>CM059221.1:23166307-23766307 GCA_030347435.1 Clarias fuscus
AATAACACGCAGGTTGTGCGGTCCGCCCGCGGTGGGGACCGCGCCCGTTGCTTGGGCCCGTCATCGTTGCTTGCAACTTTAATTTTTTTTTTTTTTTTTTTTTTTTTTTTTTCTTTCAATCATCCGGGTACTTTTGGCCCTCTTAACATACTCAAAAACTCACCAAAATTTGCACACAGATTGGAATCTGCGGCCAACAGGTCCTCAGTGGGGCTCGGCCCGAGGCGTCGCACACGCCCCGCACAGCGCCCCCTACAGAGTCTTGCCTTATAGCTCAGACACACTTGCACATATACTTATAAAACTCGGTGAACATTTAGATCTCATCAAACTGAACAAGTTTCGCGCTGCATGTCATCAGGTCTAATCAACAGGAAGTGAGTTATTTTGAGTTGTTTGCAAAACGCACCCAATGGAATGTGATAAACTCCTCCTAGGAAATTTTTCCAATTCGCACCAAACCTGCTAAATATGATCTAAACAATTTGCCGATGCAAAATTGCAGAGATCTTTTAGATACCTTGAACGGTTCGGCCGTGGCGACGCTTTAAAATTATGGCGAATAAAATGAAACAGGAAGTGGCTAATAACTTCTGTGTACATTAAGTTATGCACATGAAACTTTACAGGTATGTTAAGAGTAGGAAGCTGATCACATCATATGACAACCATGAGTCTATGTCATAGCGCCACCAAGTGGCAGCAGGAAGTGTGTCACTTTTGGAAATCAGTAATATTTTGTCCTTTACTTTCACCTGATTTGGTTCAAAATCAGTCAGAATAATGAAAAGACATGGGTCATTTGAAATCATGAAGGATTTTTTTCTAATTTGAATCGTGTTGCTACGGTGACGATTTAACTCAAGAAAAAATCGAAGAAAATTATTCTTCTCATATCTTACGAGTGGAAAGACCTACGGTTCCAAAATTGTATGGGTGTAGACTCTCACTGATTGTAAGGAAGCCCTGAGAGCCTGGAGCCCGGGCGTGCCACAGGGCCTGTACAGCGCCCCCTGGAACTTTGTAAAGTTTAAGCTGCATAACTCATATCCACTTTCACATATATGAATGAGACCCAGTATAAATTTAGATCTCATTGAGGTGAACAACTTGCATACCCCATGTCATGGAATCCGCTGAACAGGAAGTCGGTTATTTTGCGTTGTTTGAAAAACGCACCCATTGGAATGTGATATACTACTCTTACAGGATTCATATGTTTTTGACCAAACAGGGTCTAATATAATCTCAAGACATTGAGGATCTAATATTGTGAACGGCTGGTTGATATCTTAAACGGGTCGGCCGTGGCGAGCCCTTAAAAATACGGCGAATAACAGGAAACAGGAAGTGGCTAATAACTTCTGTATAAATTGAGTGACATTCATCAAACCTCAGCAGTAGGTTAAGAGAAGAGTCCTGCTCACAGTGACATGGGTCCCGTGAGTCTCATTCATAGCGCCACCAACTGGCAGCAGAAAGTGTCTACTTTCAGAAATTAAATTCTTTTGTGGCTAATTTTCAGCAAATTGGCTTCAAAATCAGGCACAATAATTGGAAGACACGGCTGATGTCACACTGTAAAGGACTTTTTGATACGTTGAATAGTGTTGCTATGGCAACATATCATTTGGAGCAAACATAAGATACTTATATCCACCAAGTGGAAAGTCCTAATGTGCCCAAACATTTTATGTAGAAAGAACAACTGCTTCTGAGTAGATTTCTTGAGTTTCATGTTTTTGTGATGCTCATACAGCTCCCAACAATTTTTTACAGTATATTTATCATCCTTGTCCTGAACTGTCTGTACTGACTCCTGCAGTAATAAAATATGTCCAGTAGATGGCAGTAGTAGGCAGGTATTCTGCAGTCAGGTCTTTCCCCTTCTCCTTTACTATGGCTTCATGTTTACAATTTAAATATATACAGAAATCATAAAAAATAAACAATACAAACATTTAAATTGCCCACTGTGCAACATTCAGTCTGGTGGACAAGCGCGGCGATATACACACCAGACCACACATTCTAAACACACACACACACACCCCATACAACCACACACACTCTACACATCGGTCATGTACACATCCCGACAAATACACAATATGAACACACTAACCATCTTACATGCACACACACACACATCACAAGCACACGTCACTAATGTTACCTGACTAAATAAAAATCAATATATCATGAAAAAGGAAAAAGATCCTTAGGAAAACAAGAGGCTCCTGCGCACCTATAGTGTGTGGGTGAGTTTGTCATTGCAAATCAGTTTTGATATCTCAAACGGGTCAGCCGTGCTAATGTCTTAAACTTACACCGACAAATGATTAATAACACACACATCACTAATGTCAACACACTAGATTAAAAAAAAGGAATAATCCTTAGAAAAAACAAAAGGGTCCTGCGCATCTATAGCACACATCTCTCACGACACACACACACTCACACACACACACACTCATCATATTCAGTGACACGGACAGTGACATCACATTCAGGAACATCCTTAAACTTACACCGAAACATTATTTATAACACACACATCACTAATATTAACACACAGATGCAGACACCACACACACACACAAACATGCACAAACACAAGCACACATCACTAATGTTAACACACTAAATAAACACACACAAAGATATCTCACACACATGCACACCTACACCCACACATACACAATATGAACACACTAACTATCCTACATGCACACACACACACACACACACACACATCACAAGCACACGTAACTAATGTTACCTGACTAAATAAAAATCAATATATCATGAAAAAGGAAAAAGATCCTTAGGAAAACAAGAGGCTCCTGCGCACCTATAGTGTGTGGGTGAGTTTTTATTTACAAATCAGTTTTGATATCTCAAATGTCTCAGCCGTGCTAATGTCTTAAACTTACACAACGAAAAATGATTAATAACACACACATCACTAATGTCAACACACTACATTAAAAAAGAAAAAAAAAGAATGATCCTTAGGAAAACAAGAGGGTCCTGCACATCTATAGCACACATCTCTCACGACACACACACACTCACTCATTATATTCAGTGACTCGGACAGTGACATCACATTCAGCAACATTCTTAAACTTACACTGAAAAATTATTAATAACACACATCACTAATGTTCACACACAGACTCACACACCATACACACAAACACACACACACACTCCATATACACAAACACAAGCACATTTACTCATCACACACAGACTGACACATCTACATCTCACACACCTCTGTCCCTCACTCTCACACACACTAAACCTCCCACACACACACACACACGGACACACACAAACACACACACAAATCACATCACATCACATCACTGTCACACACATCTCTCCCTCACTCTCACACACACATCACATCACATCACACATTTTGATATCTCAAACGGGTCAGCCGTGATAATGTCTTAAACTTACACCGAACAATTATTAATCACACACAAATCACTAATATTTGAACACACCATACACACAAACATGCACAAACACAAGCACACATCACTAATGTTAACACACTAAATAAACACACACAAAGACACAAACACATCTCACACACACGCACACACATGCATGCACAAACACAAACAAATACACTCATACATCACACAAATGAGCACCTACATACACTCACACATTATATCATCACAAATTATAACACTCACACACTCACATCTCTGTCTCACACACCCTCACGCAGAAACACACACATCCACTAACAAGTCACATGTCTTAGACATACTAACACACCCATCACTAATGTTAACACACAGACTCACACACCACACACACACAAACACGCAAAAACACATTTACTCATCAGAGACAGACTGACACATTAACTAGTCACACACACACACACACACACACACACACACACATATTTAGGGCCCAAACTGATATTAGCCCAGTATGATGTGTGACGTTCCGCGGTGCAACCGGGTGCCAATGACTTTTTCGAGGTTTTGACACACTCGAATAACACGCAGGTTGTGCGGTGCGCCCGGGGTGGGGACCGCGCCCGTTGCTTGGGCCCGTCATCGTTGCTTGCAACTTTAATTTTAACATTGGGATTATGCCGATTGACTCACTTTTGTAGCTAGCTCCCAGTGGTCATTGGAGGAACTGCACATTTTGGACTCATTTTCAGAACCAGAGGTTGCCCCTTGCTTTACAAATATGATTTTACGATTTTTATTTTTTATTTTTGCATTAATGTGTGAATTCCTTTGCTTAACACATCATTTTCAACAAACATTATATATATATATATACAGTATATATACTATACTCAGGATGAAATTGTATCCACAATTCTTGAAGAACACAGGATGAAGAAAAATATGTATTGTTATTTTTTCAATATTTTCATTTAAAAAAAATCTTGATGAATCATTGACAAACATTAGCTTAAATGTGTGTCTTTATGCTTCTCATTATTTCCCCATCAGTGAATTATGCTTTTTGCTAGGATGATTTTATTCATATTTGGTCAAAAAGAACTATTTAGCAATTTCTCATAAAATACTAAATAAATAAATAAAAATGCTGAACTGTATATGCTGCCACATTTGCCATACATTTAATCCCTCTATGACATCTCGAGCCTTTTGAGGCTAATCCCTGAATTATGTGTCAGGAGAGCACTCGTGTCAGTTTGGTGTCAGTCTCTATAAGAGACCAGGATCCCAGGAAAAGTAGATCACATGTCCATTATCAAATGCAGAGCTCAGACAGTGGGTTTTATTTGAAGGTGACATTCTCTTGAAGATTCTTGATTGCTGCAGCCTGTGAGTCAGAGTGTGACTTTGCACCACTGCAAAACTAAGACTAAAAGAACTGTTGGTTCTAAAATAGTGGATTAAATATATCAATTCTGTTCCCTCTACACAATGTATGCTTCTGTATTTATCCATGTAATCCTACGATTGTTATTAATGTGCATTGTTATATATCATCGCGTCATCCCTCGTGCACAACTGTGTCTTTTTTTTTTTTCTTTCATCTACTATCTATCTGTATCTATCTCACACTTCCTTTTTGGACTCAATCATGCAACACTTATATCATGATCAGCCAGATAAATGAGCTGTATTCTTCCTCACTTTGAATAAAGCATGTGCTAGATAAATACATCTTCATGCAAATGTTTAAAAAAAAAAAAATCTCCAGAATGCCACCACACGCTGATATGCAAATAGAGGAAAGGAGGTAGAAGAACAAATGCTGCAACTTTTACTTTGAGGTGTTAAAACGTGACTTCAAAATGAGGATAAAAAGGGATTGCTCATCCTCCTTCTTTGTTTGATTATGAAACAATGTTATTACTAAGACTTGTATAACTGTTTGCAGCTAATCAGTCCCCTTGACAATACAATATATCATATGTATTTGTTTTTGGTAGTTTTCGTTCCTAATAAAAATAAATTACTAACAGTATTATGAGGGGGAAAAATCGGAATTCCCCTTTATTGATGACATAATGTATTTCGATCACACTATTAAAGGGTTATCCAGGCTTGTTTCCAATTAAAGTATGAAAAGTACTTCTTTCATTTAATTGGAAAATGGAATTGTGTAAGATACAGGGATGAAAATATTAGTAGCTCGTCCATATTATTATGGAATAATTACCCTACGCTGATGTCACTTGTAGTTTTCCTGCTGTGGGAGTGTAGTAAGTGCTATTGTTGTCACTTGTACAGTAGGTGTGCACTGTACAGTGTTTTGTTAAGTTCTAATTAGAAAGGCTAGTAGCTATATCGTCTAGTAGTTAAACACATGATAAATAATGCATACTGTATTTAGCATGATCAAACAGCAAAACAGGGAAACAGATTGCAGGTAGGATGTAAAATAGGGCAGAATTGATGAAATGTTGGACCAAACATGCCATAGGGTTGGTATGAGAAATTATTCACGGATTTGACATGATGTACTGCATCATACATATATCACATACATAACTGTGCCAAGAAGTGAGAAAATCTAGATTCAAGTTACGGTTAAATTATTTACACATATACCTTACACACAATTATATGATTTTTTTTTTTTTGCATTGACTGAATCCCGCCTTGGGTGACCGACATTATTGATCATGATATTGCTGCTGCCGTGAAACTGCTGCTTGTTAAACTGTCACCGACATGATGATACATAGAAAAATCAATAGCCAAGAAACACAAAAAATTATTCTTCTGTAAAATTGTACAATGACTTGATGGCTTAGGCTGTTTATTCCCGTTTTTACCTTCGAATGTGTTTAGAGAAACAAATTACTGAGAGTTATAATACACTCTATTCATGTTTCTTATACACGCTATTAGATATTGCTTTAAAAAAATTAAAGGAACACTTAGTCTCTGTTTGACTTGAACAGCGCAGTATGTGTACGTATGGTTCAAGTCAAAATGGGACTGTGTGTTTTGCAAATTTCTTTATGAGTTTTTTTTTTTACACCCACTATTTCCAGCATTCATCTATATCTTCTCAATCAGTAATGTGTCACAGATGTGTCAGGGCCCTATAAACACAAAATCTAGAAAGCATTTCTGTGTAATCATTTGACACAGGATTCAGTGAAATCCTACGTCAAACCGTAAGTATGGGCTAACCTCAGCTATATATGTGCACTTTTTTGTGTGACCACGGATGGTGCTAGTGTTCTTGTTTTCACAAAAGTAAATATCAAGCAAAAGCTACTAGCTCATAAAAATGAGCATGATTTAGATTTCAAATATGACATATTCCAATAACTTTGTACAACAGAGTTTGGATACGCACTACTGCAACACAACAAAACCTGTTTGGGACAAATTTGTTATCAAAGTACCCATTTCGCATTTTGACAAGATTTCCTCATTATTTCTGTAAAAGACTGAGTTGGGGAATTCTGAAAATACGTTCAGTCATGGTGTAATATGCATTATAATATAATAACTGTATGAAAAACAATAACTTTATGGTAAAGAAGCTGTATACTGAATAGTTATTATTTAATATATTTGTGTAGCAGCCTGGAAAAATAAGGTCAGTGTTTGACAGTTCCTCCTGCCGTAGAGTTCTGAAAAACTTCTGAACATTTATGAGACTGAGACAAAAATTATCCACACTCTGGGTTTATTAAAACTTCTGTTGGCCACATCATCTTATCAGTGCTTTCCGTTAAAGGCTACTGTCTCCCCAGTTACCGCTGTGCTGGTGTGAACGTATGACATTACTGCGGCGCGAATAAAAATGGAAGCCCCACTTGTGATTTGCCTGATAGAAGAGCAGCGTGCAGTGATCTGAAGGTCAAGTCAAGTCAAGTCAAGTCAAGTAGGTTTTTATTGTCATTCCAACCATATACAGTTTGTACACAGTGAAACGAAACAACGTTCCTCCAGGACCAGGGTGCTACATACATGCAACAACATAAATTTACAACACAAATTTTTACATTTTTAAGTTAATCTAAAAGAACTATCAAATTTCTATACAAAAATACACAATAGACAAAGTGCACGTGCAAATGTGCAAACAAAGAGGTACATGACAGACACAACAATGTAACACATAACAGTCCTTTTTTGATGAAGTATGAATTGAGGTAGTGGGAAGAGCAGCAGTAAACAGTTTACACTTTGACAAGAGTATCGTGTGCAGATAGCAGTCAAATAAATATTGTGCAAAAAATTGCGAAGAGCAGCACAGGTAGGTAGGTATGAAGAGATTGAGATGGATGTATATCAGTGTGATTGTGCATGTGTGTTTATCAGTTCACACCAATGCTTATGGAAAAGCATAAACTGAAGTGATTGAATATCTTCGAACCAAATTTTTTGCTACTCTAAGGAGAGTTAATGTTTCTTAAAGAGAATCATTACTGGTTGCGAGACATGGATTCATCACTATGAGCCTGAGAGTAAAGCATGAAAGCATGAAATGGAAACATCCTCAATCGCTGACAAAGAAAAAGTCCCAAAGTCAACCATCAGCTGGAAAATTTATGCTTACAGTTTTTCTAGGGCCAGTATTGGAACATTATCAGGGAAAAGCCTCAACAATCAACAGTGCTCATTACAGTGAGACGCTTATTAAAGAGCTGAAGCCTAAACTTTTTAAACACAAAGGACCGCTATCCAAGGGCGTTGTGATTTTGCATGACAATCCCTGTCCGCACACTTCTGCCAACACTGTCTACTCTGCAAAGACTTCGTTTTGAGGTGAAGCATCCTCCCTATAGTACTTGCTCCGTCTGACTTGGTTTGGTCAGTAATAAAAGTTAATTGAAATTAATTCTACAGCCAGAGTGCGGATAATTTTTGACTCACCCTCATATAACCTACTTTGCTTATACCAAAAAAAAAAAATTACTGTCAAATTTAAAGGAATTATAAGTTTGCTGTAGTGGTTAGCACAAGGCCTCGCATCCACAGGGTCAGGGTTTGATTCCTGCCTTGGGTCTGTTTGTATGGAGTTTGTGTGCTCTTCCCATGTTTGGTGAGTTTCCTCTGAGTACCTTGGTTCCATCGAACAGTCCAAAGACATGTAGAGGAGGATATAACGGGCCTTTCCAAATTGCCTGTAGTGTGTGAGTGGGTGTGTGAGTATAATGTCTATTCACTCCACTGACCTCTGCTCATGGTACCATTGGTAGGAAAATAATGAGTGTTCTGTTGACTGAGCTTCTTATAATGATGTTATTAATTTTTATTAATTTATTATTTTTTTAATAGGTTTTTTTAGGTTTTCAAACTTTATCCTCTATCATCTGTACAGAGTGTGTAAGTACTCTACTCTGCTTTGGTTCTGGCGTAATGGAGCAGGTGCCTGATGGACATTTTGATACTACAGTACCTGATGGACAACTGTATTAGATTTATATATCTTGATCAAAAACGTGATCAAATTGTTAGAAACGTTGCTGTTAAAATCAGTTTATGTATGTGCACATATAGGAACAGTGGCAATCCAAGCAGCATTAATTATTCACATACTGGCTTCCATATGTTAAGTACTTCTGGAGAATTAAAATATGTCAACCATCCAGGATGACATGTGGCAGCCATATTGCATATGCAAAGAGAAGCAGAGGTGGAATGTTACCTCTCATACTATAAATACTGTATGTACAGTTTTATCCTTTAGGTTATCCTTTCATTCTACACAACATAAAACAGATACGTTTTTTTCCCCCTCAATTACAGTACATCCTACTGTCCTACAAATATCTGTAGGTTTTTACTTCACTACATGTATTTTGCATAGAGTTGCTTTACATAACTATGCTTTGCCTTCCCTTCATGAAATCCTTAATAATGTAACAGGTGTTTAAAATCAGATGCCAAGCTGGTTGCAGACATCGATGGAAATAATTCATTAAAATTGACGGTGAGTACTTTTAACTTTTAAGGTAAACAAACTTGAGTAACTTTTTTAAGTTAAAATTTTTTTTTTTACTTATCTAATACAAACAAATATGAGTGCCAAAGAAGCTACTTAAGTTTATGCACTTGCTTCCCAAAAATTTTAAAGTGCTAACTACAACGTTTTGGAGAAATAATTTTCAACGTTATATAGTCTTGCGTCAAACAATAATCATTTAAAATGCTAATTATTTATAATTATAATAATAAAATATAATAATTATTTATATAATTATAATTATTATTGATACTAAATTTGCTGTAAGTTTCTAGAAGCATATGACCTGTAAAGATTTTATTCTTAAATTGGTATTTGGTCAAAGCTATTTGGTCAATGTCAAATTCATGTTGACAATTTTGCATTTTAGGATAACACACTTAAAATATTCATAATTCAAATCACGCAAAAATTTGATTTAATACTTGATTTGCTGTGATAGGTCACATTTACTAATAATTAACCAGCAGTATGGCTATGTGGTAAATACAATTACACAATAAGTTGACTAAGTGAATTTTAATAACATAATAACTTTTTGTCAACTTTGAGTCTGATTTGAACATAGATGCTTGGAGTCTCATTCCTGCGAACCATTCCTTAATAGGTTAGTATAGCATTTGTAATTTCACAGTATGACCTGGATTATTGATAGGATATAACTGTTCATGAATATTAATAGATCTTTGCATTCTTCATGAGGGTCCAGGTGTAAAGAGGCTCACAGGCCATTAAAATGTGCCATCATGGGCATTAAAAAAACATCAAGCAATTTATTACTCAACATTGCATATATTTTATGCTGAAACACTTTTAACGCTTACACATCAGGTGTTCCATTTAATAATCTCATTAATATTATGATCTTAATGGTCTAGGTTTAGAATCCTAGCTGGCTAGTGAAATGTGTCCATGCCTGAGTGTGTGACCATCTTAAGCAATTCCTTCGCTCATTATAATACACGCCTCCCGTGGTTATTTATGTAAGATTCATTTTAAACATTAATTACGGGTTACCATTTTATCTTCCTCTTTCTCATGCATCCACTCATATGCATAAAAAAGACACTGCTGTAACTCTCATAAGTGGAAATGATGGTTTTTACTAATGACAAACAACTTGGACAGGTTCTTCATTCCGCCTGGTGGAACCTGGGGCCAAACCCAACACACATTTGGTATTAGCGCTGCCCTAACACTGAAGTGTGTGTGTGTGTGTTTATATGTGTGTTTTTTAAAACCTTTCGGGCGCAGAGGATCGGCTACGCTCTCAGGCAGAGAAAATCCGTACACAGCTATGAATCAGAGGCCAGAGTGTAACGGAATGAACAGAAAATACAGAAGCATACACGTGCACATGCAAGTGTGCACACATGCCCAGAAATACAGTGCAAAGAACTGAAGCAAACACAGAGGGAGACAGACGCTTGAATAAATACACACAAACACTCCCAACATGCTAGCAAAGAGACATGTGCAGAAAGAAACACACCTACAGTGGTGTTAAGTAAACTGCCTGAGTTGGCTCAGTGTGTGCGTATGTGTGTGTGGAGGAGAGTGGGAAGAGAATTTCTCATCAGAGTTGGGCTGAAGGATCCTTTATTAGCCATTCTCTGTCTAGGTGCCGATTTATAATACGATATAATTTAGCATGTGCTTTAAAATATAGCAGATAAAAGAATCACAGTTGGCTGGAACTGGCTGATAATAAGCAGTTTGCAGAATCAGTGTGTGCAGGGTTTGAAATTAACACACGCCCACCCACCAAATGCGGGTAAAATTTGGCAACTGGTGTTTTATATAATTTACCAGTCACTTTGGCGGATAACCTTATGCTGTTGCTCATTTTATTCGCCCTGTTTGATTGTTCTCCAGTCACAGTTGAGATAAACATTATGATTTTATTTCTCGCTATTTTAGCATAACTCTGAAGACATGCAGTGAGTTTAAAAACAGTTGAAAAACAGTTGAAAAGAATAAAATAGGAGGGGGGATGAGGGTGCAAAAAATAGAAATCGCACAGTAATCACCAGTCGATGATCATGATGGATAAACTCGCTAGCTGTGGATTCATAACACAGTGGTACCTTGGTATACGAACGCCCTGTCTTAAGAAGTTTCTCCATAAGAACTGAAATTTTGCAAGAAAAAAAAATCATCAGAAAAAACATGTTTTTTGTAAAGACACAGCACCAAGGGTCCAAAGAAAGTCCAAACCAAGGACGGTAGCGAAAAGAAAAGGGAGCCACTTTCTGTTTCTTTTTTTTTTTTAAACCAGCCGGTTCCAAGAGGAATCATAAATTAAGGTAAAGTGAGGTTTAATGATTATTTATTTACATTTTTTATTCATTTATATGGATTTGCTAAATGTTTTGATTGTTTTTAAATACAAAAATATGATTATGGTGTTGGAAATTGGTAAAATCTTTGGGAGCCCGGAACGGATTATCTGCATTTACATTATTAGGTGTGGGAAAATATGTTTTGCAATACGAATTTTTGCTCAAGTACTTGTGTCTGGATTGAATTAAATATATATGCCGAGGCACCACTGTAGCCAGCTTGCTAGTGCATTGCTTTACTTCATAGCCAAACGTCAGATTTGTGAACAAGCAGGTTAATACTTAATAACATACTTAAGGCATGTTTAAATAGCTGGCTATCCTAGTTTAAAATGTTGCATTTGTGCTTTTGTTTTTTTAAATGTTTCTTTGATGTGTTTGTTCCAATTCCCTCTCTTACTAAATGAAAAAGTTTAAAAAAAAAACTTTTCTTAAAGAAAACAATAACTTTCACTTTAGCCAACTAAATTTCAGTTTGTACTGTCAGGAGTGGAATCTGATTTAGCCTTCTGCAGTTGTATGTTATTTCCCTCAATACTTGATATTTTGTGAGCTCATAAATGTTTTTCTCTCGGCTTCTTCTTTTCTTTTTTTTTTGCTTAACAGAGTTGTAAAAAAAATGTTTTGTAATACCATAAAACACCAACGTGGTACAAATGATCAAATTATTAAAACACCTGGGGTGCTGTTTCTACATCTTCAAAAATTTGAATAGCATGGAAAAACTCTGTAATTTTATTTAAAAGGTGAAATTCTCATATATTCTACAAAAAGTGTTCAAGTCAAAGCGGGATTCAAATGAGATAAAATGTCTTGTGAATGATGGTGTAAAATCATTTGACATTTACTTTAAGCACACTCTTAGCCTCTTAGCCGCATTAAACATTTTTGAACTCTGATCCTCCCTGAGGTATCGTGATCCTTGAAGACTGATGGATAACTTGTTGCCAACTTGTGGAAGAGATGCATCTGTCTGTGAGAAACTGTACACACAATCATTCACTGACATGACTTGCACATTACAGGAACTGAGCCGGGAGTTATTACCACATTCCCTGTACAATCCTGACCTTGCTTTAAGTCATTTCCACATGTTTGGGCCATTAAAGGAGTTCCTGGGAGGCCATCGTTTCTGACATGAAGCAGGCAGTCCGATCATGGCTCTGGCATACTGAATAAAATTTGTACCTGGATGGTATCCAAGGACCAGTGAAACACTGGTACACTAATGGTACATTAATGTCGAAGGGGATTAATATAGAGAAATAAATGTAGATTTTACTCTCATAACCATGTTCTGTTATTCTGCACTATCAAAAGACTTATAGATCCATTATATGTAAAGTGGAATATTTCAAGCCTTTTTATTTTTTTGCTGTAATTTCGATGATTACGGCTTCTAGCTAGTGAAAATCAAAAATCCTGGATCTTAAAATATTATTTTAGTTCATGTTTGAGTAAATTATTATTCATACCACCAGTTCTCCTCTGGCCTCTCTCATCAACGATACATAGATCGAATGCACAGTCTGTGAGATTAGCAATGCCAAAAATACTGAACCCAGCTTGAGCAAATTGAGCAAATTTATCCCTCTGGTCTGTCAAGGGAACATTGACTGAAACTCTTGACTTGCAGCTAAATTATTTTGGCATTTAAAATGAGTATTAAATGTACTGTACAACCCCATAAAAAAGCTAAATCTACCTATATTTTACAATTCCCCTGCAAAAAAAAAAAAAAAAGAAGTAAAGCAAAAAAAAAAAATCAAAATGTTGAAAAAAAATTAGCTTGACTTTCCCTGGCTTCTAAACTGATTTGAAAAAGGAAGTGTATGACATCTGGCAGAGTTGGAACAGAAATATCCGGAAGAATGTATGAGGGGTGAGTGTGCAACAGGGCGCCGGATATTACAACTAAATGCATCCAAAAGCTGCTCAGACAACGCAAAAGAGATTAGAAGTAACCTTAGTAATACTAAGGGCAAAAGTGGTCCTGAAAAGTAATTAAATAACATCTACATTACATTAAAAAAATTAAAAAAATCAATTATATTACATCCCTCAAAATTTTGGGGAAACGTTATCATTCATTTCCCCATGCATATTTTACACTTGCTTGAAACAGTGATGTAATGTCTAAAACCTAGCGCATATATTGTGGATGTGAATGAATTCGGTTTGTTGTGTTTATTTTGCCTTTAACTTTAAAGTTAGCAACAGTGAATATTGAGCTACAAAGTTCCTTCCGAATTCAGCAAGCTGTGATGTATCTAGAAGAGGATCTACAAAATATGAGATAGAGAGATGGAGGCAGGAGGCACTATGCCAGGGCTGCCGGAGCTCAAATCATGTAATTACATAGCACAATGGGGAGGGTGCACAAGGTAGCCCTGTAGAAACCAGCGTCTCAGTGACATAGCACACAAATGTCAATGTCCCACTCATAAAACATTGCTGAAATCTTTCACACAACTGTCTCAGAGCGTGACAGAGACAGACAGCAGCAGAGCGATGCCGAGGAAGGCATGAAGAGAGCCAGCAGGTCTGTGCTGGAAGACTTCAATTTTGGGATGAAAATATGTCATAAGAAAGCCTTTAACTGTAAAAGATCTTAAACTTAAGAAGGTGCATAATGCATTCTAGATTTTTTCTTCTTCTTTCTATTCTGTTCGACATGATCAACCTGATCTCTTAGTTTTGAACAAAATCTGCTCTTTAATTCCGAACACATTGCACGGAAACGCTTAGAACAATCAAACCCATATTTGCATTCTGGATGCATTTCAACAGCTCCCTGCTCCATTCCTCTCGTATAGCCAGCTGGATAATGACATGAGAGCGGTTTCATGGGGAAACATGCACGCCGAGCAACAGCCGAATCAAAAGCTGTGCACATTTTTTATGCTCACACACATCGACACACGTTGTATCAGCATTTTGCTTTTTCCCTTTTTTTTTTAATGCATTTCACGAAGATAGTACTTAGACCGGCCATTGTATTTTTATTTTACACGGATTCCTTGAAACACCTCGAGAGAGCTTTAATAGAATATTCAGTCACATTGTTTGGCATCACTTGTGAGCAGTAGGATGCCCAGGGTGGGAAGACAGGACAAATTTAATTTGCAGAATATTTAATTCGTTCTTTAGGCAAAATTATATTAAGATCCATCTAGCACCACTCATTGTTGGAACTTACTGTATATACTTTCTTCAATTCCCACACTAGGGGTAAAGAGAGAAAAAAGAGAGAGAGAGAGAGAGAGAGAGAGAGAGAGAGATGAAGCCGGATCAGAAGGGATGCCCAGATGGGCCAGGATGCGCAGCGATAAAACAGCAGATGTCCAGAGAAGCTTTCACACTCTGCTACTGCCCTTGAGTCCGGTTCATCTTTGCAGAGATCCTGAGTGACAGCATAGACCATCTAGACACTTCTCAGCACCTCACCCAGGTCTGGACACCCACTCTTACAGACACACCCATATACACACACACTCTAAGTGTTGTGCACCACTGCTGCTTCATGCATCTGGTCCACTCTCAGTGTGAGCTTGAGGGTTTTTTTTGGCCTGTACTTGGGATCTCCATAGGATTAGGAGGTGGTCCTGATTTCAATAAATGCATGCCAGAAGTGGGATAAAACTTGAGATGCAGATGGTAAATCGCAGTCATTACTCCACACACCCCCATGATTCATCTCTCAGACTAATGCTGGCGTTTCTAATAGATCTGCTAATGCTCCAAACATATGGGGAGAGGAAAGGCTTTGTTGGCAACAGCATCACACTTTTTTTCATCATGCCCAAAGCTCAAACCACTCTCTTCCACACTCTAGTGGTCATACCATATGTAGCAGTCTATTCATTACCAGTGCAATTTAAATGCAGCAAAATAGTACGTATATAGTATAGTATTTTTTGTTTCCCCGAAGGATTTGATTAAAGTCTTGGGGAGTTTTTTCCCCCAGTATGCTTAATGTCTGAGTTCAGATTGGCCGTAGTGTTGATTCCAGTCCTTGTGGACTCACCACTGAATTCTGAATATAAACTAATTTCAGTTTTAAGCTAAATAATAATCAGCACTCTCGAACATTAAATGGCTAACATTTGCATAGAATGCCTTTTTCTAGGCACTCAAAGTAATTAATTGCATTTATCAAAGAAGTAAAAATGCAAGGTATAATGCAGACATCTTTGTTGCTTCATACATCAATCAGCCATAACATTAAAAGCACTGACAAATGAAGTAAATAACATTGATTATGTCCTTATTTTGACACCTGTCGCGAAGTGGAATATACTAGGCAGCAAGTAAACAGTCAGTTTTTGATGTTGATGTGCTAGAAGCAAGAAAAATAGGCAAGGATAATGATCTGAGACACTTTACCAAGGGCAATAGTGTGATAGCTAAAAAGCTGTGTTTAAGCCTCCAAACCTGAGGTGTTCCTGGTAGGCAGTGGTTAGACAGACTGGTATGGTAAGTCATGAGCATCCATTAATGCGCACGAAAAGCAACGTCTAGCCTGTTTGGTCCAATCCCACAAGCGAGCTTCTGTAGCACAGTTTGCTGAAAAAGTTATTTCTGGCTATGATAGGAAGGTTTAAGAACACGCAGCTTCACAGCTAGGACAGTTTAGGAATCACAGCTTGCTGTGTAACTACTGACATGACCCCTACCCCACTGCTGAAAGCTTCTACAATAGGCACGTAGCAAAGAAAGAAGGTGTCGTCGTCATCATCATGTGGATGGCTGGGTGAGTGTGCCTCACTTGCCTGGCCAATAGATGGCTCCAGGATATGCACAATGGGAAAAAAAGGTATGTAAGGCAATGTTCTGCTAAAAAAAACCCTGGGTCCTGGATTTTATGTGGGCGTTACTTTGACATGTGACACCTACAGTACCAAAAATTGTTGGAGACCATGGATCCCCTGGTGGGATTAGTATCTTTCATCAGGATAATGCACTCTTCCATATTTCAAAAACATTTCGCAGTGGTTTGAGGAACAAGACAACGAGTTCAAGGTGTTGACTTGGCCTTTAAAATTCTTAATCCGATCAAGCATGTGTTGGATGCGCTGGACTAACAAGTCTGATCCCACAAGTTCCCCACCTTACAATTTACTCGATTTAAAGGATCAACTGCTACCACTGTGGTGCCAGATACCACTGCACACCATATGGAAGTCTTATGGAGTCCATACCTTAATGGTTCAGAGTTGTTCTGGTGTTTTGGATACAAGAGGAACCTACACTATATTAGGCAGGTGATTTTGATTTGTTATGGACGATCAGGGTAACTTCAGTTAAGAGCACATACTGTATAGCCAATACGGGTGGCTGGTATAGTGGGCAGCTAATGTAGCGGGTGGTAGTTGTAGTGGTTGGCCATTGTACCGGGCGTCCCTCATTGTGTAACAGTAGGCAGTTTCATTATACACACGTGGGCAAAATTGTTGGCACCCTTCGGTCAATGAAAGAAAAACTCACAATGGTCACAGAAATAACTTTAATCTGACAAAAGTAATAATTAAAAAAAATTCTATGAATGTTAACCAATGAAAGTCAGACATTGCTTTTCAACCATGCTTCAACAGAATTATTTTTAAAAATAAACTCATGGGCCTGGACAAAAATGATGGTACCCCTAGAAAATACTGAAAATAATGTGACCAAAGGGACATGTTAATTCAAGGTGTGTCCACTAATTAGCATCACAGGTGTCTACAATCTTGTAATCAGTCAGTGGGCCTATATATAGGGCTCCAGGTAGGCACTGTGTTGTTTGGTGACATGGTATGTACCACACTCAACATGGACCAGAGGAAGCGAACGAAAGAGTTGTCTCAGGAGATTCGAAAGAAAATTATAGACAAGCATGTTAAAGGTAAAGGCTATAAGACCATTTCCAAGCAGCTAGATGTTCCTGTGACTACAGTTGCACATATTATTCAGAAATTTAAGATCCATGGGACTGTAGCCAACCTGGACGTGGCCGCAGGAGGAAAATTGATGACAAGTCAAAGAGACGGATAATCCGAATGGTAACAAAAGAGCCCAGAAAGACTTCTAAAGAGATCCAAGGTGAACTTCATGCTCAAGGAACATCAGTGTCAGATCGCACCATCCGTCGTTGTTTGAGCCAAAGTGGACTACATGGGAGACGACCAAGGAGGACACCATTGTTGAAAACAAATCATAAAAAAGCCAGACTGGAATATGCCAAACTACTACAAAGCTTCTGGGAGAATGTCCTATGGAAAGATGAGACAAAAATGTAACTTTTTGACAAGGCACATCAGCTCTATGTTCACAGACGGAAAAATAAAGCATATCAAGAAAAGAACACTGTCCCTACTGTGAAACATGGAGGAGGCTCTGTTATGTTCTGGGGCTGCTTTGCTGCATCTGGCACAGGGTGGCTTGAATCTGTGCAGGATACAATGAAATCTCAAGACTATCAAGGGATTCTAGAGAGAAATGTGCTGGCCAGTGTCAGAAAGCTGGGTCTCAGTCGCAGGTCATGGGTCTTGCAACAGGACAATGACCCAAAACACACAGCTAAAAACACTATTCTAAAGTGGCCTTCTATGAGCCCTGACCTCAATCCCATTGAGCATCTTTGGAAGGAGCTGAAACATGCTGTCTGGAAAAGGCGCCCTTCAAACCGGAAACAACTGGAGCAGCTTGCTCATGAGGAGTGGGCCAAAATACCTGCAGAGAGGTGCAGAAGTCTCATTGACAGTTACAGGAATCGTTTGATTGCAGTGATTGCCTCAAAAGGTTGTGCAACAAACTATTAAGTTAGGGGTACCATCATTTTTGTCCAGGCCTGTTCCATGAGTTTATTTTTTTTTAGAATTCTGTTGAAACATGGTTGAAAAGCAATGTCTGACTTTCATTGGTTAACATTCATAGAATTCTTATTTATTGTGACCATTGTGAGTTTTTCTTTGATTGACCGAAGGGTACCAACAATTTTGTCCACGTGTGTATGTAACAGTTAACAGTGTCATCATCACCATTTATGTCATACTGTGAGGTAATAATATATCTCAGCATGTAAGCTTTGTGATGTGTTTTCAAATAAGCAGAGTTTTTCAGTCAAAACCGTCCTGGTCTGCAGACAAGAGATATCAAGGGCAGGTTAGAACATCTGCAAATGTTCTCAGGATATTTTAGGAATATGTGGGACACATCATCTTAAATCTTATCATTTTAAAGGCTTAAAAAGCTGATCAGAGGATATGAATTATATCACAGACGGTTACACATAGAAAGAGTGGATGTACAAGTTCTTAAAGATTACACAGTTGCAGCTATTTGAATTCTCATATTCAGATTGGTCAGAAGGGATTGATATTTTTTCTACAAAAGCAGATCTCACAATAATGTTGACTGTAAATGAATCCCCTTGTTTATATAGGTTCAGTCGTTCAAATAAGTTATTGCTGCTTAAGGCGTAACTTAGACAGTAGGCCTGCTTGTATAGCCGAATCTCTACATAATATCTAATATTAATATTAATATTAGTTAACAAGGAAAATATTAGTTAACAAGGAAAAATGTATAAGGAGACATTTATTCAACACAGTTTACTGAAAGAGTCTTGAGTTGTTGATCTTTCAGCTGCTCCCATCAAGGGGTCGCCAGAGAAGACCACAACTTGGCACAGGATACCCCTTCTGACACAACCCTGACATTTTATCCAGGCTTGGGACTGGCTGGGGTTTGGGCACTGGGTGGGAATAGAACCCATAGCCTCAGTCTCAGTTACATGATAAATTGCATTTTATCTTGTTAACCTAAAGACAAAAGTGATGCTGAAGAGGGGATGAATGTTTATAGCTAATGTAACTGACAATAACTGACAACATGTACAAACTGGTTTTGTGGACATAATACAGCATTCATTGGAACTGTACACTGATTTAAAAAAAAAAAAAAAAAGCTTTACTGATTAAAAATGACTGTAGTATTGGATAAATCAAACATTTTGGGTAATAAAAATAATCGTCTACAGTACGAGTAATTTGGGAATTCATCACAGTGGGTCACGTTACACCAACTCCGCCGCTGATTTCTTGCACTGCCGTGTTTCTTACATTCATAATATAAATGTGGATTTAAATGGATAGTTTTGTCGTGTTGTTGTTTTTTTTAATGTAAAATGCAAGACCATCTGTGAAACCTAAATGTGTTAGCTATACAAGTTTAATTGCTATTCATCATCATCATGTCCTAAGGGCAGACAAACTTTTGTACTCAAGTGCAACATGCAGCCCATCTGTTGTTTTGCACACCGTGTAATTCGTCCATTACTAGGGTTTAAAGGAGCACCACTGATATTATTTAGGTGATGCATTATTTTCAGCAACAGGGACTTTTATTTCATGCGTATCAATCTAGCTTTTCATTAATATCAGGGTCTGATCATAGATAGGATCAGATGACAAAATAATCTTTCGTGTCGAACAGGTGGTCCAATCCTATGGGGGTTTTTTGAATAGGGAACGTTTGATTGTGCAAAATAACAACATAATTATGAGGATAAAATCGTCCTTTTATCCCCTGCTGCAGTAATGCACTTATCTCACTGTTTCACTGGAGGTTAGATACCGTCGATATAGAAAATGGTCTCAGGACACCAGAGCCATGATCGGATTATCTGCTTCACATCTGAAATGCTGGACTCCCAGGAACATCTTTAATGGTCTAAACATGTGGAAATGGCTTGAAGTGAGGTCAGGAATGTACAGGGGATATGGCAATAACTACCAGCTGAGTTGAAATTGAATCTAGTCTTAGCCTGGTGTTAACAACAACAAAAAACCCAATACAATAAAAATAGTCAATTGCTGGATAAGTGACGAAGTTTCCTTTGCGGTAATAAAACCTTTCAGGCTGGCTGACACCACAGTACACCCCCAGAGGCCCTGCGGAGCCATGCCCGAGGGGCCAGAGCTGCTCCAGGTGGTACACTACAACGGGAACTCAAACCTAGGTGGTTTTAATGTTAATTGGATTTAATGTTATGGTTGATTGTTGCAAGTATAATAAGAAGTTACAATTACTCAAGAAAGGTCCACCTTGCTAATGTACAAGCCGCAGTTCATTGAATGCAGCAACTGTATTTCCTGACATCGTTCTCACAGATCTGGATACTACATACTGCCATTTGATTATCACTTTAATTAGTCCTATTGCAACACAACCAGTTGAGTAGTGTTTTTGACTAAAGTTTGTGTCATCTTGCTTAAAAAATGAACCGTCTTTCAAACTTGAACCACTTGGATCTTTTTCACTCGCTATCTTAATTTAAAACCGAGGTTGATTGGGCATAGAAGCCTTTTTTTATTTTATTTTAATTTTTTACAAATACTGTACGACAGGATTGAATTTGAGTAAATGGATCGATCATGCAGTACAGCCGTCTATGGAAATTTTTAATAAATATTTCATTTAATAAGAGAAAGAAAGAAATTAAAGATATTAAGAATGATATGTGGGTTGTATTCCGTGACAAACAATGGATAATTTGATAAGAGGTGTTGCGCTGATTCTTGTTGACTAAACAACTATGCATTTCTTTGACATCAAAGTCTATGACCCTTTTGTATTCGATTGTACAAGATACACCTAATAATAAACTAATTATTCACTTTTAGTACATCCAGAGCCAATACAGAGGACATCCCTGGATGGAGTGTACAGTATATCCTGCAGCTCGTTTGAAATGATACACAACCGGTAACACCTGGTGGACATCTATAAAAAACCACCAGCCTATTTCATCAATAAAATCGAGAGATCACAGATTTTGTTGTGCAACCGACCCAAATACAACATTATAATTATTTATGTTATTTATCCTGACCCCCAAGCACTGTCACCTCCCACCTGTTGGGTTAGGGGTTCGAGATTGACCTTCAGTTTATTTGTTGATAGTTTGCACGTGTTCCTTGTGCTTGATGTGTTTGTGCCCTGCAATAGTTTGGCCCATTGGAAATCTTACTATGGTATGTACTACAGTATAGTTTACTATAGTATATACTATAATATAGATAGATAGATAGATAGATACTTTATTAATCCCAAAGGAAATTTTGAATATCCAGTAGCAAGGATAGCAACATAATAGACAATAAATGTAGTTGCAATTGCAGATTGATTGAAAAAAAAATTGGGGGACAACCATTCTACAACCAACAGAAATGACTAAAAGAAAAATATTTTGTAAAATATATATGAATATATAGAGAATGAAAAATGCAAATATGGTTGAATGCGGATGAATATTAGTGGATAGATGAGTGTAAAGTGAGATGTACAATGAATTATAGCCATTGAAAGTGACAGCAGCATTAGACACCATAGTAATGCCGTAGTGTTACTGTCATACTTCAGACATTAGCATGGTAGGTGCCATAGGACTTTATAGAGTGCCAGGGAAGATAAATACTATGCACTTCAGTGAGGACCACGGTAGTTCTATGGTACTATGGTCACATGTGGTTGCGACCCCAATTTTGGGAATTCCCTGGGTCAAAGTAGGTCTTTTTATTAAGTCATTTATTTGTTGCCCTACAGCTAAATTCAATTTATGTGTATTGCACTCCTTAGCAATCATCAAAAAACATCATATTCTACTGATTTCTCTGAATCATATAGTTCAATCCAAAGGAAATCCAAGAGAAAAAACAAAAAACGCTATGAAGTCAAAAAGGTCCAGCAATGGTTTTCTGACATCTGAACCCACATCCTGTTTATTATAAGACAAAAGGATTCAAAAATCCACAATGGGAAAGAAAACCCCACTACGAACATAACCACTAAAGAGATTGTCTTGAGGTTCCAAGTGTAATTTCTCATACGGCTGTAATACCAAAAGGAACACATGTTGCGATTTAAGCCTTAAAGGGATTCGCGGTCATTATACTAGCTGTACAGGATAAAACGATTTTCCCATAGAATTCAGTCCTCTGGAGAAACTGCTCGTCCTTTCACCGGCGCAGTCTGCTCAGAATAAATGACTTCATGTGAATCGCATCGATATATTTACAATAAACTACATATCTCTACATCATGCATTATTCTTTAACAATTTTCAACTGCCTGGCCGGACTACTGATGTCTTAGTGACTTCACAAGAGAGAGAGAGAGAGAGAGAGAGAGAGAGAGCAGATCTGCAAATCAATCAATTATGCAGCGAGAGCCTTCACTTCCTGTCAGAATTTACAAAGCTGTTTGTGCAAAGACTCCTTATGCGAGCAATAAAACCTCACAGGCTGCAAAGCAACTGAACGCAAGTCTTTATTCAAGTATGAAAACATAAAGCACATATTGTAGCAGACATGTTGTCATGTACAAATCAACACAGTCATATAGGCAAGTTATGAACTTTGTATAACAATCGATTATCTTTAAGAGGTTTATTTCTTTCTATTTTTTTTTTTTTTTTAACATGAACTGCATAGAATTTCGCATGACTGGTGTCACTAAATCATCCAAAAAGGATCTTTGTATTGGTCCCTTAACACAAAATGAGGAGGGAGATCAAACAAAAAGAAACATTTCAGACAGCTTTAGACATAGTGAGTCATTTTTCTTTCCATTTCTTTGTGATACTGTTAATTTTAGAGCCAACCAGGCATAATCATTACATTTTTATTTAAGCAGAAAAGATTGGAATTCTGTGATAATTAAATAAATAATCAGTTATTTTATATAGGTACTATAATATAATATAATGTTCTTCACTTTTTACCAGAACGTGCTTCTGGCTATAACCAGTGACCAATCTACTACGGAGAAATCCTTTTTTCGCTCGTCAGAACAGACTGAATGCGAAAATAAAATGTCCTGCATATTTTCTTTTCCTTTCTAATTCACTACAGGGATCAACTTCAATGAATCAAATGGCTGTAGAATCGCACCAGGAGTGTGTCAGTATAAATGAAGAAAAAGCTTACTGACATAAAATAAATCCAGCGCTTGCCGTTTGATGGATCTGAGGCTTAAGTGTGATTCTTCCATTGGGAAGGAATCCGATTGTGCCTTTCATTTGATTTTGGGATAGTCTACAGGACTTTTTTTTTTTTTTTTAATGACATCATATAGAAGTTTGCACAATCAAGTCAACAACAGACATGCAAAAGAAACCTTCCAAACATTTTTCATTTCTTTTTTTTTTTCTTTTACGCTGATCTAATAATCTCAGCAGCAATTCTTGTCTTTTCCAACCGTTAACCCAAACAGAACTTTCTTTAATAATAACATTCTTCTTTAATAACAGAACTAATTAATAATCGCTACAAAAAAAATCTATATACTGAAACAAAAAACTTTCTTTCTGGATGAGGAAAAAAAAAAAAAAAAGACATTTAGGGATTGACATCACCTCTTAGCTTTTAAACTGGTCCTCTACATCTGCAAAATGTTGCATATCTGAAAACAGACCAGAAATCAGCTCCAAACATTAAAAGTTAACATACATATATGTGACTGCAAAGTGCCTTGTAGTGCTGCATTAAAAAATAAAATAAAATAAAATAAAAACACTGCCCAGGATCGGTATAGCTATGGGTTCGCTTTCTTGGCCCAGACAGTGGCTAAAAGATTAACAAGTCACAGAAAACCTGCTGGACGGAAGAAACAAAAAAAAAAAAAGCCATTTGCCTAGAACATGAAAACAGTTCCCTACTACACCAGCAGAAGATGTTAATCAGCACTTACTTCATCTCAGAGTTAAACAAACCACAGAGCTTTGCTCTTAACTTTTCAAAGTGCTGTTTCTGAAACCAATAGACATGTGGAATGCACTGCACTCATTTATAATGTGTCACTTATTGCAAGAAAGCAATCACTTTTTCTTCAAAACAAAAAAAGAAACCTATCGACACAAGCTCAGTGTTTGTAAAAGCCATCTGACCAAACGGGTACTGTAGAATGGCTGTGATTTACATGAACACAGTGAATCACTAGGTATTCTCTGGTCACTCTGATCCACTCGCCAGGTCGCCAGCGGTCCTCATGATCCCGAAGGATCAGTCAGCCGTTATTCCTTTTTCCCGCAACTCCTCAGTCACCCGCACGAGGTATGTAGGATCAGGGTAACCGAAGCTGTAAGATAAAAAGAGCAGATATACAGTACCAGTGAACACAAGTTTGGATTGACACGGTATTGTCAAGTGCGTTTGCGAAACCCATCAAGCACCATGATGAAGCTGGCTGTCATGAAGACCTTCCCAGGAAAGCAGGGAGACGTTCATTTAGAGTTACCAGCCTCAGAAATCACCAACAAACAAACAGCACCTCAGATTCGAGGCGCTATAAAAGCTTTACTGGGCATAAGTAGCAGACACATCTCAATACTGTCTATTCAAAGGAGATTAGTGTAAAATTTGGATAACATCGGCATTGTTTTACAGAGGAGAAAGAAATTATAATCATGAAAGAGCATGGAATTAAAGGTACTCTGTACTCTGTGTGTGTTTAGTGTGTGTAGGATGTGTGTCTGTAGGATGTGTTTTATGTAGTATAGTGTATGTAATGTGTGCCCATTGTGTACGTTTTTGCAAATGACCCAAATGATCTGACTTCGAGCCATGTCCCAAAACCCCTGTGAAGACTCGCGGGCCTCGCAATGGCAGCAAATTCTAACCCGTGTCCCGATTTCCAATCCTTAGAAGAACAAGCGGGCCATCGCACATTATGACATCATCACTCTTAAAACCGCATTATCAGACCGATGGCGATGACGTCATAGTCAGGTCGTCCCCATGCTGATGCCATAGTGCTTGGGCCCCTAATAATTTTGATCACGTCTTCATCATTTAAAATAAACTAAAATAAACCATTATAGACCATTCATTTCATTGTTCGTGTGCAAACTTGCAAAGTCTGTAGGTTATCAAATTGAAGGCAAGTTGGTTTAAAGACGTTTTGGAGGGAACAATGTCACAGACAAATGTAACAACACAGTGTCATACAGTGAGGTAATAATATATTTTAATTTGTTTCCTAGTTCATCATAGGTAGGATGTACTACACTATAGTCTTGATTAAAAGCTGCAAGAAGTTGCTACCAGGCAGAAAGAGAAATGGAATATTATACCACGGAAATTTTAACGCTATCATTTATGTAAGTGGAAGAGATGACTTTTTCTAACAAGACAAAAGTTTGATGGTTACAATATTTTTTATCGTAGCAAATGGAACCACTCGCAGAAGCACAAAGTTTCTTTCCCCTTCACTGAACTGGCTTTTCCCCTGGCTTGAATCTCGTTCGGTCAGTAAAGCATGAGCGTGAGCGGGCCCGAGCACCTGTGCCATCGCCTCCCAGATGCACCAGACAACCTGTGTGCCTTTTGAGCATGCTAAGACCGCCACAAAAGGACCACACCACCTAAGGTGCACTGGACAACCTGTGTGCCTCTTGATCACTCTTAAGAGCTCTAAAAATCCCCGGATGCTGATGTAACTAAATATGGCACAAGTTTAAGGGATCGTCACAGCTGGACATTTCTTTCTGGTGTGTCGTTGATGGCGCAGGTGCTTGTCACTAGCTGTGTGCAACATACAACCTGTGTGCCTTTTTTGAGCATGTTAAGACCTCCAAAAAGCCTTGCTTGCTGATGTCACTCAATGTGGGCCGGGCCTGGTGGCAATCATAATGGCGCAGGTGTTAGGTCTAGTCATCGTTTCTCTAGGATGCGTAGTGTGTGTAAGAGAGGTAGTGTGTATAGTAAGTGTGTGTTGGATGGGTAGTGTGTGTGTAGTGTGTGTTGGATGGGTAGTGTGTGTGTGTGTGTGTGTGTAGTGTATAAGTATGTGTGTGTAGTGTGTGTGTAGGATGTATAATGTGTGTGTATAAGTATGTGTGTGTAGGATGTATAATGTGTGTGTGTAGTGTGTGTGTGTAGAGTGTGTGTGAAGGATGTGTAGTGCGTTTAATGTGTGTGTGTGTGTGTGTGTGTGTGTGTGTGTGTGTGTGTGTGTGTGTGTGTAGAGTGTATAGTGAGTGTGTAGAGAATGTGTGTTTGTGTGTCGTCGTGTGCATTTTGCAATTGGCCCAAAATATCTGATCTCCTATTTATTTGAGCCCATGACATGCATAGTGAAACCTGTTCAGCTCAATGAGATCTAGAAGTGAACCGAGTTTGACATGTATACATGCAAGTGTGTATGAGCTATTTAGGAAAATCTCCTGTGACTCCAGAGTCGCAAGCTTCCTAATGTGTGTGTGCCGATTTCCACAGTTAAAACTGGATAAATATTGAATTAATTAATATTGTATTGTTGGTCCAACTTCTTACTGTGGTGGTATTTGTTGAAACAACAAGTCACATTGTGCTCTTGAAAACTTTGAAAACACAGACTGAATAAACAAAAAAAATCAAGCTGATCAAGACGGATTTCTACCCAGTACATACGGCCGGTGTGCCAACGGAAAAAAAAAAACCCCAGAAGTGTCTAACAGTTAAGGAGTAGTGGCAGTGCTCAGTAAGTTAAAAGAGATAAAAACTGCCAGAGTTGCTAATGCTTATCTACGAGTGTTATACCAGGTAACATATTCGTATGAAAACCCGGTTAATTTAAAACATCACTCCAAACATGTAGTTACTCCTGGGAATGACTTAAATGAAGAAGAAAGTAAAACCCTTGAAAAATTCCAGAAACATTACTTTACACACTCCGGAGGTATACAGCCTTATTAATATCTTTTATTTTCATCATAACTAGATATTGTGTTTGAAATTGATTTATTGACTGTTCTTGTTCTCTTTAACCAGAGCTCTGCTGTGAAGGACTGGCCTCAGAGGGGAACCGGCCGGCATTTTGGAGCTGCTGGAGGAGCAAGACCTAGCTGTTGGAGGGGACTGTAGTCCTCGACGGTCTGGGTGACAATGCAGCAACTTTAGGATGTTTGGTCAGGTCTGGAAGAGCACACCTATGAAGGCATCCAAACAATTTCTATTGGACGTTTGTGTGTTTTAGTTGTTGGGGTATTTTTATGGAAAAACAATTACTTGAACCAACTACATCAGTGGGATACAACTTACGTTTTGAGTAGATGAAAAGTTGAGCTACGCTAACCCTAGTCAAATATTAATTGGGCCCACAACCAATAGTATTTGAGGTGACTTATATTAATATTTGAATTACAAGTTGAGTCAACTTAAGATTCCGTACAAGGTACATGTTGCGTCAACTAAACAGCAATGCTAAATATTTAGTTTGGCCAGCAAATTTCTCTAATTGTTTAGTAAACTTTAAAAAAAAAAAAAGCTGTGCAAAGTTTTACTAAACCTTTTTAAAGTGCACCAGTTTTTGAGAATGTTAAGACCTCCAAAAGAGCCCGATGATTGAAAGAAAAAAGAAAAAAATAGAACTACAGGGCCTTTGTACATTATGGCATCAGCACTATTTAGACGCGATGACGTCATAGTGCTTGGGCCCTAATGATCCTTAAAAGAACCAGAGGTCCTTCACATATTATGACATCAACACGATGACAATATGACTATACAAGTACCGTAAGTGCTGATACTATTGTTAGTGCTTGGGCCCTAATTTGTTGTTGGTTTTCAGCTGCTCCTGGCAAAGTGTCGCCAAGCCTGGATAAAATGGGACGGTTGCGTCAGGAAGCGCATGTGCCCTAATAATATATGTTTAAAGGCCAAATCAGGACCAAGATCAACCCCAAGAGCAAACCAATTGCAATGACTTTTTTTGATCAGACCACTGAGGCCAGATATGTTTTTCCTGGGTTCAAATCTTTAAAACGCTTCGAATTTTCATAGATTGTAATCATGGACTTCTTGAACATCTCCATAGTCCTACAACATAAATACTTTACACAAGGCCAAAATAATTGGGTTCCTTCAGAAAGGGTTCCTGACTTATACAGTCAGGCCATGTTCCAATTGAGCACTGCCTCTGCTTATAGTCAAGTACTGCTAAATTGTTAATGAGTCCCATTATGCTTGGAGTGAAGCAAAAGATGTATGGCTGAACCACATGACAGGGAGTATATCAGCAAAACTGGTTTTTATCAACAATAAATAAATATAAGATGGCACACCTTCGTGGTCCACCCCATATAGCGGTCTTGTGGTGGATATCATTCCATGTGATGACATTATGCATGCCTGTGGTCATAGAGGTTCCTATAGTGAAAACGAGCCGCTGTTCAAAAGCCCGCCTTAGCAGACGCAACACACGGTTGCCCTCGGGGCTGTCCGGTAAGTAGGCCACGCGATCAGTGCCTGGATAAAGCACACCAGGGTTTGGGTGCTCTTGCTGCAAAACAAAATAAAACAACACACAAACTAGTGGAAGACTGCATGTTCATGATCGCAATTGAATTCACACACAAACTAGTGGAAGACTGCATGTTCATGATCGCAATTGAATTCAGTTCAGTGACAAAACAAGACAGCAAACATTAGTTAGGTTGATTACTTACTGACTGGAAACCTGGAGGGAAGCTATAGATAATGCATATGCAGCCATAGCCCTCATGCCCAGGTAGCTCTAGATCTGGGTCTCTTTCCACCGTCATGCTACCGTTTGCTGGTTGATTTCCGATAAGCTGGCCATAAACTAGCCTGCACACAGGACAAGCCTTCTTCACCTGGAATGCCTGTTCCAGGCAAGAGCGGCAGAACGAGTGGCCACACTTCTCCAAAGTGGTCTTGTCCACCATTTCTCCCATACAGATGGAGCAGCTGACACTGTCGTCTTCACTCGACCAGCTTGCTCCTGACGCACAATCCGTCTTTGCTAGGGCAGCACAGGGGTCCGTCTCTGTATTTTTCTTGCACTTTTGCTGCTGCTGCCTCTGCGATCGACGTGGCTGTGGAGGAGGTGGAGGAAGCAAACTGGCCTCAGCATCCGTCTCCACCGCCCCGATACAGGGTAAGAGAGAGCGCTTTCTCTTTGGAGCTGCTTCCTGTTTGGTCATCTCCTTGCGGGCAGAACGGCACAGGTCAATAAAGGCTTTACGGGTGGCAGCTGAGACTGGCCCTTCCGTCAACCTGGTCCTGCCCTCCACAGGTGAGAATCTTACAGCACAGCAGCCTCCACGCTCTCCACGCCGCACGATTCCAGCACTCAGTCCCTGTTTATCCTCAAAGTCAAGCAGCCAAGATCTCCCGGCTGCTGCCAGGTAATCCCACACAGCCTGAGACACCAGTACCTCATCGCTGCCCTGTCCTGTGCGCACACTCATCTGGTGGGGTGTGCCCTGTCCTGTGCGCACACTCATGTCATCAGATGAAACTAGGCACAGAAAAATCAAGGTGAGAAGACACAGCAAAACAGTCCTTACTGTGTTTATAGTACTAGAATGGATCCATTAAATCTCTTTATGTACAACTATTTCTAAGGAAACAATGGGTAAGCCAGACTTATTTGATCAAGGTGTCTGACATAATTTTCAGGTTTTTCGATATGATGCATGAATTGCAACAGCAAAAAATTGTAAACTAGATTCATATTCATACAACCTAGTGACCTATTTCTAAACCCTCTAAAGTGTAGTTGGACCAAAATATAAATGCATAAGTTATGACTAATACTCTAAACTGCACTCAAAAGAATTCATATAAGCAGAATGCAAAGTTACCTTATCAAATACATTTATAAATAAAATAAGAAATCAATTATTGCATTATTGCACAAATAATAAATTTTATCCATTTATAGTTACATTAATGTTTTGAGAAGTGTGCCACTCAAGTGTAATATATAACTGGTATAACTAATATATTAGTCATTCTCTCACTCACTCACACACACCCAAAGCCTGTCATGTTACTAAGAAACATGAACTGAACATAGAACATAAATCATTAAACATAGAAACCACGAACTGAACACAAAAAACAAGGCTTATTTTATCACGGTAATAAAATAATTTGTAATAGTAATATCAAGGTGTGACGGTTATAGATGGTGGCACTATAGCTTAGTGGTTAATAGTGTTGCCTTGCACATCCAGGGTCCAGCTACGATACTCGCCTGGGAGTCTTAAGTTTGCACATTCTCCCCATGCTGAGTGGGTTTTTTTCTGGATACTCTGCTTTCCTTCCACTGTCCAAAGACATACAGGTTACACTAACTGGCGCTCCCAAATTGCCCGTTACTCTTGTGAATGTTGACCAGAGGTCCTACCACGGTCATAAACATGGGAATAAATACAATGGTAATCACCATTGGCCTTCACAGTCCCTAGTTGGACACCCCTTACTTTGTGGGTTTCTTCCAGGTACTCCGGTTTCCTCCCACAGTCCAAAGACATGCAGATTATTCTAATTGGAGTTCCCAAATTGCCCGTTGTGCATGTGAATGTTGACCGGAGGTCTTACCATGGTCCTAAAAATGGGAATAAATACAATGGTAATCACCATTGGCCTCCACAGTCCCTAGCTGGACTCTTCAAAGGTGAGGTGTCTCACAGGTGAGAGGTGTCTTACAGCACAGCAGCCTCCACACTCTCCACGCCGTATGATTCCAGCACTCAGTCCCTGTTTATCCTCAAAGTCAAGCAGCCAAAATCTCCCGGCTGCTGCCAGGTAATCCCACACAGCCTGAGACACCAGTACCTCATCATTTCCCTGTCCTGTGTGCACACTCATCTCATCAGATGAAACTAGGCACAGAAAAATCAAGGTGAGAAGACACAGCAAAAACAATCCTCACTGTGTTTATAGTACTAGAATGGATCCATTAAATCTCTTTAAACGAAATGTACAACTATTACTAAGTAAACGATAAATAAGCCAGGCCTATTTGTTCAAGGTGACTGACATAATGTTCAGGTTTTCCGGCGTGATGCATGAATTGCATCAGCGCAAAAAAAAAAAAAAAAAAAAGTGAACTAGATTCATATTCATACAACCTAGTGACCTATTTGTAAACCCTCTAAGGTGTAGTTGGACCAATCAACATTGGCCTCCACGGTCCCTAGTCGGACTACAGAGGTTCCTAGATAGATAGAGATAGATAGATAGACCTATATATAATTTTTCCCACTTTGCAAAAATATCAGGTCTGAATGTAAACTCATGTGTACTAACACACATATCGACTGACAAACATCCGACTTGGCAGCTTTTGCCCCCTCTAGGTCGCTCTGCTAGATCAAACACACACATGCGTGTAAACTCTGAGCAGCGCAGCGCACGCGGAGAAAAAAAAACAAAAAACAACGAAAAAGAACACAAAGTATATACATTGTTACAACACAAGCGCGTGACGTTACCTTTGTGATCGACTAAAACATGACACAGGTAACACCTTCCCTCTCTTGTGTCGTGGGGCTAATCAATCAGCACACCTAATAATCTCTTCACGGAATATTCGAGACTTTAGGCAGCCTGTGTGTGTGTGTGTGTGTGTGTGAGACAGCATCAGCCGCTGTCAAATATCAACAGGCGCTCGCGGCGCGGAACAGAACCGAATCAGCTGTTCGCGAACGGTACAAAAACACCGGATAAACAACAAAGAGCTTTCTCTCTCTCTCTCTCTCTCTCTCCGCCTCCTCTTTCTCTCAACCAACTGCAAACACCCGGTATCAAACAGCAGCCATTACTATTACTACTACTACTACTATTATTATTATTATTATTATTATTATTATTATTAATAAACAATGAGTTAAAGAGGTAAAAAAAAAAAAATATATATATATATTTTACCTTGTGAGCCCATAAATTCGCCTTTAACTGCAGGTTTGAATATTACCCTGTTACAGAAACCATATAAATTCAGTGACACTTCAAGTAAGTCATACAACTTTATATTTAACAAGTCACTATTTTAAACAAAAGCATTATTGTTATTATTATTATTATTATTATCATAAAGAAGGCGTGCATCTCACCTCCTGTGCTGCCGGAAGAGCTCGCTATAGGGTGGATGATGATCTATGTTTGGAACGCGGTTAAGGTCCGATGGAAGCATAAAGACAAACGTTGCATTAGTTTCACCTTTATGACGCAATAATTACACCGGATCCTGACCGATGCATTTTTTTTTTAAATATATATATATATATTTTTTGGTTAACGTAGTTTCCTCCTACACGTCAAGCCCTTGTAACGTCCACAGTCCTCCGGGTTACCGCACGAGCACTGGCTGTGTCTCGTTGTTCAGCTCTCTGTCCGCGTCCCATCGTAGCACACCGAGGATTCCCGAAACCATGTCAGGATAGCCGTGTTGTATTATTTTTGGTGAAGTCTCCGGTAACGCGATGTGGGTGTCATCTTGCCTTGGTCTAGTTTCCAGGACCCGTGATGAGGGAAGCAGGAAGTTCGTCACTCGGATCAGTGCACGGCGCCATTTTGAATGGCAGCTTTTCACTACATGTGTCGGATTAGTTTAAGATTAGGGGTTGGGTGCATGTTCGAGTCCTATGAACGTATTCACTAAATTAAAAAAGGACGATGTTACTCTTGGGTTTGGCCTGCGTTTTGTAGCTTAACTGACACTAGAGCAAACTGCATGATGCTATTTTGGTCACATATATGTATACACAGACAAACACACACATTTTGACATTATTTATATATTTATATATTTTTGGCCAAGTTTTATGAATGACACAAATATAAATTTTCACAAAGTCTGCTGCTTCTGTGTTTTTAGACCTTTTTCTCAAGATTTTACGATGATATACTGAAGTGTAATTACACGCGCTTCAAAGTTTTCAAAGGTTTTTTTTTTTATTTATTAACAATTACATTAAGTTTATGCAAAGAGTCAATATTTGCTGTGATGACCCATCTTTTTCTACAATTTGCCCAGGCATACTGTCAATCAACTTCTGGACCACATCCTGACTGATGGCAGCCTGTTGTTGCATAATCAATGCTTTTAGTTTGTCAGAATTTGTGGATTTGGGTTTGCCCAGCCACCTCTTGATGATTGACCAAAAGTTCTCAAGAGGTTTCTGGGGAGTTTCCTGGCCATGGACCCAAAATTTCTATGTTTTGTTCCCTGTGCTACATAGTTAGCATTTTTGCCCTATGACAATTTGCTCCCATACCGGTCAAGGCATTGTTTGTCACTAGCCATTCTTGGATGGTTAGGAGAAGTTGTTGTCTGTCATTCTTGAGTCATTCATAAGAACTAAATCATAATTCATTTGATCTATGATTAATTTTGCCGATCAGCTCAGAATAACAAAATAGTAGGCTTGAAAAAAACCTAACAATGTTTTTTATTTTATTTGATAAAGTGTCCCCTCTAGAACTGAGAAAGTCCTGGTCCAGAAAAAAAGGGTTCATCTTTTCAAATTGCTTAAAAAAAAAAAAAAAACATTTATGAATAAAATCACTTATTGTGTGCTAATTAAAATAAGTACATAAAATTAGTTCAGCCTGATGTCAACATTTTCGCCGCAGATGACTTTGCCTTGTTGGTTGCATTGTTTCACAAAAAAGTGTAGCTGCTGTAATGTAAAACAAGTTAGTGCTGTTATCATTACAGCAGCTACACTTTTCATTTTGCTATTGATTTATTTGTTATTAATCTTAAATGATTGCAATTTCATACATTGCATACATTCCTGTGCAAACCTAGAAACAAAAGGGTATGCAATAATCTCCTTTCAACAGAAGATATTGAGATGTACTGTATCTGCAACCTATGCTCTGTAAAACCTTAATGAAGACTCTGAGGTGCTGTTTGTTAATTAGTGATTTCTGAGGCTGGTAACTCTAAATTTATTTCTCCTCTGCAGCAGAGGAAAGATTTGGTCTTGCTTTCCTGGGAAGGTCTTCATGAGAGCCAGTTTCATCATGGTGCTTGTTGGGTTTTGCAAGTGCACTTGACAATACTGTTCTTGCAAGGGCTTTACCAGAACAGCTGATCCACGTGTCTTAAAATAACAATTATACAATATACAACTGACTGTTGTTGTTACTTAATTCTATAATTACATATGTGTTATTTAATAGTTTTGAAATCTCCAAAATTCTTATTTCAAGAATGTAGAAATTAAATCCTCCATTGAATCTACAGTGAAGCCGTGTCCATACTTTTTACTTGTACCGTATAACAATATTATTTTAATGATTGATTTAATTTATGATGGATAAATAGAAACTTTATATATGTACACACAGGGTGAGGAAATATCACTTATTAGTGAAATATAACTATATTTACAAAACATCCTTTACAAAATCTATTCAGGTGTAATGTATGTACAGTAACTGTACTTTAAATATGTTTCTTTAATTAAATAATAATTGTAGAAATTGCAGTTGACCTGTGTTTGAACAGGTAGTTGCATCACAGACGAACCTCAGTGAAGTAGGCAGTGTCATCATCAACCATTATGTCATACTGTCAGGTAATAAGATATTTTCATTTGATTTCCTGATCATATAGCCGGTTCGAGGACTCGCTGTTCTTAACCCAACCACTTCATTAGCAAAGAGATTGTGATTTTTGCAAACATCCTAACCTCCAGAACAACAAGAGATGCAACTCACTCAGCAACAAATAAGACAGGCCGGGTTTATACTGTAGCTATTGAAACCCTGGAGCAGACTGAAGAATGTCTATGGCAAATAAACTTTCCCGATTTGACAAAAAAATTCAGTCAGTCTGACATACTATCAAAAAAAATTCACAATGGCACCCGCTTCAACAGAAACAACTAAGAGAAAACAGAATACAATATACACACACACATACAAAATATTCACACACATAATATATCAAATATATACTGTATAAAATGCAAAATATGGGTGAATGAGGATGACTATTTAGTGGCCAGACTAGTTCAAATTAGATGTGCAACTAAGATATAATAATTACATTTCATCAGTATCATATACATTTTATTTGTATGGCGCTTTTAACAATTGTCATTGTCACAAAGCAGCTTTAAACAATCAAAAGAAAATTATGGAAATTTGTATGAAATGTGAAAAGTCCAAAAATATGAATGTATCAAAATGATTAGATTTTGTCGACGATATCAAGGAAAAACTCCCTGAGATGGAAATAGAAAGAAACCTTGAGAGGAACCAGACTCAGGGAACCCATCCTCATTTGGATGATAACGGATAGCAGGGACGTGCTGAAAGTTATAATATATTATATAACAGTTGATGTCTTTAAGTAAATATGGACTCCGGTTAGTTATTGGAGGCTCAGATAGACTGTAGAAAACTCCAGTCCTGAACTATTGTGCGACTGCAATCACAAGTCCTCAGAGAACAGCTGTCTGCGTCAGCTGAGGCCAGGACCGTCTTCACGGTAAAGTGGAACCGTCCCCAGTCACCACACGTATCCCAAGCAGACAACACAGGGCATCCAAGTGATGACATCTCGACCCAGTACATGGGGCACCAGGATAAGTCAGACAGGTCCAGAGGCTGGAGGGGGTCTGGAGAACTGGCAGTTTAGGAGTGATTTGTGTAGCTCGACGGAGAGAGACAGGGAGAGGGAGAGAAAGAGAGAAGAGATCCTAGGCCTTCCTACCTACCACAGGAAATCACAGGCAAACCTCAATAAAGTAGGCAGTGTCATCATCAACTATTATGTCATACTGTGAGGTAATAATATATCTTCATTTAATTTCCTGATCATATAATCAGTCCGAGAACTCACTGTCCTTTTTAAGTGAAAACTCTTAACCCGACCACTTCATCAGCAGAGAGATTGCTATATTTGCAAACATCTTGAACACCAGAAGAACAAGAGTTGTGACTCACTCAGCAACAAATACGACAGGCCGAGTTCATAGCTACTGAAACCCCGGAGCAGACTGAAAAATGTCTATGGTGAAAAGACCGATCGGTGTGCAGAGCATCTACAGTGACAGCGCATATGATGCGCAAAAGAAACCCACTCACTGGATGTCAACCATCGTAAACCAAGAACAAGAAACCCCCAATCAGACTGCGAAGCTTTTACAGCAACTGCGCATACACCATGAATGCGAGTGGAGCGGCAGGTAAGCTTCAAGTATTAACTAAATCTGAAAACCTTTGCAAGATATGTTTACCAAAAAGTTAATGTCTGTTTGTATGGAGACCTTTGAGACACTCGATTGTTGAACATCAGAGGTGGAAAGAGTAATAAACTAATAAAAGTCCTCTTGCTTCAGTGAAATTTTACTGAAGTGCAAGTAAAGTTAGCATTATAAAAATCTACTCAAGTAAAAGTAGCTCATTAAAGATTTACTTGGAGTAAAAGTTACAGAGTAACTTTTTTAACAGCATGAGTGGAATGTCGGATTCTAGTGTAGTTCAAAAAAGACAAGCAGATATAAATCTCAAACTAGTTGTTTTTAACTGATGGAACAACTTTTGCATAATAAGCTGTTGCCTTTCTTGTGCTTGAAATCAAAGCGAGTGGCGCAGTGGTTAAAGCGCTCGCCCTATCATCCGGAGATCGCTAGTTCGCAGCCGGAGGTCTAGAGAGAGCTGATTGGCCGAGCTCTCTCAGAGGGGAGGGATGAGAGGTTCTTAGTGCTCCCACATTAATCACGGCTCTACAGCCAGTCAGGGGCGTCTGTGAGCTCGCGCAACGGAGGGAGCGGATAGCGCTGTCCTCCGAGTTTGTTACGCCGCCCCCAACGGTGTGCGAGCGAGCAGTTCGAAAAGATGCGGTCGGCTGGCGTCACGTGGTTCGGAGGAAACACGTGATAGTCTTCGGCCCTCCCGGCTGAGTGGTAGTAGTAGCCTTAATGTGGGAGCCCCCTAGTGACGGGGAGGAATTGGACACGACTAAATTAGGAAGAAAATCGGGGAAAAATCAAAAAAAAAAAATGAAATCAACGCGATCGCTTAAATATAGTGTAACGCTTTGCGCTGGATAGCCGAGGGAAAAAAAGAGCTCAGAGCCCTTGCTCCAAAAAGGAACTGAGAGGCAAATCTCTCCCATTAAAGCTAGTATTAACCTGATGGCCTCTTTGAGATGGGGAAAAATTCAGTTCAGTTAGTTCAGTAAATCTGTACCGAGTGCAATAGATTCCTAATGTTGCAACAGAAATAGATTTTTATGGTGTTACATTTTTTTTTTAATTCACGTGTTAAAGGCCTCTGATCTCCCTTTTTTTTTTTTTTTTTTACAAACTATGAAACATATCGTTGGGTTGTTTATGCTGGATCAAAATTCTAGGTTATTTCGGGTACTTAAAACACACTTTTTACTTTTTAATTGGGTTATTTTGACCCAACAACTGGTTTATTCTTTATTGTTTCTCAAATGGTAGCCTGCACAATGTCCGAAATATTACTGTTATTGTGTCACAAAGTATAGTTTTAAGAGTTGTTTAAGCGAGAATATACTGTATGTGTGTACAGCTCAAAACCTCCATCGGTTATTAAAGATAGCGTCTATTTAAAAAAATTGCCCCAATGATTTCGGAGATTTGAGCTCCAGGCAGGCAATACAAGTGCTCCAAGCCCAAAGCAGCTTCACCTCAGCAAGAACTTCTGCTGGCTGTGATGTCTCTGCAGTGGTTAAAACAGCGGATTTATCTCATTTTGGGTATTATATCTTTGGTAAAATATGATTACGGTATAATACACACGTGGACAAAATTGTTGGTACCCTTCGGTCAATGAAAGAAAAACACACAAGGGTCACAGAAATAACTTTAATCTGACAAAAGTAATAATAAATATGAATTCTATGAATGTTAACCAATGAAAGTCAGTCATTGCTTTTCAACCATGCTTCAACAGAATTATTTAAAAAAATAAACTCATGGAACAGGCCTGGACAAAAAATGATGGTACCCCTAACTTAATAGTTTGTTGCACAACCTTTTGAGGCAATCACTGCAATCAAACGATTCCTGTAACTGTCAATGAGACTTCTGCACCTCTCTGCAGGTATTTTGGCCCACTCCTCATGAGCAAGCTGCTCCCGTTGTTTCCGGTTTGAAGGGTGCCTTTTCCAGACAGCATGTTTCAGCTCCTTCCAAAGATGCTCAATAGGATTGAGGTCAGGGCTCATAGAAGGCCACTTTAGAATAGTCCAATGTTTTCCTCTTAGCCATTCTTGGGTGTTTTTAGCTGTGTGTTTTGGGTCATTGTCCTGTTGCAAGACCCATGACCTGCGACTGAGACCCAGCTTTCTGACACTGGCCAGCACATTTATCTCTAGAATCCCTTGATAGTCTTGAGATTTCATTGTACCCTGCACAGATTCGAGACACCCTGTGCCAGATGCAGCAAAGCAGCCACAGAACATAACAGAGCCTCCTCCATGTTTCACAGTAGGGACAGTGTTCTTTTCTGGATATGCTTTATTTTTTCGTCTGTGAACATAGAGCTGATGTGCCTTGGAAAAAAGTTCCATTTTTGTCTCATCTGTCCATAGGACATTCTCCCAGAAGCTTTGTGGCTTGTCAACATGTAGTTTGGCATATTCCAGTCTGGCTTATTTATGATTTGTTTTCAACAATGGTGTCCTCCTTGGTCGTCTCCCATGTAGTCCACTTTGGCTCAAACAACGACGGATGGTGCGATCTGACACTGATGTTCCTTGAGCATGAAGTTCACCTTGGATCTCTTTAGAAGTCTTTCTGGGCTCTTTTGTTACCATTCGGATTATCCGTCTCTTTGATTTGTCATCAATTTTCCTCCTGCGGCCACGTCCAGGGAGGTTGGCTACAGTCCCATGAATCTTAAATTTCTGAATAATATGTGCAACTGTAGTCACAGGAACATCTAGCTGCTTGGAAATGGTCTTATAGCCTTTACCTTTAACATGCTTGTCTATAATATTCTTTCGAATCTCCTGAGACCACTCTTTCCTTCGCTTCCTCTGGTCCATGTTGAGTGTGGTACATACCATGTCACCAAACAACACAGTGGCTACCTGGAGCCCTATATATAGGCCCACTGACTGATTACAAGATTGTAGACACCTGTGATGCTAATTAGTGGACACACCTTGAATTAACATGTCCCTTTGGTCACATTATTTTCAGTATTTTCTAGGGGTACCATCATTTTTGTCCAGGCCTGTTCCATGAGTTTATTTTTTTAAATAATTCTGTTGAAGCATGGTTGAAAAGCAATGTCTGACTTTCATTGGTTAACATTCATAGAATTTTTTAAAATTATTACTTTTGTCAGATTAAAGTTATTTCTGTGACCATTGTGAGTTTTTCTTTCATTGACCGAAGGGTACCAACAATTTTGTCCACGTGTGTATATCGCGGCTGTGTGATGCATTCTGCAATATACCTGGTGTCCTCAAACCCTTGAGTGTGCACTTCCAAGTCAAGTCTGTTCTTTGCATTCTTGGAATTGAGAAACGGCATGACGAATTTTCTGGACTCTACACTTCTGAACCGGGGGCACGCAATTTAAAGCTGGCAGTATTTTATGGTAAGTTAAAATGATTTTTTAACCTAAATTTTAAATGTTGTAGTTGTGGTACGAGTAAGCTCATTTCCATGTCCATTTGCTTTTCCACCTTTTAAGTCGCACTTTGATATGGGGGTCAGAGGAGTTCATGGTTTAATATTCTGTGCCAATAGTCGGCTATAGTGTATTTTATGATAAAAGTCCATTTGTAGCACACACAAAAAAAATTAGTAAATGTAATCTTAAATGTACTTTTAGTTAAATTATTAGTAATCTTCGCTAAAGCTGTGTGTGTGGAAAGTCTCTTGGCATATTTTACAATATTTAATAGGTGTCAGAAGAAGCTATTGGGATATGTAAAATGGCAGTCTTAATATGTCTTCTGTTTCTGTCTGTTAAAAAAAAACAGCAGTTGGTTTATTCTTTGGAGAACTTTCTAGATTCTTCACTTCTGACTGGATCATGCTCAGAGCACTCAGTGTTTTATGGTAAGTTAATGTAAATTTTTCCTTTTTTTTTTTAGTAACTTGTGGTAGGAGCAAGCATATTTTATTGTTTAAAATAAATGCTTTGATATTAATATTGTGTGGGATTAATATTGTTTTCCCATTCCCCGTTTTGTTATTCAAAAAATGAGAACGCGTTATGGTTAAGTTGTAGTTTAAAACAAGCTTTTTCTTTATCCTTATGAAATATTTATTTTAAGTTGTAAATTCACCATTAAATATATTCATCTAGTGTTTGTTGAGAATTTGAAAATGGGTGAATGTTTTGTATTTAATCCAGATGGGCACCGTATCCTGTTATCCCTCATATGTTAAATAGTAAGCTAAATTAGTCAGAAATATACACTAAATTCATGTTCACGTTATGTATTTTTGTGTATTGACAAGAGAAAAAATGTTTTGCATTAAATGCATATGTAGCTGTATGTCCTTAACAAAAATGCTCAACGTAAATGTTAGTTATATTGCAACACTAAGTGATGCTGTATAATCCATAGGTGGACCAACATGATGAGGATGATATCTGCAAAATATGGAGATGACTGGAGCATTGTTCCATGTTGTGTTCCTTGGGGATGAGACAAGAGTGACCTGACAGACCTTTTCCATTGTTGGAAGACTCTTTGGTAAAGGCTGTTTTTTTGTCATTGATGTTGAGAAGTGTCTTCTCACCTGGGAGTTTCTCCAGCATACTGTAGATCATCAGATTGATGGACACAAGTACTCATCTCGTGTCATTAAATTTTTGAGGACAACAGTTTTTTCAGCCAACATTTAATTAATAATATTTTTAAAAGTTTTATCAATTTTGTTTTTAATGTCATTTTTGAAGGAAATTCAATAGTAATGGTTACATAACGGATAGTTTAAATATTAAGATGGGAAATGTTTGTGTCATGTGGGCATTATAAGATTTTTTATTGAAAACTTCTATATAAAAATGTTTTTAAAAAACATTGTATTAAATGCAAAAAAATGCTATTCAAATCAGACTTACAGGGGTCTCTTGTTTTTGTTTTACAGAGTGTTTGTTACAGTACATTTATTTTATATTTAACAAATGGTCAGCTTGTGATTATATGGTTTTGTCTGACATTTTGGTCAAAATTAAGTTATTCACATTTTCTTATTCTGTGACAATCCATTTACATTATGTGAAGTTGTGTACAGTCGTGGCCAAACGTTTTGAGAATTACATAAATATTGGAAATTGGAAAAGTTGCTGCTTAAGTTTTTATAATAGCAATTTGCATATACTCCAGAATGTTATGAAGAGTGATCAGATGAATTGCATAGTCCTTCTTTGCCATGAAAATTAACTTAATCCCGAAAAAAACTTTCCACTGCATTTCATTGCTGTCATTAAAGGACCTGCTGAGATCATTTCAGTAATCGTCTTGTTAACTCAGGTGAGAATGTGACGAGCACAAGGCTGGAGATCATTATGTCAGGCTGATTGGGTTAGAATGGCAGACTTGACATGTTAAAAGGAGGGTGATGCTTGAAATCATTGTTCTTTCATTGTTAACCATGGTGACCTGCAAAGAAACACATGCAGCCATCATTGCGTTGCATAAAAATGGCTTCACAGGCAAGGATATTGTGGCTACTAAGATTGCACCTAAATCAACAATTTATAGGATCATCAAGAACGTCAAGGAAAGAGATTAAATTCTTGTTAAGAAGGCTTCAGGGCGTCCAAGAAAGTCCAGCAAACGCCAGGATCATCTCCTAAAGAGGATTCAGCTGCGGGATCAGCGTGCCACCAGTGCAAAGCTTGCGCTGGAATGGCAGCAGGCAGGTGTGAGCGCATCTGCACGCACAGTGAGGCGAAGACTTTTGGAAGATGGCCTGGTGTCAAGAAGGGCAGCAAAGAAGCCACTTCTCTCCAAAAAAAAACATCAGGGACAGATTGATCTTCTGCAAAAAGTATGGTGAATGGACTGCTGAGGACTGGGGCAAAGTCATATTCTCGGATGAAGCCTCTTTCCGATTGTTTGGGGCATCTGGAAAAAGGCTTGTCCGGAGAAGAAAAGGTGAGCGCTACCATCAGTCCCGTGTCATGCCAACAGTAAAGCATCCTTAGACCATTCATGTGTGGGGTTGCTTCTCATCCAAGTGAGTGGGCTCACTCACAATTTTGCCCCAAAACACAGCCATGAATAAAGAATGGTACCAAAACATCCTCCAACAGCAACTTCCAACAACAGTTTAGTGAAGAACAATGCATTTTCCAGCACGATGGAGCACCGTACCATTAAGGCAAAAGTGATAACTAAGTGGCTCGGGGACCAAAACGTTGAAATTTTGGGTCCATGGCCTGGAAACTCCCCAGATCTTAATCCCATTGAGAACTTGTGGTCAATCCTCAAGAGGCGAGTGGACAAACAAAAACCCACTAATTCTGACAAACTCCAAGAAGTGATTATGAAATAATGTGTTGCTATCAGTCAGGATTTGGCCCAGAAGTTGATTGAGAGCATGCCCAGTCGAATTGCAGAGGTCCTGAAAAAGAAGGGCCAACACTGCAAATACTGACTCTTCGCATAAATGTCATGTAATTGTCAATAAAAGCCTTTGAAATGTATGAAGTGCTTGTAATTATATTTCAGTACATCACAGAAACAACTGAAACAAAGATCTAAAAGCAGTTTAGCAGCAAACTTTGTGAAAACTAATATTTGTGTCATTCTCAAAACTTTTGGCCACGACTGTACATTTTGTGTCTTTTTTTTTTTAAATAAAAAAAATCTAATGGAATGTGTCAATCCAGCAAGAGTGTAATTTTACCCACTGGTTGGGTCAGATGAACAACCCAGCGCTCCTTCTGTCCAATAGTGACCCAGCAGCTGGGTTATGGTTGGGTTGTTTTTTAACCCAGCAGTTTTTAGAGTGTACGTTTGGCAATATAGTGTATGTACATGAGATGTTTGAGGTTGTATGTGTTTCCATACCCCGTATTTTACGGGACGCTTGGCAACTCTACTCCGGACCTGAACAAAAATATTATATGGACACAGTCTTCCACCATCACCAAAGACAAGCGCTTGGGCGGCGTTGCCACGGCGACCCCGCAAACCGCGTGCGCGCGCATGCTTCCTGAACGCGCCGTATAGAAGACGCCAGAAAGTACGAGCTGCGTCACTGCGCGCGCGCACAGAGAGCTCAGCGGAGACACGCGAGAGAGGATTCAGCAGCAGATTTGCACTTAGCGTCCGGTGGTTACTGCTAGGAGCCGTTTATTTTTTGTGTGGGGGTTTATTTTTATTTTAAGCGAGTGTATCAGAGCAAGCATCATATCCGCCATCAGGCTGTCGCTTTAAAGCAGTGCAATTTTGGTGAAAGTTGATCCCGACATGTAAGTTTTTTTCCTCCTGGCAAACGAGATGCTAACTTGCTAGCTAGGTGGCTCGCGCACATTTATCCAGCTAGCAAAGGATTTTTGCCGAGCTTTAAGTTCAAAATGATAAAACATGAAGTTAACATTTATTTATTAGGCAAATGCATACAAAAACACAGCAGTTATCTAAACAATGATGTATATTAAAGCAGTATTTTATGTCTTTGGAGCCTAGTGTGCTGCAAGGAATGCTAGCTTGCCAATGCTAACTAATTCAGATAGCTTAACATGCTAGAATCGGTATGGCCTGTACAGTACGTAGCGCCTGAGCTAGTTATCTAACTAGCGGACTTACACAAACCCATGTGGCGTTTCGAAATTTTTAAAGACTTTTCATATTGCCTTTGGCGGTCTTCGAGCCACATGGAAAGTTCGAGAACATGCAAACATCATGTTAGCTAACGCCTACTGTATGAGAGTGTATGAGAATTAGCATGATCATGCTTTATTTCCCGCTTAATTCTCCATCTATATGGTTCTCCAAATGTTTCGCATATCTATAATACTTTACAAAGATTTCCCTAATACGCCTATTTATTTATTTGTTCCGTGTTATGCATTAGCTTTGTTAGCCAGGCTTTTTCTTTTTTTTTTTTTTTACCCAGAAAGCGTGATGTTGCAGTATCGGAGCTGCGCTAGGTGACGCTAGCTCATTTCAAAGCGGCTTAATGTGAACTCCGGTTATTTCAACAGGCGACCTTGATGTAAAAAAAAAAGAAAGAAAAAAAGAAGGAAAAATCGGCCTTATAAACCGATGAGCATGATCACGGGTTAAGTGGAGTTTTGAGCGTGTTTAGTACCCGCACATGTCGGTGATGTTCAACGCGTGGTTTATAGACAGGTGCCTCAGGTGGCCAAAGTAACGTCCGCTATCCTTTGGGCATCAGGTCACGCGACATCCGAGCACAACCTGCGTTAGGGAGAGAAAGAAAGCTCATGTGTACCCATCCCTGTGAAAGACGCACTGTGTGAAGTATTGTTTTGGGAGTGTTGTAGGTAGCAGGGTCCCATCCCTGACTCAGGAGTACACCGTGTCCTGCACATTTGTTTTCCTATCAGTGGTCTGACACACCTAATTGATTTAACCAGTTAATTGCCAACTTTTGTATAGTCATGGTGGGTGTGTTAGAGCAAGGAAAGCGTTGATGTGTGCAGGAAAGAGGCTACACAAGGATCCATGTGCCATAACAGAATAACCAGCACATTTAGGAATGTAAAAATCAGAAGCTTTGCATAGATGGATAGATTCGTCTTAAAGGACATTCCATATATCCAGCAGCAAAGGAGATAATAGCACAGAGAGGTTGTACATCGCACACTGTATATCTTGCATATAGTCAGTAATGTGAGAAGTGACCAGTTACAGTGCTACAAAAACAAGATATGAAAGAACCATATAAATCACAGAGTTGAAAAAAAGAATTGCAGTGCAGCCATGATGTGCCATTTTATATTTGGCAGAGTGGCAAATGGGATGAATTGTGCAAATACCCAAGTAATTGTGGAAAGAAAGTGACAGTGAAACTGAGTCTGTGTGTAATGGCAAAATTTGCAACAGTGAGTAACTGAGCAAACAGACCTTGAAGCCTGAGAGTTATTAAAACACTGTGATGTATATAGCATAAGTGTCTGATCAAAAAGATCCACTGTATTCAAGCACATTTGACAGTCAAAGTTCACAATCAGACAGTGTGATATTTAATCATGCACGAGCACAGAACTCAATTGCTGTGACATCAATTATGTGACAGTCCTTTGGGGAGAGAGAAAACGTTTTAAATATAATAATTTAAACAAGTCTTGGAAATTAGTTGTGTAATTAATAGGGATGGAGGAAAAAATATTCAGTGATGTATCGTGATTCTTTTGTGTGGTGATTCATGTGTCTCCACTCCAAAAAAGTTTTAATTTATATGTTTGCACTTGAGATGGTAAAATGTTGCAGTTCCTCTGTAATCCTACAGGTGGCGCTTTAAAATATTTTCTAATTGGGAGGCAGAATCCTGTGTAATTTTTAGCAGATTAGAACTAAGAAAAAATCTTAAAGAAAGGTAATATTTAATCTGGGATATTTGTAAAATCATGTCACACAATACAAAAACAATAAAAATCGCATTGGCACATAAGTGCGATATTCCATGATATCGTATCAGGTGTCCCTGGTGATTCCCATCCCAATAATTAATAAGTCCATGAGGCACGCGAGAGGGTCGTTTGTCACTTTGCTTCCAAAATGACTTCATATAAGCCTTGGTAAATAAACTAATAAATTTCATTATTGTATATGAAAGTGTTTTCTTCAACACATAAAGGATTGGGTGTGGGGTATGTTCATGCTCCGCCACAGTACAAGGCAACCATTCCTAGTGTGAGTACGCCCTTAAAATGAATGTGATGTTGACTCTGCCCACACAGATTACCTCGTATGTGGTCACTATGCCTTTGATTGTTGGATATCAAATCCATGTACTTTCACACCTTTAACTGAATCAGAGCAATATTGTTGCTTGGTTTCATACGAAGCAATATTTAATTAAATTTAAAATAAATAATAAATATTTATTTAAATAACTAAAATAAAATTGCACATGGTTTTAGCATTAAAAAAACAGTACTAGTGAACAGTACTGTTGTTAAACACAAATAAAAGTAGTAGTAACGAAAATGTGAAACAAACCTAAGCGCTTCTATAAATCCCAGTTACTGAAGGTTTATTAAGGTTGACACTGAATAAATGATTCTATAATACAAAAAAAACTACTTAATAGTTTATCCCCCCCCCCCCCCCCCCCCCTTTCTTCAATTTGTAAGTTTAGATATGTGGACATCCTGAAATATGCATGATGCACATGCGGGCAAATACAGGATCAAATTGCTTTCACACAGTTCCATCTTTCATTTGTCCAATCAACCAAACTTAAAAATAATTTGGTTGCTGCATCCTTAGTTTCTTCAGATACATGATTTAACCTGTATCCTTTGTTCCTCATGTACATATTCATGCATTTAATATTACCGTTTATGTTCTCTTTCATTCATATGCCACAATTACTTGTTTCTTCATTTAACAGGCAGCCTTCAACTGCTAAGTGGTACGACAGACGGGACTCCGTCTTTATTGAATTCTGTGTAGAAGACAGCAAAGATGTTGACGTGAAATTCGACAAATCAAAGCTTAACTTCAGGTACTCCCACAAATGTCAATATGTAAAATGTAAGTGAAATGGACTCTGTAGATGCCCATGCATTTTCTTATTTTTATTTTTGTTTAGTTGTGTAGGGGGAGTCGATAGCATCAAATATCATAATGAAGTAGAGCTATTTGAGGCCATTGACCCAAATGTAAGTATATTCATGGATCTGGTGACTGATTGACGTAATAGTCTTTTGCTACATAGTATAAGAGACGGTTTCTTTGTGATTTTGCAGGAGTCAAAACACAAACGTACAGACAGGTCTGTGTACTGCTGTCTACGAAAAGCAGAACCTGGCAAGTCGTGGCCAAGGTTAACAAAAGACAAAGCAAAGGTGATAAAGATTTTAGCATCTCAAGACCACAAACATTTTAATGATTCCTTCAAGCAATAAAAAAATATACATATTATTGTTATTAATATTTTTTTTCTTTATTATATAGTTCAATTGGCTCAGCGTTGACTTCAATAACTGGAAAGACTGGGAAGATGATTCAGATGAAGAATTGTCCAGCTATGATCGTTTCTCAGAGGTAGGTGTAACTGCTGTCATTGAGTCCTTTTGAGATGTTTTACAGAAAGTAATGGCGCTGAATGTTTTATTGTTTGTTCCTACAGATGATGAACAACATGGGAGGGGAAGATGATCTGCCTGACATGGATGGTGCAGATGATGTAAGATAATTTCTCGTCACACAGGAGTGCTTCAATCTCCAATCATTACCACTTGAAAACCAAATGGTGGTTAATAATAATAATCAATTATTATACATTATTTTAATTATTATTCAAGTTATATATAATAAAATAATGTATATAATTTCATAGCACAGATCATTAATCACTGACAAAAAAAGCACATCTACATACTGCTTGAGTAGTGGCAGAAAAATTAATTATATAATATAGATTATATACAACATAAAAAAAAGAAATTTCATTTATTAGTATGGGTGCTTATGGTAATCCTGCCTTAAGTTCCTGTTAGGTTTAATTAAATTGTAGTTTTTATTGAATTAATTATTAATTCATTAATGAATTATTTAGTAATACTTATTTATTTAGCCAGGGCGGGCAATGTCTGCATAATAATAAAGTATTATAACATATTAGTCACCTTATAAAGAATATCAAAGGACTTTTTATGAATAACAAAAAGTAATAAATATTAAAGAATGCATAAACCCATTAGCCTTATATTTTGGGAGAATTTTAAGGTGCCTTTGCTTAGCCTTGCGTTTTTATTATATTTTTGTAAGTACAAAGGAAAATTTCCAGTATCTACTTTTTTCTTCTTGCTAATAAATAAATACCATAAATACTGAAATAAATACCATAAATTTACATCTTTGATAAATGTCACCTTCTTTTTTTTATAAATTGCAGGAAGATTCTCCAGATAGCGACGATGAAAGTAAGTTTGTAGTAAGTTTTTTCTCCAAAATCAGAAATAATCTAATGCAAATGTTCGTAGGTCTATCACACTGTGTGCTGGTGTGTGTAAGGTGATGTAATTAACCATAATATCCCTAAATTATTTACAGAGATGCCAGATCTCGAGTGATGCTGCAAAGGAAATGCTGTGGCAGAAAACAAGAATCGTTGCTTAACTGTTTGGAATAAAGGGTAGTTGTGGAGGGTGAACATTTAATAAAAATAAAATAAAAATTCAATAACACAGATCAACGAACACACAACAAAAATCCTAAATTGAAGCTGTTTTCCAGGCTCTGAGTGTCCCACCAGAGCATACCATTGTGCTAATGGCTGTCAAGTCATCAACACTTTGCTTTCTTTACCATTTTATTGTGCATGGACAATTAAAGTTTTCCATGATGTTTTGTGGATTCTAGTTATCGTCCATTTACTCAACAGTGGCTGTGGGAGAGGATGGTTGGGGTGAGAGAGAAGAAAGGAAAGAAAGAGATCACCGTTCCCTCAGTGTCAGTGACTAGCCATTATATAGCATATACATATTGTAATTCCCAGTGGTAGGAAAATTTCCGTCCCCCAATCTACACTAGACCCCATTGCCCAGATCGTTTGCTCATAAATCTTTTACATTTTTGTTAATTCAAGTCTCAGTTTTTGTGTGGGCGAGAGTGAAGCAAACATTCTTCGCAAACATATGATTATTTTGTTCAACTGCAAATACTAGCCAAAAAAAAGAAACTGGATTGAAATTTACAAGTCGAAGGATGCCTGTTCTGTTTCACTCGGCATCGTATTTTGTTGGCACTCTAGATACCCCCCATGAAATAGGTTATCATGTAAATCAAATATGTTCAAAGTACATAGTCCTGCTTGTACTACACACGGCTTTCCCGAATGATTTCAGGTTAGTGATCATTTATTGTCACACTTGAACGTGGACGTGTAGCAGGCATTTGAGCACTGATATCTTCCATTTATGTGAAGTGATATGTAAGCTTCACCGCTGTACAGAACAAAAGGGTAAATTATCAATAGCTGACCAAATTGTGATTGCACTCCTAATAGCAATGCAAGTGTGACTAAAAAAATGTTTGTTGTGCTAACCTGCCACCACAGGTTGAGAAACTTACATTTGTTAAATGCAGTGGGGTTTTGTCTACATATTTCTAATAAACTGTCTAAACAATTGTTTCACATGTGTTGGGTAACCCATGTAAGTCCAATTCTTTTGTTCACTTTTCTTGGCACTTTGATCCAGTGCAGCTTAAAGGTGAGGATAATTCTCACATTCTGGCAGCTGTCAATTAAAGGAAAAAAAAATCCACCCTCAATGACTTGCATGGTAATCTTTATACCGAACATGTGATGTTGAATGATGTCTTAGAATAATTTTGCAATTAATTTCTCGGTTGTTTTTTGACTGCATTTTCATGAATTGTACTTTTTCTCCCCATCGCTCCTACATCAACAGGTGAAACTAGAAAAATTAGAATATGCAAAAGTTAATTTATTTCAGTAATGCAACTTAAAAGGTGAAATGAATATAAGAGAGAGACTCATTACATGCAAAGCAACATACTGTAGTTCAAGCTGTGATTTGTAGTTATTGAGATGATTATGGCTTACAGCTCATGAAACCCCCATATCCACAATCTCAGAAAATTAGAATATTGTGAAAATATTCTAGGCTCAAGGTGTCCCACTCTAAGCAGTTAATTAAGCCATAACACCTGCAAAGGGTTCATGAGCCTTTAAATGATCTCTCAGGCTGGTTCAGTAGGAAGCACAATCATGGGAAAGACTACTGACCTGACATCATTGACATCCTCCATAAGGAGGGAAAGCTTCAAAAAGTAATTGCAAAAGAATCTGGATGTTCCCAAAGTGGTGTATCAAAGCACATTAATAGAAAGTTGTGTGGAAGAAAAAAATGCACAAGGCGTGGACTGTGGCTGGAGTCAGTGCTTCAAGAGCCACCACACAAAAAACCTGGTTCAGTGACTGTGAGATTACTGTGCTTGATTGGCCAGCAACCTCACCTGACCTGAACCTGTCTTCCATAACATCTCAGCAATGCCACAGGCTGATACTGTAGCTTCCATGACATGCAGCATTGAGGCAGTAATTGCTGCAAAAGGGGTCCAAACCAAGTACTGAGTACATATGCATACTTTTCAGATGTTGTTCTATGTACAATCCTTCTTTTATTGATTGCATGTAATATTCCAATTTTCTGATATTGTGGATTTGGGGTTTTCATGAGCTGTACACCATTACTGAAATAAATCAACTTTTGCACGATATTCAAATTTTTCAAGTTTCACCTGTATATTTCCCACCTGTATATTTTATCCATCTGCTGTTAGTGATGACTACTTGCCCTCATGATTATGATGCATTTTAATTTTGAAATGGCTCAAAACGTAACAGTCTTATACAGTGTATAATGTTAGCTTTCATGTTTTTATTCTTGGTACTTTTCTTACCTTGGTAGTAGTTATGTATGACTAAGCATATAGTCTGACACCTTTCTCCCACCTACTAATAGCAACTTTCAATTGTATATAGTTAACTAAAGTCATGTTTCAGTAGTTATTGGCCTAAACCAAGCAAAGAAAACAAGTATGGGTTTTGTAGAAGTTATTGGAATTTGGTTAAGAAATGACAACTGAACTATTTAAACCTGGAAGTGAAGTACAGAACTCGACTTCATTGATGAAATGTGATCAGAAAAATATCTGAGGGCTGAGCTAATTTAAATGCTTGGTTGACCTTTGAATGTGACAGTAGAAATCACAGCTATGTTTAACAGTGAAATTAAGTGCATTTCAAAACACGATGTAAGAACTCTTAGGACTTGGACTAAAACAGCTACGTTGCCATTAGAAAAAATGCTTAAATTTGCTAGAGAGTATAAAGATTGGACTTTGGAGTGATGGGAAGTCATGTGGACTGATGAGTTTGACCTTCAGGGTAAGAAAAAAGGCAGATGTTGTGATGCACCCACCATGCATATGGCCCACTGTACAATTGCTACTTCCAGTCTGGGTTTGCTTCAGCTGGTCTAGGCTCAGCAATAAAATGAGGTCAACTGATGACCTGAATGTACTGAACGACCAGGTTATCACATTTATGGTGTTTTTCTTCCCCGACGTCACAGGCATTTTTCGGGACTCGAAATTGTGAAAGGGTGGTTCAGGGAGCATGAGGAATCATTTTCACACATGAACTGGCCACCACATTGAATCATAAGCAAAGCTAAAGGTTGTCTAATAAAATTTTATAGTGTGTGTTTTTTTTGTTTTGTTTTTTTGACCAGACAGAACACTGAGCATGAAAAATAAATAGTCAGTCAAAAGAGCATTCTAACCTTGGGGACATACTATCAAATTTAGAGAATGAAGCCATTATTAAGTGATGTGCTATTTGGGGATTTTGTCATAGTGGACAAACTGGAAGCAGAAGTGGTCTTTTGGGCACAAGTAATTCTGCAATTGACCCATTATGCTGTTTTTCACTTCCCATGGAAGTTGGAGTAGCATGATTTTTTCTCTCTCTCTCTCTCCTCGATGTTGAGCTTTGATTATCAACAAGCTAGCCTTCTTACTGCAATGACTTTGAGGAGTGATGTATATTTACTTCCTCGAAACAACTCCATAGTCATACAGTAGTATGTTTAGTCATTTAGATTTCATAGGCAGACGTGTCTGTATGTTGGTTAATCAGAAACACACAACTATCTATATACAGTATAACTCGTAATAGTAAAAGTCCTACTTTGTTAGCTGTCGATGCTGTGAGTCAACATCAACTTCCTGAACTCAGGGTTGAGGGCGGAGTTTTCTTTCTTTTTTTCGTCTTAAACATAGGTTGGATTGGTTTGCATCAACACTTTAGGCCTTCCAGCTCTGTCCCCTCTTCATGTGCACACGGTGCTAAAACACAGGTTCCAAAGATTCACCTTTGATGCTAAATGCTTCGGTTAGCACCATCATGCTTGTCTTCTGGTAGATCATAGGATTTCTTATAAATTTGTCTCTGGGTGTCGATGGAAAGTGGTGAGTAAGAAAAGAAGCTGTTGTCATTTTGTTTTTAAAAGTTAACAGTGAACCCTGTCGAGAATTGTTTTCCATCGCAACATTGATCCTGTGATCTCAAAGTGTATCACAGTTGCAAAATTTTTGCAGTAACAATGAAAATACTGCATCAACATGAAAAAAGTCAAACATCACAAGTTGGATATTAAGTTTCTGTACAATCTGATTTGTAAATGAGAGAGAAACAAATATAGTAGCCTACCCAACACCAACTCAGAAAGCTCATCTTGTATATATGCATATTTAAGCTAATTTCCATCAGAACCACAACATTGAATTTAAACATAGTTAACCAGTTGGGGTGGGAAGTCTTGGCAAGGCGAGGTTTAATTTTAGGCAGGGGTAAATGTATGTCTAAAATTAAACCTTGCCTTGCCAAAAAGCCATACAACTTCAACTTCACCATACAACTTCAACACGCAGAACGTCGTTCTAACTTTCTCAGAATTAATGAATCATTGAGCTGATTCAGGTCTCACGTTTAGGCAGACACGTTAAACATTGCCAGAGTAAAAAAAAAAAAAAAAACACTCACTTAGGCCATTGTATTTTCTGACTTTTTTTGCTTATTGCAATACGAGTGCACATAAACCTTCCTAAAACCAGTCTTTGGTAGAACTTGTTAAATATTCTCCTGTTCAACACTTTACCACCTGGGGGAGCTAATTAGTCAAAAAGAAAAAAAAAATGATATAAAGCAGGGATTCTTAAACTCTTCTTTGCATCCTGAGATCTATTTAGCAGAGCATTTCAGTACAGTATTTATATCATTAGCATTACTACAAGTCACAGGGCCTAGAACCCATGCCAGGAGATTTTTTGGCACTGTGGGGTACACCCTGGACATGGTGCCAGTCCATCGCAAGGCATGCATAAACCACAGGCAATTTTGGGAATGCAAGCTGCATGTCATTGAATTGTGTGATGAAACGATACCAATCAATGGGAGAAAATGCAAACTCCATGCACACAGACCCAAGTTGGGGATCAAACCCTTGATCCCTGGATGTGCAAACTAACAGTCATATTTCACTCATCATACTCACCAGATCTGGTTCAATGTGCACGAATGCTGAAATCTTCATGTAGTAATGTATGATACACTGTTTTGCAATAAATTCTGCCATTATAGAGTAATCATTCCTTTCCTATTTTCTTATGCACACGTGGTTCTAAATCAACCCCATAGTATCATGCCTTCTGTATAACTAACATATTTTATAGAATGTAAAATATCAGAATAAAATAAAATGTGTGTGTAGAAAAGGAATGAAGGAACTCTATACTAGCAGCATTTATTGCTAAACAGTGTACTGTATCATACATAAGTACATAAAAATTTCAACATTTGTGCACAATTAACCAGATCTGGTGATTATGATAAGTGTAATATGACTGTTAGTTTCAGTGAATAATTAATGCATGTAAATTCAGTCGACAAAATTCACCACCTGCCTAAAAAAAAAAAAGAAGAAGGAGAAAAAATCCCATTGCATCACCTTCAGCACAATCACCACGGCATTGTCTCGACAACAATACGTAACGTCACAACATCTTTTAACTTCTACAGTTTCATTCATTTTTGGACAGGACAGGACACGTGTGGGAATCATTAATTTCTCATGCTCCCAAAACCACTGTGATTAGCATTGCAATCCTGGAATATGCGCAGGCCATCAGGGAAGATAACCAGGCCACTGGTGTGATCGTTCAGTACACAATCAGGTTGAAAGGTATCTCATCACTCCAGTCAAGTAAACAAACAAATGAACAAATGAATGAATAAATAAATGAATAAATAAATAAAGGAAAATTTAAATAGGGAACACACCTATGGTACATGTGTTTCAAATAATTATTTTGTTCGTTTCTCAGTGTGAGATGAAGTGACTTCACCAAAAGGCGGATTGTTTTCTAATACATTTTATTAATCTTTACAAGGTGAGTCAACAGTAGTGGAAGGCACTATAGCTTCACCAAGTGTTAAAGTGATCACCGACATTCAAGTTTTTTTTCCAACTCTTTGTTCCACAAAAGTTTAGAACTACAGTATATGTTTTAATAATGTATTGGACAGTTCTTAGCCTAATAAGTGTTCTTTATTGTGTTCTTTATTGTGTTCTTTATTGTGTTCTTTAGCCCAAACAAGTCTCTTCTGCTTGTTGCCTGTCCTTAGTAGTGGTTTCCTAGCAGATATTCTACATGAAGGCCTGATTCACACAGTCTCCTCTTAACAGTTGTTCTAGAGATGTGTCTTCTGCTAGAACTCTGTGTGGCATTGACCTGCTCTCTGATCTGAGCTGCTGTTAACCTGCGATTTCTGAGGCTGGTGACTCGGATGAACTTCTCCTCCGCAGCAGAGGTGACTCTTGGTCTTCCTTTCCTGGGGCGGTCCGCATGTCAGCCAGTTTCTTTTGATGGTTTTTGTGACTGCACTTGGGGACACTTTCAAAGTTTTCCCAATTTTTCGGACTGACTGACCTTCATTTCTTAAAGTAATGATGGCCACTCGTTTTTTTCTTCACTTAGCTGCTTTTTTCTTGCCATAATACAAATTCAACCTCTTTGAATGAGAAGGTGTGTCCAAACACACCTTCAGGTGTGGGTCTGTACTGTACATAAATTCAATTAGATTTTTTTCAATCAGTGTATGCATACAATTTATGCTCATTTATCACTGGAGTTATAGGGCTAATAAGGCTATTATACAATGGGATTTGTTACGTGGTGCGGTATGGAGAGCCGCACCACGCGATGTTTTTAATTATAAGAGCCCTTATGCTGGGCGTAAGAGTGGGTCAATGAAATAGGAGTTAGTGAGAGCGCTTGTGATACACACGGGAAGACCTTCCCGTTTGGAGATATTAATTAAGGAACTTAAAAGGAAAATAAATGAAAAAGTGAAAACACAAAATAAACAGAGCTCCGCCGTCTACGCGAGAACGGATGGGGCTCTGGAAAATAAAACAAAACTTGTCCTCTCGGGGCGTTCGCCCTTACCGAGGACTTTTAGGAGAGAGAGAGAGTTTGTGCTTCGTGCACTAATAAACCATACTGAGCGTGCACGCTGAACTGCTGCGTGCCGCTCTCTCTCTCTATCTATCTCACTCGCTCTCGCCGGCGTCTTGAATAGACAGAGGCTGGGGCTTTGCCTCTGTCCCTAAACAGCTGTCTGTCTGTCTGTCTGTCTTTTATTTTCTTTCTTTCTTTCTTTTCTTTGGCCCTGATACCTTTACCGGTGCTACCTAAATGATCGCACGAAGTGCGCCGGTATCAGGACCCTTAAATAAACACGCCGTCAGGTGCGGCTCGTTCAGGCTGATTGCCTGACGGCAGCGTTGCCTAGCAACCGTGTGTATAAATGGCCGCGCCTTTGCCTGTTCAGAACTCTGAGTGGTAGCAACCTGCAGAACTGCCCGTTCCGAACAGTTTAATGCGTTTCTCCGCCCCTCGCGCGACCCGCACCGTTACAGGAAGTGACCCAAAATATGTGATGTTTCTATTCTTAAGGATATAACAAAATGTAAATACAATACAAATAGGTGTGGAATAAGAAACACACTTATGTTGTGTGGGTTGCATATTATCTGGTTAAGTGGTCTGCATTGAAACAAAGGTCCCGTGCAGGGACTCACTCACCGTCTATACCGATTTATCCTGTATACAGGGTCAGGTGTTGCCTATCCCAGGAGCTCACAGGACCAAAACAATATGACAAGAAAACTCTAGGCGTGCATTCACAACATTCGTAGTAACCGTCTGATCAGGGGTTAAGCAGCCGTCTGAGCAGGGTTAGCAGTGGAGGCTAGATTGATTGAGGAAATCTTGCATGCACATGTAGACTAAAGTAATTATGTCAGCAGGAATTAAAAAAAAGAATAAATGCAAAGCATGAATGGATGTCCCATACACATCACTAGTTGAGACCAGTCATGACTGTGATGTAGCTGTGGTTGCTGAACTGTCAGAGCCAGAATTCAAAGTCAGAATTCAGAATTCACCGTGCTGACTGTGTTGGTCTTTTCTCAATGCTGATCCAGTGTAACTGTGGTATAGTTCAACCCGCTTACATCTACAGCTGCAGATGTTTTAAGCAGCATTGCATTAGACTGTTAAATCCGCACATGCTGCAGTGCAGTGGGTTAAGTAGCACACCTTTTGGTTTAAAGAGAAACTTGCGTAAACTCGGTTTGCGCCATGCATTTAGCTACATGATTCAGTGGTTCTCAAGCACAACAAACAGAGTTGCACCTTAAAACAGGAAAAAGCATGTCTGTATAATGTGTGGGGGGAACAGAAGCAATGACCTTACTGCATGCCTGAACACACAAAGAGACAAGTTAGTGGAAAGGTGAGTGTGCTGTAAATTGAACGGTTTTGAGCAAAAGGCGGCGTACCAGCACATGAGCAATGTAAATCCACAACACAATAGAAAAAGTGTCGCGTTTCAACTGAGCATTAACTGGCATAGGTATAATACAGAGGAGAACATAGAGCCAGATACTTAATGAGAGAATATTTCTATCGCATTTGAAACACTTGTAATGCACATTGTGTAGCTTGTGATAACTTGATGTCTTCTTGGTTAGAATAGAGCTTTTTCATGCGTTCTCGCAGTAACTGTACATAGATTAGACAGCAGCAAGACTGATTTCTAGGTGCTGACAGAACAGCCACCAGAGGGAGTCGAATCTTTCTTTTCTCCCAGAATGCTCGGAGTTTCTCACCCAGCAGATGGAGTTGATGTAGAGAAGTTTAACCACTTAAGCTCCAAACTATTATTTAGCTTATTCAACTTATACATAATATTCAATAATGACATCGAATCTATAGACTACAAGGGGGCGTGGCCAGACATTTTCCAATGAAGTGAACAAGTTAGAACCAGTCACTTTACTGGTGTACAAAGTTCTAAGGAAAATGACTTGATGTGGCTCTACTATCTGTTTATGGCCTGAGCAGGAATTCTGTCAGAGAAATGCAAACAGATAAGTAGCATTTAATAGAGTCTAGCAAACCAGCAAAGAAATCATAGCTAGCATAACATACACAACAATGCTAAAGTACGCAACAAGTCAATGTCATTGACTGTCGGAAGCTTCCAGAAATGCAGTGCTATATATGCTAAATCATTCATATTGTTAGCATAAAAAGGTGTAAATAAACATATTTACTGTTCATTTATTGATGTCAGTAAGACCAGGAAATAGTTAGCTTGTTTCTTAGCTAAATCTAAATACACACAGATATTTCACTCTATGCTATGCTGTGGCACAATTAAAAAGTTGTTTCTCATTTTTCCAGAAATGTTGTAGCGGGATGCTAGTTATTATAACTAGTCTATGACAATGAAATCAAATTTTTAAAAAGTCACTTTGACATCATATGACATTTAACACAATGACCTTATGCTTCACTCGAGGGTAGGCAACGCTACAGTATATGTGTATATATAAGGGTCAGTTATGGCAATTGCCCTATTGTAGGCCGAAAGTGGTCCAACAATCAGCAGCCACATCCAGTAAAACGTTCATGACATTTGGGAAGTAGGTAAAAATCTCCCAATTCCGACAAATGTGCTTGCATTACTATATTTAAATTGAAATAATGTAAACGTGGCAGTGTTCTTAATTCAGCTAGATTTAGATAAGTTCACTGTAGGCATTTTACAGAGATATGTATGTGGACCAAATGAAATCGTCAGCATATTATTACATCATTACATCATTACTCATTTCCTTTACTGTAAAACTTCACTGCACAGACCTAAGCATAAAGCATGATAAGCAGAAAAAACTCATAATTAGCATGTTGTGAAATTCTTTTTTTTTTTGCACTCGGACAATCCCACATTTTACCCAATATAAGAGAAGTCGCTCTCTGGGCATTGTGATCCAACATTTCCGAGTGCCAGTGTGCATTTTGGGGATTTGATGTCATTCTGGGTCCATGACATGTGGGAATAGTGTCAGCATTCTGTGCGACAAAGTTCCTAGCAAGCAAGTTTTTAAACAAGCCTGCCCTATGATCTGAATGCCCTGTTCACAAAAGGTGGCTTACCAGCACATGAGCAATGTAAATCCACAACACAATAGAAATGCCCAAAGTGGTTGCCTCTGCAAATCCATCACAACTCTGTTATACAATATCCCTGTTTCCAAACAAATTCCTGTCTCAGAAAATAAAACTGTACAGTTTTTAAAGATTTTTACTTTGCTGTGTTTGATCAAACAGCTTAAATTGCTAAATTGACACTTCAACAGTTGTGCCAGCTGAGGCCCGATACCATTACAGTAATATATATTTTTTATATTTACTTATTACAACAGTTCAAACGTTGACGTGGCACTGTGTTTTAGTGGTTAGCGATGTCGCCTTGGACCTTCATGGTGCTCGATTCCAGCCTCTGTCTGCATGGAGTTTGCATGTTTTCTCCGTGCTTGGTGGGTTTCCTTCGGGTACTCTGGTTTCCTCCCACAGTCCAAAGACATGCAGATGGCATTCCCAAATTGCCCGTATATGTGCGATGGATTGACAGGGTGTACCCCGCCTCGTGCCCTAAGTCTCCTGGGATAGGCTCCAGGCCCTCTGCGACCCTGTATACTGAATTAAGCAGTATAGACGATGACACAATTATGATGAGTTTAAATGTTGCAAACTATCTATGAGCATGCGGATTCTAAGTTGTTTAGGTAGATACAGTATACACTGGCCTGGTTAAACAAACAGTCGCCAACTAATTCTAATTTATTTATATGACGCTTTTTAAGAACGGTGGAAATTTTAAGAAATGCTGGAAAGACCTTTGGAATGAAAATGAATGCTAAAAAGACCGAGTTCATGCATATACCAAAACGTGAAATACAATTTCTCACCATGAATATGAAAATAGGCGAAGAACACATAGAACAAGTCACAGAATTCATATATCTAGATAATTTACAATCCAATTACATGCATAATGGTGCATGTGCCAAAGAAGTAACTAGAAGAATAGAAATTGCAAAAAAATGCTTTTAATAACATAAAACCTGTTCTAACATCTAAGAAAATCAAACTAACAAAAAGATTTAGAATTTTACATATGATATGTCATATCTAGATATATCATATCTACCCTATTATATGGAAGTGAGACATGGACATTGGGTAAAAATGTCATTGACAAATTAGATGCCTTTGAAATGTGGTGCTTTTCTGTACAGATATCAGGACAGAAAAGATCCCTTGTGCTAAACATCATGAAAAGGAAAAACAGATTTTTTGGACATATATCCAGTCATGGAAACTTAACCATTAGAAGGAGAAATTCAAGGGAAAAGAAGCAGAGGAAGACCTAGAAGACAATGGCTTGATAATATTTTATGCTAGAATGACACCTGATATGAACAATGCAAAGGAGCAGCATGGAACCGAGTACACTGGCGACTCATGACCTCCAAGCATCATCAATAGGAAGTCCACTTTTGTTGGTGGAAATTCAGGTATAAAACTGTTTGTGGGAATTTCAGTCCTGAACTATTGAGCGACTGTAATGAAATGTCATCAGAGAGCAGCTGTCTACATCCCCGAGCCCAAGACCATCTTCTTGGTAAAGTGGAACCGTCACTACACGCATCCCAAGCAGACCATACGGGGCCTCCATGCGACCAGAAGCTGGGCACCAGGATGTATCGGACAGCTCCGGGGGGAAGAGTGGGCCATTCAAATTTTTTACAACATAAGATGGGAGAAAAGGGAAGAGAGATTTGAACCAACAAACTCTGGTTTTGTTTACTTTCATCACTATTACACCAACTGGAAGGGACTGAACCTTGCTTCTGGTGTTCTAGATTGCTCGGTCATTCTGACATTTGTTTTTATCCAGATTATAAGTAATTGTACTCATACCTGAGAAAAGAATTTCCATACATTTTCCACATCTTTTAAGCCCAGAGTGAAGGCCTGGGGAGAATGTGTTTTACAAAACGATTCAAATATCTTGTTTGACAATAACATTATAATCTCTCCTAACCTCCAGACATCTGATAATGATGCAGATGAAAACTAGTTCTTACTATCATGTGAACCAATCCTTCAAACCCCTGCACATCTGCACTACCGTATTTAGTCTTAATCACTGGATTGTGCGTACTGCTTCATCGACTCGAGTGAATGTTCAGGGGGGAGCATTCTAATAAAATTGGTTTCAGTCAGTTCCAGTCACTATAAGTTACTACCTACACTTACCGGTCACTTTAACACAAACACCTGCATTAAAACTGGATAGTTGACACTCATTCCTGTTCTTAGCTACAGGAATGAAACCCCATGTGGTCTTTTGCTGTTGTAGCCCATATACACACGTGCACAAAATTGTTGGTACCCTTCGGTCAATGAAAGAAAAACTCACAATGGTCACAGAAATAACTTTAATCTGACAAAAGTAATAATTAAAAAAAAATTCTATGAATGTTAACCAATGAAATTGCTTTTCAACCATGCTTCAACAGAATTATTAAAAAAAATAAACTCATGGAACAGGCCTGGACAAAAATGATGGTACCCCTAGAAAATACTGACAATAATGTGACCAAAGGGACATGTTAATTCAAGGTGTGTCCACTAATTAGCATCACAGGTGTCTACAATCTTGTAATCAGTCAGTGGGCCTATATATAGGGCTCCAGGTAGTCACTGTGTTGTTTGGTGACATGGTGTGTACCACACTCAACATGGACCAGAGGAAGCGAAGGAAAGAGTTGTCTCAGGAGATTCGAAAGAAAATTATAGACAAGCATGTTAAAGGTAAAGGCTATAAGACCATTTCCAAGCAGCTAGATGTTCCTGTGACTACAGTTGCACATATTATTCAGAAATTTAAGATCCATGGGACTGTAGCCAACCTCCCTGGACGTGGCCGCAGGAGGAAAATTGATGACAAATCAAAGAGACGGATAATCCGAATGGTAACAAAAGAGCCCAGAAAGACTTCTAAAGAGATCCAAGGTGAACTTCATGCTCAAGGAACATCAGTGTCAGATCGCACCATCCGTCGTTGTTTGAGCCAAAGTGGACTACATGGGAGAGGACCAAGGAGGACACCATTGTTGAAAACAAATCATAAAAAAGCCAGACTGGAATATGCCAAACTACATGTTGACAAGCCACAAAGCTTCTGGGAGAATGTCCTATGGACAGATGAGACAAAAATGGAACTTTTTGTCAAGGCACATCAGCTCTATGTTCACAGACGGAAAAATGAAGCATATCAAGAAAAGAACACTGTCCCTACTGTGAAACATGGAGGAGGCTCTGTTATGTTCTGGGGCTGCTTTGCTGCATCTGGCACAGGGTGTCTTGAATCTGTGTAGGGTACAATGAAATCTCAAGACTATCAAGGGATTCTAGAGAGAAATGTGCTGGCCAGTGTCAGAAAGCTGGGTCTCAGTCGCACGTCATGGGTCTTGCAACAGGACAATGACCCAAAACACACAGCTAAAAACACCCAAGAATGGCTAAGAGGAAAACATTGCACTATTCTAAAGTGGCCTTCTATGAGCCCTGACCTCAAGCCTATTGAGCATCTTTGGAAGGAGCTGAAACATGCTGTCTGGAAAAGGCACCCTTCAAACCGGAAACAACTGGAGCAGCTTGCTCATGAGGAGTGGGCCAAAATACCTGCAGAGAGGTGCAGAAGTCTCATTGACAGTTACAGGAATCGTTTGATTGCAGTGATTGCCTCAAAAGGTTGTGCAAAAAATTATTAAGTTAGGGGTACCATCATTTTTGTCCAGGCCTGTTCCATGAGTTCATTTTTTTAAATAATTCCGTTGAAGCATGGTTGAAAAGCAATGTCTGACTTTCATTGGTTAACATTCAGAGAATTCTTATTAATTATTACTTTTGTCAGATTAAAGTTATTTCTGTGAGTTTTTCTTTCATTGACCGAAGGGTACCAACAATTTTGTCCACGTGTGTACCTGAAAGATGATTTGTTGTGCATTCTGAGATGCTTTTTGGGCTCACCATGATTGTAAAGTGTGATTATTTGAGTTACTATATACTCAATCCATTCTAGTGATTTTTATCTGGCATCTCAAATAAAGAAGACAGTTCTACTTCCATTTTGCACCATTTTATGTAATCCTAGGAGAACATCAGATTCTGAGTGGTGAGGTGCTCAGATGTACCTAGGTATACTACTTGTACATTATTATATGTTACTGATATGGTTGACATAAATTTATTTTGTACACTCCTACAATTTTTTTCCTTGTCCTGCGTCCTTTCAACAGATTTAGTACAAATTTCCCTTTCTCTTCTAAAGTTGGTTTATAATTGCATTACCCAGCCTGGTTCCTCTCAGAGTTTTTCCATGGCCTTGTCGCATCTGGCTTACTTGACTTGGATCTCCATCAGTAAATTTGCTTTGTGACAGTGTCTGTTGTTAGAAGGACTTATGCAAGCCCCTATGGATAAGGATAAGGATATGGTCTGCCAAAGGCTATAAATGTAATTGGAATTTAATTGGCTGTATATCTTTCCACATACTGTACCTTTCATTTAATTCACTGCACATTTCTCAATTTTTTGTGTGTGCAACTTGGTGTGTGATTTGGAGACTACAAGATAGCACATTTCCACCTCCTGGGCTTGATCCTGAGCTTTCTGTGCACGTTCACATGGATTACCTCCACGTTTCCAAGCTATCTTCCAGTGTATCAATCCTTGCAGATAGGGTGCTAGACTAAATAGCCCATAGATTTGTGTGTGTGTGTTTGTTTGTCTTGCATCCCATCTAGGGTGAATTCTCCCACTTTGCATCCAGTGTTCCTGGGAACTATTCTCTAAATCATGTGAGGCAAATTTCTTGTAAATAAGACAGCACTCAGTCCCAGGGTTTTTGATACTCTTGAGGTTTGAACTCACATCCTTCCCTGCCTTGAGCAGAACTGAACCTCCAATCCAGTATAATTTTAGCAAGACTTGTGAAGAGAAACGGAACAGTGTATGAGGTACAGTCATCAGTGTCTTTAGTCTTGCAGCTCTTGGAAAAGTCTTTAATACAGTTTAGCATATCCTGCTAAATGTTTTGACGGTTTGGCCCTATGACAGCAGCAATGGATGAGGACAGCAGTATTCTTTCAGTGCTATCTCTTCTGGATGATGTAGAGGACCAGCATAAGCCCATCCTCTCCCCCTGTTCCTCTCCAAACATGGATTTTCCAGAGCTTTATTGCATAGCCGCGGTAAGCACACATAAAGTAAAACACTGCCTAATCAATTCTGTGCCAAACAAACTGGCACAGTCTTGACCACGCAGGCAGTGTTGCAAATGTTCATTACACAGGAGGTTTTCAAATGAAAGTTAAAAATATATATAGAAAATGGGTTATTAGTTGGTTTGTAGAAACAATTTGCTCAAATTTAAAGTATTCTGTTGAAGAATGCGAAGATTTTACTTTATTTGCAGCCATGGAAAAGAGATCACGAAAATGTTTTTGCATTTTGACTTCAAAATATCCTGGATAATCTGGGGCCTCTTTTCCTGGCAGTTCTGTATATAATAACAACGTCAGCAGAGATATCCTATTATTTCTGCACAGACCTGGTTTAACCAATGGTAAAAAAAATAAAATAAAATAAAATAAAAAACCCATAAACATGACATGACAAATGGTATAAAGATTGAACAAAGCCACGTTTCAGTTTGAAGCATATGACTTTACCCCAGTAGAGTTGAATTGAGGACAGCAAGTGAAGTGTAAAAAAGAGGACATGCCTATAAAACTGAAGTGAAAGTGAACTAGAACCACTGGACTTCACCATGAATTAGAGGCTAAAAGGCATGGGTGGGAAGAGTTAAGTATTTCTGCCTGATTCATATTGTTCAAATACCCCCCTCCCATGGGCCTCATCATGGGTTGATGGCGCCAATCTGGCCTAAGGGCATTATAAATACCCCCTGCACCACTGGCCCCAACACTCGAGCTGAATGTCTGCAGGACATGCTCAACCTTTGTCTGTCTAGCTTTATTAACACTACTTTGCATTCAGACAGATGCAGACACCAACAGCCGCCAATCTCAGACGCAAATCTTTATGTCAAAAATCGATGATTTCACTCTAAAGTGAGTTGTTAGAGAGGTGTTCGTGCTTCAAGAGTTCCACAAAAATATAGCAGGTAAATCTCCCGGGGATAGTTATTGTTTTATTCAGGTACGCATAGCGTTTTGCGTTTACACCCCTCCAGTGTGTTGAGCTCTCCACTACTGCAGCCATGTGGGAGTTCCGGTCCATGTCTTTCTGGCGGGCCGTTTTTGCAGAGTTCTACGGCACAATGTTCTTCGTCTTCTTCGGGCTTGGTGCTGCTTTGCGCTGGACCAGTGGCGCTTATAACGTGCTCCATGTGTCCTTCTGCTTTGGGCTGGCGGCTGCCACGTTCGTCCAGTCCATTGGCCACATCAGTGGTGGCCATATCAACCCGGCCATCACTTTCGCCTTCTTGGTCAGCTCCCAGATGTCCCTGTTCCGTGCTTTCTTCTACATCTGTGCTCAGTGTTTGGGGGCGTTGGCTGGTGCTGCTGTACTGTACGGGGTGACGCCAACCAACATGAGGGGCAACCTGGCTCTCAACACAGTAAGTAAACTGAGCATGACAGTTCATTCAGTTATCCAGTGATTTTGAAGAAGTGTTGGGTGTGTTCATACATTGGGCAGTTAGTTTTTCCTGAACAAAAATATTGGTAGAATTTTGTGTACATTTTGGATATTTTGAGCTATTGCTACTTGTAAAAGAGACTGCCCAATGTATAATTCTCTACATGTATAGCAAACTAATCTACTGAACCATGCATTCATATTTACATTTACAGCAAACTGAATAAATGCAAAAGTAAGTGATACAAATTACAAAATACCCTTCGGGTTATGCTTTGATGTGGGTGTGGCCAATCTGATACTTTGAAACTCAGTGTTATAACAGATATGCTGATATTGACTCCTGTCTGTATGACTTCATGTGTCTAGCTGCAGCCTGGCGTCAGCCTTGGCATGGCCACTACCATGGAAGTGTTTCTGACTCTGCAGCTGGTGGTGTGCGTCTTTGCCGTAACCGATGATCGGCGTAATGGGCGTCTGGGCTCGGCTGCTCTAGCCATTGGCTTCTCCGTGCTCATGGGGCATCTGCTTGGAGTAAGAACACAGCCTGGAGAGGCTCTCCTACCATTAGCATTCTATTACCAATCTGTTATAGACTCAAATGTTTCTAAAGATACACTAAATTAATATCTGGGCTTTTCGCTTTTCTTATCATTTTGACCATAAGAAGTTATTGAGTGTTAACTGCAAAGTCTTTGCAACCTTTTAGATGTACTACACTGGTGCTGGGATGAATCCTGCCAGGTCCTTTGCCCCTGCTGTGCTTGTCAGGAACTTCATCAACCACTGGGTGAGTATTTATTTGGCAAATTATTTTAACCAAAGCAGCTTAATCTGAGCGTATGGCAATAGCCCAAAAGGTTCCTAAAACATGAACAATTTATGATTTCTCAAGCCACTTGGGTGATCTGATGTTAAGTAGACAGCAATAAAAATATCACTGTCTAAATGGGACCTAGCATTTCTTACAGTAATAAGCACTGCTATTTGATTATACAACAACTTTTAGAGCATTTGAGAAACATATAGTTACATAACAGTGGTTTGGTGGCCAATGGTGGCTCAGGTGGTTAAAGCTGTGGGTTAATGGGTTACTGATCGGGGTTCAAGCTCCAGCACAGCCAAGTTGCAACGTTTGATCCCTATCTGCTCCAGGGGGCGCTGGTTCCTGGCTTACCCTGCACTCTTGACGCCAGCTTCCCAACTGGGATATGCAAAAAAAAAAAAAAAACTCTTTCGCTGTGCTGTAAAGTACATGTGATAGATAATTGAATTATCTTTATAATATGTGTACTGTGAACTCAAACGCATACCAATGTGCCCCAGAATGCAAAGGATCAGCTAATCAAATGCATAATTGCCCTAGCTGGAAAATACATTATGCAGTCATCGCAAAACACACACCAAGGGGTACAGTTTCCATCCGCTAGACAGTATAGTCTAAATACTAAAGAATTGCCCAAAACAGCTGCTTTCAGTAGCTTAGCTTAAACCAGACTTTACAAGTACATGAGACGGGCTCCACAGGACATTCTTTCCTCAAAACAAATTCGGGGGAAGGCTGACGTGGTGAATGTGTGCAACACATTTCCTCCAGCGGATGTGCTGTATGCATCTAAAATGCCAGATATTACACATTTCAGCTGTCGTTTAGTAAACAGATCTCTCTCAAGATGAATGCTAACACCAATTGTGACCAGGATTAGCTTTTTAATGATCTTAAAAATGTTGTGTGTATATTCTGTATATATTCAGCTGCTTCTTTAACATGCATTAGAAATATTTCAGGGCTTGAAACACTTGAAGTGACCTAAAACATGTTTTTTTTGTTTGTTTGTTTAAACAGGTGTACTGGGTTGGCCCTTTTATTGGCGGTGCTCTGGGTGCTCTGCTCTACGACTTCATGCTATTCCCACGCATGCGCGGCTTCTCAGAAAGAATCGCCGTGCTCAAAGGCAGTCGGCCCAACGACACCGAAGGCCAGCAGGACACGCGGGGAGAACCGATCGAGCTCAAAACACAAGCTCTATAAACACACTGTCAGGAAAGGTTGGCGTCGTCATGCTTTTATCACCTCACCCAATGCATACATGCTTTCACGACCCGCTGTGCCCACATATACACTCCCTTTCCATCCACATTCTTCATCCAGAGCCTGGGCGTGTTGGAACGTCTTCCACATCACCTTTACCTCTCACCCCTTCAGACTGTACGAACTACTGTAGGATGAGGCTTAGTAGAAGACTGTGGCACGTAGGGGGCGGCGCTCTGTGGCTGTATCTGCTCAGGACAGGGGTGTCTCTCGGAGTTGGGGCGGACTAGGAGTGCGCTACAGTAGTGGATTTCATTCAGCACGGTTTCCACTTTCACAGTGTTTGATATCGTTTTAGCAGGGTTTTACTTTTTCCGTTTCACTTCATTATAGAAAATTAAGGAAATTTCAAGGCATACTTGCAGTTTTGTATGCGTGTGTGTGTTGGTGTGTGTTGATTTTATCAAGCTACTAGTTTGGTATTTTTATTTCTATTATACTGTTTTTGTATAAGATTGTTTTTTTCTAAAGGAAACACTTTATCGCATTACACCTGGTACACTTTGGTAAAACAGTAAGTCGTTTGGGTTAGGGTTAGAGGGCGAGAGGGCGTGCGTTTAAATGATTTTGTCATGGATATGGGACATTTTGAATGTACAGATTGAAACTGTACAGATTGAAATGAGACAAAAAAAAATTCTCATAAACACAACTACAACTACAGCAAACGTCCCTTCTTGATACACTTGTTATTTCGTGTATTATCACACACTCATGTTAACTGGCACTGTTTGTGTATTTCCAGGATTTTGAATTGTGCATTGTATTCAGCTTGCTTTTTTTTTGTTTTGTTTTTTTATGAATCATGCATTTCCTTACGATTCTTCAACATCCATTGACTTGGCATGCACATGTGCTTTTCTTTCAACTGGTTTGATTCAATCCTGTGTGTTGAGTAGAAGTTTAACGGATAACATCAAATTTTGTCAAGGACCTCGGCTTATTTGTGTTCTTTTGACAAAAAAAAAAAAATGCGTGACTTTATGTCAAGTTTAGCAAATATTGTTTTGAATGCAAAGCGAGTGCATGAAGGTGCAGTGATTTATTTCTTTTTTCTCTCTCTTACTGTTGGAGAGGGTTTTTATTATTATTATTATTATTATGATTTTTTAAATATGTAACGATTTCTTTTTAACGTCTGTCCCCTTTCGCATCATCAGCGCAAGCTTTTCCTACCGTAAGCGGTGATGTTGGGGAGATCTCAAGGTTTCTCTAAGCTTCACTTCTACTGATGATGAACATAAATATTTGCCTTCACCTCCAGTAATACACAGACAAGTGCATGCTCGGTTTGATTGCTTATGTGCTGCTCTTTATCTCTCTAACCTGACCGTCTCATTCGGTGGACATTTGCCAGATTTTTCAATGTTTACATAAATAGAAATGATTGTGTGCTCACACTGTACAGTGTAAAGATTTTTTTTTTTTGTAATTCCAAGTGTTACAACTAGAGAAATATATATAAATGAATGATCATTTCATGTCATCAAAGGTCTCTTATTTAACAACAGAGTGAGGACAGCGAGTTTTTGTAAGTTTGTTACAAATTGGGATTCTTGTGTCTCTTCCTGAACTAGAAAAAACAACAACAACTGATAACTTCTGTTGCAGAGATACACTACCGTATATTTTATTTGGACTTATCTTTATGAGGCAGCACAGTGGCGTAGTTGGCACTGTGGCCTCAGACCTCCAGGATCGAGAGTTGGTGGGGTTCCTCCGTGTTCTCCAGTTTCCTCCCACAGTCCAAGTACATGCAGATTTGATGTTGCCTAAATTGGGGTTCCCTAAATTGGTGCTCCCAAATTACCCATAATGTGGGCTGTACAGGTATAGAAGATGAATGAATGAAGGAATTTATTCTTTACATCCTATAACTTTCTTGAAGACAAAAAGAGAGGAAAAAAAAAGAGAAAGGACTGGACTTTGTTTTTACGAGTTACATTTGATCAAGGAACATTTTATTTATTTTTTTAATACATAGGTTCTATTTCATAAAAACAAAAAAAGTATTGGTGGGAAGAATGTAAGAGCGATTTAAGGCGACTGCAGTGTGGGTCATTACACAAGGCTATCATCGGCCGATATTTCTTTCCATTTCATTTTGACGCCCAAGCTTCCTCTTTACAAATCACTCATGGCACAAAAGTATATTTTACAAAACAAAACAAAAAACAGTATTATTATTATTATTACATCACAATATTACATTTCATGGCGGAAAGTATATGACTATTTCAGATTTGGTAAAAAGAAAGAAAGAAAGAAAGAAAGAAAGGCTATACTGCATGATGATTTAAGGTCCCCTTAGTATGAAACACACATGTATCTTTGTAAGACAAAACATGCACCTTGAAGATTTCGGGTATTAAGATGAACATTGATCATAACAAGTCCACGCTTATTAACATTTCTTACATAAATCCCGTTATAAAGACAAATGATAAAAATACACATAGGTTGTATAGAGCTACTGCATAGATTATATCTCCTCGTATACTGCCACTTTTATGATGAAAGAACTGTATTATATTTGCAAAGTAGATCTTTTAGTTTGTGAATACTGAAAATGACAAATGCCCTGAAGAGGAATGAAAACAAGGAAAGAAGAAGAAAAAAAAAGAAAGAAAAAAAAAACTCAAAGTGTGTTAGAGGACAGGGAGCGCTGGAACGCTGAGTACAGTTGAAGTTAGACAACTTTATCGAATTAAGGTGAATAATTTAAGACTCAGGAGTTAGACAGATGACGTATGTGTGGAAGTCTGGGAAATCCCCTCACGGGAGTTCTGAAAGCAGATTCCATGACCTGAAGAAGATTTCTCTTCTCTTTTTCATTTAAGGATTCAACTCTCCACTGGAGGTAAAGGTCACTTAAACAGGTGTCTCATCGTCCTCTCGCACTCGAAACCAACACCAATGCTTCAAATATTCCTGTTTAATTTACCGAGGTTTGTTTCATCATCACCGTCATCGCTGTAGGCCATTCAAACTGTTTTGATGATGACGTGATGCATCGTGGACATTTTTTGGTTCATTTCCTCACAGAACCATATAGCAACTTGATCAAAGCATGACATTCGCCGTATGAGGAAATAACAATAAATATTAAGCTTTTTTTAGACCTTGTTTTAGGCCTGACTGCATTCACACAACTAATGTTTACTAAAATTACTCCTTGGGGTCAATTCCTACAGATCACTAGAAATCCCAGAATTGTAAATATTCGAGGAACGTAAGTCTTACTGAGGTGTGACCCCATGTGCGCCTGCAAGGGTTATGACTTTATTTTGTAACAGGAAAGATCTGAGGTGGAGCTATAGCTATTTATGAGCCGGAGGTCTGCCGCAGGCCCCCTGTATTTTCTTTCATATTTCTTAGGTGGCAGTGAGGCGATGTGTGTTGTGCCGGTGAGGACGGTATCATTTCACTTGTTTCACTTTCACCAAAAGTGGCGACTGGGCTCGAGTCAGAATGTCCTCTTTAGCCGAGACACCAAGGCAAGGCTGGAGAACACCCTGAATGAAACATTTCTACATGGTAAAATCGACAGCCAAATTTCCATCATTTCTGTTTGTTTTTCCAGACATCTGAAGGGATTCCCAGACCTCCAGACAAACATCCACCTCAGTGGGGTAGGAGCCATTCCAGGAGCACCAAGATCAGTGTTACTAGGTACCTACTCTACACTACTCTACTCTAATCTAATCTAAATAGCTTTAGGAATCAAGCTGCTTAGCTGCTCTCACAATGAAAGCCCTTTTACGGACATGGCACAACAGTGCTAAAGAGGAAGTGGCATGAAGAGGAATGAAAGGAATGAATGCTCGCTTAAAGCCACAGTCAGGACATTTTCTATTAGATAAGTGGAAGACCAACCAACCCTGACCTCTATGATATTCAGAGACTGAACAGATTTGTATTTCTGTTTTTTTTGTTGTTGTTTTTTTTTTTGTGCCTTGGCTTACTTAGAACGGAATCGAATGTGTGTGTGTGTAGTTAGTATTCTTATTGCGGCTGATCTAAGAATTGTTGACCAAATGATTAGACACATTTTTTAGCGTGTGCTTTTTGTTCTTGATAAACACTCACAGGAGCATTAAAGTGAGACTGGATCTCAGGAATAATTGTGCATCAAGTATAACACACCAAAGGTGGTGTTACAACTGTGTGTGTGTATACATACATACATACATACACATACATGCTGATCAGCAAAAACATTAAAACCACTTAGGTTTTGGTTCCTCTTTTGGCTCTGGCCCCTTGCAGCACAGTTCCACATGACCTCTTGGGGTGTTCTGGTGCCTTTCTATCATGACCAGCATTGACTTATTTCCGTGGTTTGTGCTGCATTGGCTTTTCCATGGGATCGGCCCAGACGGGCTCACCTTTGGTCCTAGTGGGCCTAGTGAGCCTTGCCCTGATCCTGCCACCAGTTTACTGGTATATAATTGATAACTAACGTTATTCAATTCACCTATTGGTGGTGTTAGTGTTATGGCTGATCAGTGTGTACATGTGTACATACAGTACTGTGCAAAAGCTTTTGACAGCGGTAAAGAAATGCTGTAACTAAGAATGCATTCAAAAGCTTTCTTGCAAGTTTGGGGTTGCAAATGGAGTTGGAGTTTTGGTCAGGATTAATGGTGTCCTCAATGCTGAGAAATATATAGACAGACACTTATCCATCAAGGAGGTATTGGCCCCAATACACAATATTGGCCCCAAATTTATTCTGCAGTGAGACACCCCACTCCAAACATACAGCCAACGACATTAAAAACCATCATCAGGGTAGAGAAGAACGAGGAGTCCTGGAATTGATGGTTTGACCCCCACCGAACCCTGATCTCAACATCATGGAGTCTGTCTGGGACATCAACAGAAGATCCCTGGTTAGTTCTCCAGATGTTTGGAAAGCCCTACCTGCCATGTTCCTTCAAAAACTGTGCGCAAGTGTACGTAGAAGAATCGAGGCGGTTTTGCAAGGTTTTGTTCATTAAGTGGTAGAAATAAACGATTAACTTCTAATTATATTTTATATTTATAAGCATTCATGCTTTACAGCATTTTTTTCACATCTGCCTGAAATTTTTGCACAATACTAGAGAGAGAGAGAGAGAGAGAGAGAGAGAGAGAGAGAGACATCAATCATTAAGGCACCACGTGGTATTTCGGTCACATGTACAGCACAGGCTTGAGTTACAACAAGGGTCATTTTTGGAGTGTTATCAAGGTCGAACACACACAAATCTTTAAGTAGTTGTAGCAGTAGTACTTTCAGTCACTCTAACACACTTTTTAACCCACATTAGTCCCTAACGTTTCAGATTGTCAAATTATAAAGATTCCGTCCGTGTATTGCACGATTGGTCTACATTTAAACAAATCCAAAAATGAAATCCATAAAAGAAATGAATATCAAAAATCAGCTTGAGCCCTTTTTTGTTTTTTGTAAACACTATGAAAGTGATCAAACTCCTCACTGTGGCTTTAATTGAGTCTGGCATGTGTCAGGAACAGTGCAAGCTAAGCTGAGTATGTGTAATTTCCTTCCTATTAGGCAAAAGTAATAAGAAGCATAGAAAGATTGTCCTCAGTTTATACCATCACACCATTTACAGGCTTAAAGGTACTCCAAGTGTTTTTTTTTTCCTTTTTTAAATTTTTTTTTTAAGTTTTAGAATTTAGAAGTCACACCACTGGCCGGACTGTACGAAAGACAAGTAAACAACGTACATGACCAGTGTGGATAAAAGAAAGCAGACATTATTTACTTCCATGTTTACCGCAGGCAACTGTTCAGACGAATTCATTTTTCATTTAATATTTATTTCCTCACTGGATGTAAATTTCATCTTAAACGTGCCTTTAAGCCTGAAGAAAACCCTTACTTAAACATCACAGATATTCCGGCAAAAGCGTGTGCACAGTACTGTACATCCTTAGTGTAGCAGGCCACTGGATATCCTTAATACAACGAAGATGTAAGCCAAGTTCCATCCCCAGGGAGCTTACTAATTTACTCTATGCCCCAAAGCAAGTTAGCTTGTGTTCTTTTTTTTTTTTTTTTTTTTTTTTTGCACATAATGCTTTGCTTCTGGGCTCTGCGCGGGGGCTTCTGCTGCAGTCTTTCGTATCATAACTGTGGATATTCAGGGAAAAATTCGTCCAGATCCATGTTACCTTGCTCTTGTGTCCTGATAACAAAAAAGGGTTCCAACTTACCAAGTCTGATATTTGCAGCTGTGTGTGTGTGTTTTTTTTTTATTGTTGGTAAATAAAATGCCTGAATGAGATGAGACGAAATTATAAGAGGACATGCAGTGTGATCATGAAAAGCAAGTATTTTTTTTGGGTTGGAAGCGTGCGTGAACATGTGCAGTGTGTGGTGACTCACATGTTGTTATTGTTGTAGATAGGAGAAGGGTATATTTCTTGCTCGATCATTGGGGATTCTGCATACGACTGAGAGAATGAAGGATCCAGCAGAGTGACAGGACTGTGCAAAAAAAAAAAAAGAGAGCCATGAACTATATATATAGACATGATGATAGAATTCTGCTTTATTAAACAACGTTTTAAAGGTAAAGTTGGGTGTAAAAATCAAGCACTCTAATTTAAATGTAGTCAACTGTAAAAAAAAAAAAAGTCTGATGGCTTTATTTGTAGTTTAGCCTAGGTTTTTGCCTAGGCTAATGCTGTGGTGGCGGTAACTGCTAAGATAGTGAGCCGTGTGAGGTGTGTGTGTGGGTGTGTGTGTGGGTGTGTGTTAACAGATTCCTCATATGAAAGCATGTTTTAAATGCTTATTCAGGAGGCATAAAGCTCTTATAAAGCTTCTTTAAATGCTCTTTTACAGTTATGGGACTTCTCCCTTCTCGTTTCTAAAGCCAATACTGCTATAAAGTAGTTATAGAGAAATATGATAGGGGAACTTCATATTGCTCACAAAGTGCGCAGTCATGTTGATTTGACATCACTCTGTAAACAGGGCAGAAAGTGCTGAAGACTTCCTTAAGTCGACAAGTTAAGGAGGCGCTTTTACCGGTTTTCACCTGCTGGCGACTACAATTATAAGTTGCGACATCGCTTCAAACTCAAGCATGCGCTTCATTTGCTTCAAACGAGAACAATTTTTGCACCATTAAATCTCATTTGTAAAGCAAGCAGTTTGGAAGTTTGTAAAATACCATGTCGAGAATCTAACAACACGGAACTATGATATTATTTGAATAACTTCCATCTTAGTGCTAAACTTCTGATACTGAAGGTTATCCGAGTTTCCACCTCCTTAACCTTACTGTTTTCGGCTCAAAGAGCTCCACAGCTTCATTGCAAAATAAATAATAATTAAAACGATGAATAGGAATGGACATTCAAAATCTTTTGTCTAATTGACAACACAAGAGGGAATAAGATTGATTTTTTTCACCAAACAATTCCTTAGACTGCGTAGACTGATGCATACATTTCCATGCCACAACATTCCTAACCTCTGAATCACATTTTAACCTTTTATCTCTATTAAATGTCATTTTTATCCATGACTCCTAAAACAAGGTACTACTACAATAATTAAAACTGAGTAAACACAATATTTTGCTGTGATAAGAATATTATACGCTGTAAAGATCACTGCATGGCCAAAAAAAAAAGCTTTAGAAGGGCTAAATGATTGACCAGTATCAAGCAAAAAAAAAAGAAAAAAACATTAAAATGACTGGAATTGGTGTAAAAACGTCCAACGCATTTAAAGGATGGTGCTAAATTGTCAAAAATGAATGAATAAATAAATAAATAAATAAATAGGAATGACGTGATCAGGGATCACTTAAACGCTTGGTGAAGCTGCGTCATAAAAATCACCAGCAGAAATCACAACTATGTTTAATCAACAAAAGTAAGAGCATTTCCACACACGCCATGTGACCAGATGAGTTTGGGACCAAACAGCTGTGTGTCCATAAGAAAACCATCTCAATCTCATCCCAGCTTGTCTCTATTCCTAAGAGCCTGGAAAGAAGGGAAGCACATAGTGCACACTGTACAAGACTCTGGAGGCAGTGTTATGCCCTGGTGTAGCTTCGGTTGGTCAGGTCTAGACTCAGCAACGTTATGTGGCAATAACATGAAGTCAGCTGACGACCTGATTGTCCTGAATGACCAGGGGATAACTCACTCATCGTCTGTACCGCTTTATCCTGTACTCAGAGCCTATCCCAGGAGACTTAGTGCACTAGGTGGGATACACCCTGTATAGGGCACACACACGTACACACAATCACATACTACGGGCAATTTGGGAATGCCAATTAGCCTAATCTGCAGGTCTTTGGTCTGTGGGATGAAACCGGGGTACCTGGAAGATTCCAATGCACGGAATCTAACACCGGACCCTGGAGGTGCGAGGTGACATTGCAAACCACTACACCACCGTGCCGTCTCCAGGAATTTCATCTTCCCCGATGGCAGAGGCATGTTCCAGGAAATTGGAGTGCCATTTTTTTTTTTTTTTTCCCCCCCGATTTTCTCCCTAATTTAGTCGTGTCCAATTCCTCCCCGTCACTAGGGGGCTCCCACATTAAGGCTACTTCTACCACTCAGCCGGGAGGGCCGAAGACTATCACGTGTTTCCTCCGAACCACGTGACGCCAGCTGACCGCATCTTTTCGAACTGCTCGCTCGCGCACCGTTGGGGGCGGCGTAACACACTCGGAGGGACAGCGCTATCCGCTCCCTCCGTTGCGCGAGCTCACAGACGCCCCTGACTGGCTGTAGAGCCGTGATTAATGTGGGAGCACTATGTACCTCTCATCCCTCCCCTCTGAGAGAGCTCGGCCAATCAGCTCTCTCTAGACCTCCGGCTGCGAGAGGTTACAGCACCACCCGGGATTCGAACTGGCGATCTCCGGATGATAGGGCGAGCGCTTTAAATAAATAAATAGGCCCTTTGGAGTGCCATTTTTAAGGCATAATTAAAACGAGAAATGGTTGAACGAAATCTTAGAGTGTTCAACCATATTTTTTGGCGAGGCAGTGTATCTAAAGTGAATGAAGTAAGAGGAAAAAAAATCTTAAAAAGTCATTTTCCATGACTCTAATAACAGGTAGAAATAATACTTGCAATAAAAAATGCTTCCACTATTACTGTATATCATATGGATGATTATGGGCTCGTGCTACGTAACACATTCCGTCATGTTTCACTAAAATCCCAGCAGCACATGCTTTGTATGACTATTTTCCAGGTGCAACAGAAGTATGAAGTTATACTTACGCTGGTATATTAAACATTGGGTTCTGGGGCCTAAAAAATAGAAATAATGATTAAACCATGACCTCCAACGAGATAAAACTATCATAATATTTAAGCTACGGAGGACTCTCTTAATAAACAAGAAAATCTCGGTGACTAATGCGTGCATAGCAGTATGAGTAAGACGTAGTTCGTGTTTAAAAACACTGTCAAACTAATTGTAGCTCGACTGACATTCACCAGGCCAGAGTGTGTGAGCAAAAGTGTGTGTGTGTGTTCAAATATTTACATGCTGCAGATTTGATCCTGCATTGAAGACTCCTGAGGTGGCATGATGGGGGGTTCGTGCTCCCTGGATATGAAACACACAAATCCAGCATAAATATGACACAAACACCATACAGCAGGTACACCTTAGTAACATCTGCCTCGGGGGAGTATATCTTGATTTGAAATTAAATTATCCCTTGAATTAATTTGAGAATGTTTTGAAACATGTTAGCTGTCCTACTGTAGATGTAATCTAATGAACTACTGGAGAAACTGGAAATTTATCTGCCATCTTTGTCTATAATGATGGCAATTATCTTCATTAAGATGAACAAATAAAATGACTGATAAGTTCATATATTATGAGAATATTTAACTTTTTTTTTTTTTTTAAAGAGATGCTACACAGTTTTAAAGACATCATTTAAAAAAAAAATTTTTTTTTGTTAAAGAAATTACGATGGTGTTCGAGTCAAACCGGGACTTTTCATAGTGCGGAATAACAGAACACGGGTATAACGATAAAAAACTGTAATTAATTCTCTATATAATCTCCTTCTACCGTAATACACATAATAAAAGAGTTTACATAATAAAAGTTTTCTTAGTACGGTGACCAAATTGGAGAGAAAATACAAGGACATCCAACCAAAGTTCTAAAAAAAAAAATTTTAAGACCCACAGGAACAAAAAGTCTAGTTTCTACAAGTGCATGAGGTAAAAATTTTAACATTGTGTCGCCATTTTAGTCAAACATTTTGCCATATTCACCTGAAGAATCAAGTAATCAATCATTTTAAACTTGACTGTTTTATAGTAGCTGAGTTTCTTCTTAATAAGGACACTATTCATGTTGAATTACTTACTGATCCACCACAGTGGTGAGCTTGAACGGCAGGTATCCATCTGGGTGTGGTGCAGGCGGAACTGTGGGAAGAGAAAGAGCATTGTTTACCTTACAGCATGGTTGTGAATGTATGATGGTACAACGTGATATGGAAATCTTGGAATGGAACAACCCTGATGTAATCACGTACTGTACTTTTGGTTTTAAGGTTGGAAACGTTTCCAGTGAAATACGTCGACAGGGGTTTAGTTAGTTATCTCATGCTGGGTGTCATCGGCAGTTCACCTTTACTGGGTGCGTCTCTCTTTACTTCCACTTCCTTCGGTACTTATTTTGAAACACTTTGTTTTGTCTATTTGTCTCAATATATTTATATCAATGTAATCACATGTCACTTAGCAAACAATCTCTAGCATGAAGAAGTGACGGGTGTCATGTGGTCCCATGCATACTTGCCTGTGTAATATTTCTTAAATGCTTCATTTTTTGGCATTAGGCATCCATGTCGTCCCGATGCACGCGAATACACTTGTGTGATCAGGTTGATGTCCCGAATTCGGTCGCCAAGGCCGACAGAGTCCAGGTCTTTTTTGGTAAATGGTTGGATGTTTTGGATTTTTCTGCCTCCAGCTGGATATACACATAAATTGTGTGTGTGTGTGTGTGTGTGTGTGTGTGTGTGTGTGTGTGTGTGTGTTTGTGTGACAGAAAGAAAGAGAGAGATGACAACATAAATGTACAAATCAATACCTAAACCTAACAGTGGTGAAATTAAGCCCAAATACGAGCGTGTCCTTTTCAGCATACGTACTCTCGCTGAGGCCGACGTAAGCGATGGTGATGCCTCCGATTTCAGAATCACTAAAGCGCAGCAGAAACGTGCCGCTGGGTTGGTTCTGCAGAATTATGTGAAGGTGCTGCTTCCCAATAAACCCAAGGATGAGTCTGCAGTGCACAACAGCAAAGAGCATCGTAAAGAATGTTCATTTTAAGTTTACTGTTTAATCTGATGACATGATTCCCATACCCGTCACTCCAGTAGGCCTTTAGACATTTCTTGGTCAGATCGATCACTCCCTCGAACCACTGCCAGAAGGTGAAGTTTCGTCCAGGTAGAACCTCCTGTATCAAGAATAATATTGAATCTTTGCCTTCATATGATCCCAGAGTGTGTGTGTGTGTGTGTGTGTGCGCACAAACAGTGATCAAGACAAGGATTACTTGAGATTCACGGCCAAGTCGAGACAGAGTCAAGTCTGAGAACGAAAACAATCCAATGGAGGACAAGCCTTTATTTCCACTGAGCTTGAATAGTCCAAGTTTTTTTATGCACTTAAGTCAAAATTTGTGCATGCATCCCACAAAAATATTTTATTAGCTTCAGGTGAGAATAAGAATATATATTGCTTGCCAACACTTGCCAACTGCAAGACCAGGCCAATACACAAAGAAAAATCTTTCGAGTGTGGAATAAAGTGAAAACAGCAGTAGGACGATGTGTGTTATGCTTTTAATTAAATACAATATTTTGCTAAAGTTTTCAACACCCCCCCCCCCCCCACCCTGCATTTCTTCATATTTTGCTTCCAAAGAGCCAGACTTTATTTCATGTACTTTTAACATAGTCTTGAGTAATAGTTCTCCAGACTTCCTGGAGACACTAATTTTCAGTCCCGTTCCAGAGAAAGTTTTTATGCGGCCTATTAATCATTCAAGCATAAAAACATCTAAATTAAGGCATGAGCCAGTGAGAAACAGGTGCAGATAATGTCATAGGAGATCAGTATCCAAGTGATGCTGACTGCTGAGAGGTTGGAACAAATAAGAGGGGAAATTCGTTTGTTACATAAATTACCAATTTTCAAATCGCGTCTTTCAGGTTCAAGCATGTTGCAGTAAAACAATTGTTCCCATTTCTTTCGTCTACTTTAATGAAGAAATGAGATTTTTGCATAGTACAGTATATGCCATTAGACCCAAAAAGCATCTTAGTCATGGAATATGGAAGAAATATGCATCAAATGAGTAAATACTGATTTACTATTTAATGACAGATGAAATCAAATCTAAAAAGACATGTACATGTGAAATGTGACTTCATTAATAACAGAAACGATACCTTGTTGAACTGAGCCCAGGATACTGGTGTGTTACTGAAATCCTCGGAAGCATCAGGCTTGTCAAAGATCTTCTGAGCGAGGCAGTGTAGGTTGCTTCTGTCTAGTGATAGTGTGGTCTGCACCTCGGACATGAACTTACAGCTCAGAGCCTCCGACATCTGACTCCAGGGGACTCGATCGGGCACCACGAACGGGATTCTGTTCTGTTGACGGGACGGCAGACAAAAACTAAAATCTAATCACAAATCTTACACCACAATTCTTGAGTCTGAATCTTAAATTAAAAATCGATTCATTTTAACTAACAGTTCTCAACTATGGAACTCTACTAACCGGTTTATATTAATGCACTTGTAATAATACGTTAATAAATAGATACAAATCATGAATTTTCACGTTTTTTAACAAATAAAGAGAGATAGCATTGGCAAATTGCTGCATCATTAAAGGATTTAAACACTTACTATGCTATGCTGCTATGGGAAAACAATCAACTTCGGGGTGTTAAGAGTAACCGATTATTTTCCTCTCACAGCATGCAACGCTGTGCTTTATTCCTTAATTATATAACAAGGAACCGTGTCGGTGCTACTCACAGGTTCAGAGAATGCACAATCCCAAATGACAGTGGCCATGGCATTGTTCTCTTGACTGCCATGTACAATGACGACAACAGGAAGTGAGATCACCTACAAGAGGAAAAGAAACACCAGTCAAAACATCAACAGTCCAGGATATAGTTTTACAAAATGTTCTTTTTTTTCCCTGGAATTTATGTTTAAATTGCATAATTGGCGTTGACACTGTATTAATGCCGCAAACAAAAAACAAAACAAAATGTCATCGTCAAATAACCATTTAGCATATTTGAGATAAGTGACAGTCGAGAGCCAGGCCAGACGGTCAACGCTTAAGTTGAGAACAGGGTAGTTAAACCCATAAAAGGAAACACATGCAGTGTGTCTGGTGCCTTTCTATTATGGTCATCGTTAACTGTTCTTAGCGATTAGCGCGATCAGACAAGATGGACTGGCGATCGGTCCCACAGACATGGGTGAGCCCTGGGTGCCCATGTTTATAATTTGGTGTATAATTTACGGATCAATGTTGTTCAGTTCAGTGTTGGTGGTGGTTTTAATGTTAGGGCTGAACAAACTAATCAAAACTAAACTAAACAAAAAAGTTAAACAAGTAATATTTAGATACGTTTAAATTGAGTACTGATCCGATGTGATTCAGAACCGTCACAGCTCATTAAGTTTAAAGTTTGGATTCAGATCAGTTCAAATCAGCAGGCTAGTACATGCCCTAGTTTGACACTGAATCAAGAAACAATTTAGAAAACTTCTCTCAACAATCTACGCAGAACAGCAAAAAAAAAAAAAAAAAAAAAAAAACAGCAGGAAAGCCAAAAAAGGAGTCCGGGTATATCTTTCCCCTCTGTCTTGCCATGCAACGAGAGTTGTGATATCAACCGTGTGAGCAACCCTAACGCTAATAATCATGCAGACACAGATGTTGCAGACGTGTGAACAGCAACAGCACCGAAGACATTGTTAGTGTTAAATCCGAGGCCACTGCAGGTGTCAGTGTTAGGGACAACCCTGGTCTCGATGAAGCAGTCTTGCAGTGACCCTGTAAAGCTGCACCAGAAGCAGAAACCGCAGAGTTCAAACAGGAACACACCAAGGTAAAAAAAATAAAAATAAATAATAATAATAAAATACTGAAGAAAGATGACGAATGAAAAATACTGAAGAAAAAAGACGAACACGGTTATGAAACTGTCCAAATACATCATGGTGAAACAGTGGGGGGAAAATGACAGGTGTACACTACAGGAGCTACAAGGTGGAGGACAGCTCACAGACGCGAAGAAAGAGGTCTCCCACTGTGCTACAAAATGTTTTTTACGGATGATAAGATGACCCAAAGTAACAAGACAAACCGCACAATGGGAGACCATCAACTACGACAAAGTGGATTTCAAAGAGGATTCGAGAGGTGATGGTGCAAATGCATTGCTTGTGCTTCCTTCGTATAGAGGAAGATTTTCTATACCAACATTTTTATATGCAATTTAAGCAACCTATGTCAGTTAATGAAAAAGTTGAATTACTTTTTGTACAGCCCCGATATTATGATGTGACATATGTTCGAATGGTCCTGTTTTGTATAAAAATGTGAGATCAGCATTATATCCGGGTAGGGCTGCTCACTCTTGCATTGACCCACTGAGGCGTCCGATATGCCAAGAGAAGATAATTCAATTCAATTCAATTCAATTCAATTTTATTTGTATAGCGCTTTAAACAATCAAAATGATCAGATTGTCCCTGATGAGCAAGCCGTGGGTGACGACCACAGTGGCGAGGAAAAAACCCCTGAGATGGCAATAAGAAGAAACCTCGAGAGGAACCAGACTCAACGGGGAACCCATCCTCATTTGGGTGATAACGGATTGATCTGCAGTCATACTGTGTGTTAGGAGGCTGGAAGTTCAGTATAACAGGAGATGTGTTTAAGTTAATATGGAGTCCAGTTCGTTATTGGAGGCTCAGGTACAGTAGGCTGTAGGAAATTCCAGTCCTGAACTATCAGGCGACTGCAGTTCCACCATATAACTAATAACGTAAACTTTTATGGCGTGGATGTGCACTCCAAAGATGTGAATTTGGTAGATAATTGATTATTATAATATAATTTTTGACTGCTTGCAGCCAAAATGGCATTTGTTTACAGTCAGCAGCAGTGGTTTACGTGACTACAGGATCTAGATTTGGAGAAACCAATCAGCCTACATGGTGGGAGAAAACCAAGCACACGGAGAACATGCAAAATCCACGCAAACAAACCCGAGGAGAGTTTTGAACTCCCAACCCTGGAGGGATGAGGTGGCAGTTTTAAGCACTAGACCTCTAAGCCTTTTTTATTTCAGCATACAAATATGCAAAACTCAAAAGTCAAATCTATTGTTATTCTAGTCTGTCACAATAAACTCCCTGTTTATCGTGAGGTAAAATTAAATAAATGTGCACGAGTTCAAAGTACAAACACCTTCACTGTCAATTTGAGGGTATGCACATAAAACTAAGAAGCAGAAAATACAATTCAGATACTTGGTTGAAAATCGTTTACAGTGAACGACATCAACAGACGCTGGGGTTCTTCCCTGCTGGTGATGTTTAATGCAGTTGTATTCAGATCCTGCTTGTTCTTGTGGTCGTGCCTTCAGGATGTAAAATGCATTCTTGTCGGAATTCACGTTGCTTTAGGTCACTGCAAATCTGCCCTGTGAAGCCATATCCAGTTAGTTTTGAAGCATTTGAGTTTGTGATCAGGCAAACTGTTGTTAAGGGTATTTCCTTGCTAAGGTACGAACTGTTACGTCAGATACCACATGGTCTTCGGGCTGTTTGGTGTTGCGGAGCTTCAGTGTCTTCTTTTTAGGAATGTTTTTTTTAGGTCATGCCTAATATCTAGGTTGCTCCATCTGATCCGTTCAGCCTGGCTTTTCTCACAAACGCAGCTGTTCTCATATTGTTCTTATAGAAATGCTATACATGAAGTCAACAATAAATGCTCAACCTGCTAACTAGTAATGGGGAAATACCAAAGACCCAGCCATGGAACAACTGAGCAATCAACTGTTCAATTACTTTTGGTCCCTTAAGACCATATACATCATGTGGCCAAAAGTCTGACAACTGGACCGGTTTATCACGCCCATATTTGCCCATATCAAGGTTAAAAGCACAATTAGTACTGTAGAACTGGAACTATGTGCAATTCTTTCAGGACCTGCCTGGTCAAGTTTTAATTGCCAGAACGACTCTGCTTAACATTCCTACAGGTGGCACTGAGTAGTATGTGGTGTTCTCGGACGTTACCAGTTCTTCAGGTTCGCGACTAAATTGTTGACATGCAACATCTATTGTCATCAGCTTCATCACCAGAGTGACAATCTGTCATCAGCTCAAGCCCTGCCTCCAGTATGTTCACAATGTCAGCATTAAGCCCTTATCCAGAGAGACTTTCAGGAGTACTCTGCTATCTCAATGAAAAACACATCCTCATGCTAGTGTCAGTGGGTTCTATCAGCTTGTATACTATCGACATTATTTATCTCATTAAGATATCGTGAACGCTTATCAGTTTATCACAGCATGAAAAAAAAATGCCATTATTATTATTATATACATAAACCGGTCATCCTGCTCATATGTAATTTGAGAACTTTGTCATCCTTTAATTACACTGATGACAAAGAAACAGGGTTCTTTTTTTTGATGGTGTTCTAGAAGGAGCAGCCCAAATGCAATGCTTGTTTATTAGTGTAATGCCTCAGGTATGTGCTGCTCGGCATAGCATCGATGACTACGCACTTCCCTGAGATCTTTTTTTTTTTCTTTCTTTCAAATCACGCAGCCCTCATAATGATTCGAATATACAGCGAGGCCAAAAGAAATCACCATTTCAGAAGGGTCAAATTACTGGCCTGCATTAAGCAAAGAAAACAACTAAGGAGGTTTGAATGTACAGTCGTGCCCAAAAGTTTTGAGAATTACATAAATATTGGAAATTGGAAAAGTTGCTGCTTAAGTTTTTATAATAGCAATTTGCATATACTCCAGAATGTTATGGAGCGTGATCAGATGAATTGCATAGTCCTTCTTTGCCATGAAAATTAACTTAATCCCGAAAAAAACTGCACTGCATTTCATTGCTGTCATTAAAGGACCTGCTGAGATCATTTCAGTAAGTCTTTGCATAAATGTCATGTAATTGTCGATAAAAGCCGTTGAAATGTATGAAGCAGTTTAGCAGCAAACTTTGTGAAAACTAATATTTGTGTCATTCTCAAAACTTTTGGCCACGACTGTACTACGTCTTGGGCAACGACCCTTCAACACATTATCACACCATAAATGCTGAACTGTCAACTTTTTGGTCAGAAAAAAAAAACATGAATGAAGATCATTTAAACACATGGTGAAGTTGTATAGTAAAAAAAATCAACAGTAAAAAACAGGTGAAAGTAAGAGCATTTCTCTACCCACACAAGGTATATATATATATATATATATATATAGTAAGAAAAGCACTTGTTAGTGAGACTAATCAGAAAAAGGGAATTTGCTGGGGAAGCACATGAAGTGATGCACATATAATGCATAATGCTCACTGTACACGCCTCTGGAGACAGTGTTATGATCTGGTGTTGCTTCAGTCGCTCAGTCTAGACTCAGCAACGCTACGTGGCAATAAAATGAAGTCAGCCGACGACCTGAAATGTACTGAATGACCAATGACATCTAAGCAGTTTTTCTTCCCGGAAAAAAGTCTTCCTGACACATCGATTGTGAAAGAGAATGGAGGGGAGAGCATGAGGAATCATTTTCACACATGAACTGGTCAACACATTGTGTGCTGTAATCAAAGGTAAAAGTGATTCTAATTAAAACGTAGTGTGTGTCACTTTGTTGTATGCAGTGTATATCTATGTGAAATCTACAGTATACTTTTACAGAATTATATTGTTTACATCATTACAAATGAACTATGTCACTGTCGAAATATTAATGATCCCGACCATACATGACCTATCCATAGTCTTCACAATACAGTACATTAACTTTATTTTTCTTAACATTTCGATACTGCGGGATAGAGTTTGGGATCTGGAGTCACTAAACCTCACTAAACACTAACACGACAGGCTGTGTTTATACACATGTTGACTGAAGTAATGCCAAAATCGGCTTTTTTTTTCTTCTTTTTTTTAAAAGAATTATTTAGTGCGTAAACACTCGCTGTTTTGGTTATAACAGGACACATTCTCTGAATGAGCTTTACAGTGAAAACCATTACAAAGTAATGCGTATGGTGCGGTCTGAGTAACTGAAAAAGCAAAGCAAAGTAAAAAAAAAAAAAAAAAAAAAAAAACACAGTAAAAAAGGTACCTGGATACTGTAAGGGCTGTCACAGCCTGTGATGGTTATCTCTGTAGTGAAAAGCAAAGCAAACTTCTCCTCCGTTACTGACTCAGAGCCCTTCCTGTCTGCACGCTTGATCTTCCTGATGGACTGTAAAAGAGTTAGAGAAATTACCACCAAAACTCTGAGCAATGAAGTGTAACTTCCACAATAATAAGATGTTTAGGCATGCTGTGGAAAAAGGGGGCTCATGTTGTACCAACCATATTCCTGAAAGTCGCGCATGTGCTCTTGCTGGTTGTATTGTGTTCTAAGATGGCGGTGCTATTAATCAGGTCTCCTACATTTTCACTGAAACAGGAAAAAAAATAAAAAATGGGAGAGACAATTAGCTCTCAATAATCACAGTGAAACATAAAACATATACTCTGTTTATGCAACAAATTCTCCCGCTCTAACACACTGCTGCAGTTATTAAACCATCAGCTACCATTTATTAAATATGCAAAAAACCCTAGGTATCAAAGAGCAACAGAAAATACAAATGCAAAGAAAGAAATGTGGCATCATGAATGGAAAGTTTTTGAGTTTCTGAATGCAAAATAAAATCCACGTTAAGAAAAGGTATACAGTTAACATCAGTTTATATTCCAGCGGGAAACCCTAACGTTGTACAGTGCATATAACCATAGAATATACAGTAGTTGTGTCATGGTCGTGATGGCGGTCACCATCAGGACATTTCTGGAGCTTAAAGTCCATTCTTACATCTCTTAGTGTCTGTGAGGTCTTAGCTTCCAAATTACTGTACTGTAATATGATGTTCGCACAGGGTCCCAAATGCATCACATCCAGTTTTACACACTCAAAACAGGTTTTTGTGGGTTTTTTTTTTTTTTTTTTGCTTTTGGCTGCTTTTTAATTCAATATTTTGGGTAAACATTGGCAAATGAACATCATCCGAATGTTTTGACATCCAAAACTTAATGATTGGATCAGTTAACAACGGTACTGTGCAGAAGTACAAACATTTCTGCCATGCTCTGCCTTTCACATCAAGGACATCCAGCGTTCATGAGTTGCCTGATAATTGCTTTATTATGTAATGTTACCTTCTTTAATAGAACGTAGAAGTTATTTTTTACAATTTTGTAATGCATGAATAAAAATACATTTAGCAAACAATACAAAATTGCGTTTTTTTTTTTTGGTGTTCAGAAAATGCTTTGCTAAAACTAAAATCTGGATAATTTCTGCAAAAAAAAAGAGCAGAACATATATATAACATTAAAAAAAAAACGGTTTGGGATCAAATCTGGCACTTTAAACCTCTGGCTCTGGTCATTGTCTCACCACAGATGTTGCATGTACAGTACAATCAGCTGCCAGAACTCTCACACATTTTTCTCAAATCTGAGAACATCCACAGCACCTCACTTCCGCCTATGAGTCGCGCGGTAGCAATTTGTACGCCATGTCAGCTTTTGTGGCCGGCAACAGGAAAGAAGGTGGTGACCTTCTAAAGAGTAGTAAAAGTAAAAACTAGCAGGCACGACCGTTACAATGCTGGATTTCTGGCACGCTTTCGAAAATCTCCTCAAAAGCAACATTCCTGTTTCCGTTTACATTCTGTCAGCATTTGTGATCATGCAGTGACACGTGGTACTAAAAGGTCAAGTCCAATACACTGGAAGTAAGAAATGCAAATGTTCAAACCCCGACGCGGGTGCGCACAGGCTGGTGAGAGTTTTTCGCCTGCTTCTGTGTGGTATCAGATGTCGTAATGAGATATTACGACAGTTGTTCTGTGGGCGGTTACACAAACCTTGCTATTGCCACATAGAACGTGCATAGCGTATCGTCAGTTCTTCTTAAGCAGAGCAGCATAGAGCTCTTCGGGTACGGCAGTTAAGATCTTAAATGCACGGGTTTATAGTAGGCACTGAAACGGTACTAGAACGAGTGCTTGCGTAGGAGTGGATGTGCTGAAATGATGTTACTGTTAAGTGCACACATGTCATGTTACCACACTGAGACTTCGCCGCGAAGACGGCCCTGGCCTCGGCTGATGCAGACAGCTGTGCTTTGAGGACTTGCGACTGCTCTCGCTCAATAGGTCGGGACTGGAATTTCCCGAACCTCCAGTAACGATCTGGACTCCATATTAACTTAAGCACATCATATGTTATATTGAACTTACAGCAGCCCAACACACAGTATGACTGCCAAACAATTCCTGTTATCCGTTATCCCCGAAATGAGGATGAGATTTTAGGGAGTTTTTACTTGCCAGAGTTACACATTTTCTCACATTTCATATACACATCTCCATAATTTCCTTTTGATTCTGTAAAGCTGCTTTGAAACAATGACCTTAAAAGCAATATGAAAATAAAATTAACATTGAAATGGAAGTAAATTTAGTACATAAAGCATGTTCTTCACTGTGAGCATCCGTGGAAAAACCAAAAATTCTGAAAATTGTACTTTAGGGACAGTTTATGCTCAAGGGTATTGAGTTTTATTGTAAGTGTGAAAAAAAAATGTGATGTTGGGACAAGTAAATTTTTCTTACTTGTAGGTGGAAAGCACTTACGAATGACGTTAAAAACGCCAAACCAGACTATAGTGGTTAAAAAGTGGATGTAAAACCAAATCCCATGGCAAGTGCTAAAAAGTGACCAAAAAAAAAAAAAAAACAGAGTGAAGATGCTCCAAACTATGAACAAGACATTTCACATTTCTAATTCCCACTTTACTCCCCGGATTGTGTCTTTTGTTTGTTTGTTTGTTTTTTTAAAGTCAGACTTTTATTTCGAAGAATTCCACACTTATATAAATTGATATATTTGTGATATTGAATTTGTGAATATTTTGAATTTGTAGCAACAATTTAACAATTGTTTATCAGTACATGTGGCCAAGTGGCTCCGCCCCCCCTTAAAGTTAGGCAGAGAAGAATGCTACTTTAACATTTAATCATTTAACATAACAATTATTTATTTTAATAATTAAATAAAGTCATTTAGTCACAATATTCCGCTGTATTTCTTAATAAAATATATTTGCAATTTAAAAAATCTAAACTGTATTACGTTCAATGTGTTCGTGTACGCGGGGCGCCGGACAAACGAGTGTCTATGTAGGCACGTAAATTTTTGAAAAGCATGTGACTTGAGGCTGAGCTCTGATTGGATTTTGTTGAATCATCCTTGGGGCGCCCCGAACCCTCCCACTTTTGTTCTTAGCGAATCAATACTGTTTTTAAATATTTTGGGCTCATGTGATTGGACCATTTTCAACAAGTCTTTTCCGGCACTTCCTACGGCAAGCGGAGCTGCTGACTGGATGTGATGTGAGTCATGTCTTTAATTTATACTAGTAGTAATGATGTGCAATCACCCGATAAATGGATATTTACAGGCGAGTATTAAAAGTTTCATTTTAATTTTGTTTGCAGCCCAACTGCCACTGATATGGAATCAACAAATATTTCATCTGAAAGGCTTCAACATTTCGACTGACTGGCTTGAAGTAGCAGGTACAGTACATAAACCACACTACTGGTCTGGAAAAGTTTACATCTACAGCAAAGGTACTGTAAGTTTTGGTCTTGCTTTCCCGGAAAGGTCTTCATGAGAGCCAGTGTTAATTCATAGTTTTGAAAGAAATCTAGTACTGTTCTAGAATGTAGAAAATAAATCATAGAACAGAAAATATTGAATTAGAAGGTTTTTCCAAGAATTCTGTGACTTCCTAATGGTATGAATGACTGTGAAACTGCCTTGGGGATATGCGTGACAAACCAAGATTGAGCAATCAGAATTATGCTGTCAAACCTCCAGGCTGGGGACAGGGAGGATCACTGGGGTACTAAAAAGGGGGGGAAAAAAAAAAGTAGGGCAGATCTAGATTTAAAAGATAAAATATGAACCACCACCACCCGTCTTTACAGGAACGATATTTGACCCATGGTGTTCCCCTTCCCCTGCTCCTGTCAGGCTGGCAGCCAAAACAATCGATGGGTAAATTGTGCTTATTGATTTAATTCTATGGCATGTGCAGAGATTTTATCTACTACATTTCCTCATTCCACTGCAATCACTCCCTGGTTACGCAACTGCCTCATTCCATCTTACCTGAGCAGCCATATCTGCAGCTGTGGCGCTCGTGATTTCATCACAGACTACATTTATAATCTTTCATTTCACTCCCTGATACACACAAAGAACACGTCATACTGAAGTCTCTACAACTTCCTCTTTCTCTCACTGCTCATCACCTCTTCCAGGAAATAGCTTGTTTCTTCTTTCCGTGAGCTTCAAATCTCTTCAGCTGAATTTCATTGATGGTTACAATGTGGAAACCTTATCAAATTTCATATCAGGGTTTCCACGTAGCATGACAGAACAGCGTTTAACCTACATGTAGCATCGGGAGATCTGAAGTTCGAATTAAAATTTGACTGAAGTTCGAATCAGGAGGAGGCCAGGGATGGCCAGGAGTCCACATGTCTGGAATGTCCGGGACGTCCGGGACGTCTGGGATGGAATAAGACTCTCCTTCCAATCAGTGTGACACTAGCCAAAATTGTGTTGGCTTCTGCTATATGATGTACTGTATATATGAAAGAGGGAATATGGCCATTTCCTGTACGAGTGTTCAGCTGCTGTGTGATGCAGCAGTTTGAAAACACACATTAGCTGGTTTCACATGAAAGCACTTGCTAGTTTCACTTGACTCATTTCCAAGCCATTGTGAGGTGAGAATTAGCAAATGACCAAACTGGTTGAAAATGGGGTAAAAATCCAAAACATAAAGCTTTAATATCATTGTGGTTTATCATCCTCCAGGTCTTCTTGCCATCTGTCTTACAACTCTCCAATAATGCTGGGAGATTTAATCTCCAATCCATTGGCACCAGAGAGCCTTTTACCTGAATCACAGGTAATTACAGCCAGCATCAAACATAATAGCCCCTTAATGCTGTCTTCTCCGAGAGCTCTACCGCATTAAATCTCACAGTAAATGAGTGATATTCGCTTATGAAACTATTATCTCGTGTCATTCTAACACCAGCTGATTTTCAGCTCTAATGTTCTCCCTGGTTCTTTCATAAGTAACATCATGTCTTCATTCTTTCCTACTCTTCCCTCAACACAGTGAGATTGTCTTTCAGATCGGTCTCTCTTCCTGAATGACAAGCACCCTGGACGAAAGCAAACACAGGCCAACAGACTTGGTACTATTTCAGACAATGAGAGCAACACTTTCCAGCAACTTATCTGTCTCGCAGCTCCACAGCTCTGGGAGTCTCAGCTGCGACCCTTAGAGTAATAACATTACTGCGTGCTGCCAACATTATGTTTAATAAACACTTCCAGGCAGCCTGTACTGCTTCTAATATACACCATGTCAAAGACAAAGAGCATGTCTGTCCCTTTAATGTCCCTAATAATTGTTTCTAACCTGTATCAGAATAGTTGAAGAACTGGGCAGGCCCAAACATTTCAATGCATCGACCACCTTTTGTCTTACTTCTTTTCAATCATTTTTATTACAAGGAGCGTTCAAGTCAAACCCGGATGCTGTGATGAAATTTCTTGTGAACGAATGTGTAAAACCAATTAACATTTACAGAAGACTTCAAGAACAGTACGGTGACGAGACTCTTAGCTGCAGTAAAACGTTTAAAAGAAGGCCGTCCGTCCGTGAACGGCAATCGCGGCCGAGGTGGAGGTTCACAAACACCACTTGCCAGATCCCGCGTACAGTCCTGAACTTGCGCCAAGCCATTTCCACATGTTTGGGCCTTTAACTTGTTCCTGGGAGGCCAGTGTTTCTGATGTGAAGTAGGCAGTCCGATCATGGCCCCGGTATACTGAGAAAACTTTCTACCTTGATGGTATCCAAGCACCAGTGAAACACTGAAATAAGTGCATTAGTGTACAAGGGGATTATATAGAGAAATAAAGGGATTTCTCTCACAACTGTATTCTGCACCATCAAAAGTCCTGGTTTGACTTGAACGTTGGTTGTATTACGCGTCTTTCGCATTGTATGTACACACTCACGCACTCTTGTCTTTCAGATTATGAATTCTTGCGAAAGTGCTTTGTATCTGTCTGCACGTTTTAATAATTAACTATTTTTGAATATCACACTACAGAAACGTTGGTCTGATACGAGTTGCTCTTACTGAACAGAGAACATTTGTAAATGTGGCACATTCCAGTTTTGGTTTCTTCCCATAATTTTGTGAAAAAAATAATAGTAACTTTTGAAAACTGAATGTATCACACGAGTTAGTGTCTCACAATCGACAATGTTGTTCGCTATATACAGTAGTTGCCTAGAAGCACGGGTGTGTCATGTAGAAGCACCGCTCATCTCCCACGTGTACTGCAGTATGTGTGGCTTTTGGCTGTGTGCTCTACACCATGCAATCACAACAACAGGCTTATTGTGTTACTATGCTTTGCGATTGAATGCTTGAAATTTCCGTAAGGATCAGAAAGGAAGGAAGTAAGGATGTCTGTATGTATGTACTGTATGTATGTATGTATGAATGTATGTTTCCATCTATTTACAGTAATCTCCATCCAGCATTTTGTGCCTCGAGAGGGAATTTCCCATGAGTTTCTATGCATAAAGGCAAAAGCGCGAAACTTCCCATTCATTTTAATTAAAGGAACTTCCACCTATTATGTTAACTGTTGTATTTTCAAACTGTGGTCAGTATAACTAAGTGTGTACAGAGTTGCTTACGTTGGTATGATTCCTTGTCCTAAGTTTCTGGCCTGTGACTCAGTGATGATCTGTGCCTTCAGGAGCACCGGTTTCCCAGGAGCTACCTTCTCTCCCAGAAGATAGCGCACAGTGCTGGAAAACTTAGATTGGGTCTTGATCACCTGAGGGGGCTGCTTCTCCACCATCAACGAGCTGAGGAACCATAAAATCAAATGAGGAACAGATACATAACTATTTTTATAAATCAAAACCAAACAATATCTGCCCCAGGCGTGTTCTTAAATACAATTACATTTGTGTCATCTGGTAGACATGTCTCTATCAATAAATATATCCTGACTCTGGTTCACTAGGCCATCGATCTACAGTAAATAACCCTGTTGGAGAAATAAAACCAAGCCCAAAGTGGCAAACGACCAGTAAACTGAATGTGCTTGAATGTGGATGGACCTTTGGATGAGAGTCTGCAGAAGGACATTTAGGCTTTCTTCCAGCTTGTGAAAGTGTTCACCACTCCCGTGCTCCCTTTTGACCAACATCAGCTCCTGTCTTAAATTGCTGTTCACACCAAGCAACTGTTCGCACCTGAAGAGAAAGTAAGAGGGAATTAGTGAATGAGAAAATAAAATAAAAAAATACATTTGGCAGACATAAAACAATGAAAAAGAAAAGCAAAAAACAAGTTTAATAGTTAATACGTTTGGTTCACGTTTTGGATGAATACAGCACATAACTGAACATGCTCACAGGATAAAGTATGTAAACAGTCTGGTCAGACGGCAAGGTTGCTAAGTATTTAGCACCGTCGCCTTAAAAACCTGCAGGTTTCGGGAATCGATTCGCGCCTTGGGGTGTGTGCTTGGGGTTTGCATGTTCTCTCTGTGCTTGGCGGGTTTTCTCCGGGTTTCCTCCCACAGTGCGAAGATATGCAGATTACGCTAATTGGCGTTCCCAAATTGCCTGCTGTGTGTGTGTGTCTCTCCTGCGATTAACTGGCACCCTGTCGAGGTTGTACCGCCTCTTGCTCTAAGTCTCCTGGGCTAGGCTCCAGATTGTACAATGATTCTACTCCAAAAAAGAGCAGTTTAAATAAACAATTAAATGCCCAAATCTGCCATTACATTCATGTTCATGAAGAGTGTATGTAAACTTTCCCATATGTAATGTAAATCATTATTCCAGGGCCTCAGAGTGGCACAGTGCTAAAGTGCTTGCCCTATCATCCAAAGATCGCGAGTTCGATTCCCGGGTGATGCTGTGACCTCTCGCAGCCGGAGGCCTAGAGAGAGCTGATTGGCCGAGCTCTCTCAGAGGGGAGGGATGAGAGATACTTAGTGCTCCCACATGAATCACGGCTCTACAGCCAATCAGGGGCGTCTTTGAGCTCACGCGAGCCGAAAGAGCGGATAGCGCTGTTCTCCGAATGTGTTACTCCACCCCCAACGGTGCGTGAGATGCGGTCGGCTGGCGCCACGTGGTTCGGCGGAAACATGTGATAGGGGAGGAATTGGACACGACTAAATTAGGGAGAAAATCGGGGAAAAATCCAAGAATAAATAAATAAATCATTATTCCTTTATCATTATAAAGGAAAAAAATAACCATAGCAACCGATCCTGTTTTATCGGTGTCAGGGTCCAAGAAACAGGTGTTACATTACATTTCCCATTTGCATTTCAATATAAACAGTGATACATTATACACACATGGACAAAATTGTTGGTACCCTTCGGTCAATGAAAAAAACTCACAATGGTCACAGAAATAACTTTAATCTGACAAAAGTAATAATAAATATGAATTCTATGAATGTTAACCAATGAAAGTCAGACATTGCTTTTCAACCATGCTTCAACGGAATTATAAAAAAAAAATGAATTCATGGAACAGGCCTGGACAAAAATGAAACTTAATAGTTTGTTGCACAACCTTTTGAGGCAATCACTGCAATCAAACGATTCCTGTAACTGTCAATAGACAGTACTTCTGCACCTCTCTGCAGGTATTTTGGCCCACTCCTCATGAGCAAGCTGCTCCAGTTGTTTCCGGTTTGAAGGGTGCCTTTTCCAGACAGCATGTTTCAGCTCCTTCCAAAGATGCTCAATAGGATTGAGGTCATCTCTTTAGAAGTCTTTCTGGGCTCTTTTGTTACCATTCGGATTATCCGTCTCTTTGATTTGTCATCAATTTTCCTCCTGCGGCCACGTCCAGGGAGGTTGGCTACAGTCCCTTGGATCTTAAATTTCTGAATAATATGTGCAACTGTAGTCACAGGAACATCTAGCTGCTTGGAAATGGTCTTATAGCCTTTACCTTTAACATGCTTGTCTATAATTTTCTTTCGAATCTCCTGAGACAACTTTTTCCTTCGCTTCCTCTGGTCCATGTTGAGTGTGGTACATACCATGTCACCAAACAACACAGTGACTACCTGGAGCCCTATATATAGGCCCACTGACTGATTACAAGATTGTAGACACCTGTGATGCTAATTAGTGGACACACCTTGAATTAACATGTCCCTTTGGTCACATTATTTTCAGTATTTTCTAGGGGTACCATTATTTTTGTCCAGACCTGTTCCATGAGTTTATTTTTTTCAATAATTCTGTTATTAAGCAATGTCTGACTTTCATTGGTTAACATTCATAGGATTTTTTAAAATGATTACTTTTGTCAGATTAAAGTTATTTATGTGACCATTGTGAGTTTTTCTTTCATTGACCGAAGGGTACCAACAATTTTGTCCACGTGTGTATGTTTGGGGTTTTTGCATTATGTACCTTCCTTAAACTCCTACACAACCCTGCTGGATTCTCCAATTAGTCAAAAAGCAGCTCTGCCTACCTGGATAATATCAAAGCTCTTATTATAATTCTTTACCATTTACAACATGAACATGTTCAGTTTTGATTTTCTGCTTTACAGCTCTTACATGATTCTCAATCCAAACATTCCCCATTTTTTCCCTAGCAAGTGCGCCTAAAGAGGAAAGGCAGAAACATAAAAAATTGTATCAAATGCTGAATGAATACCATAAGATAAGAAGCTTAAGGTTGAGGAAACAGGGTGGTTAAGGCATTGGACCTTCAAACCCTGCCACAACCACCAAATTGTCAACTGTTGGGCTCTCAACCCTCAACTGCTTTGATGTATAATGAAAAAAAAAATATTGCTGCCAAATCTGGGTATCTGGCGAATGCCATACATTTAATGTACAGGTACTTTCAATTATGAATTGAATCACAAGTACATCATATATGTATTTTGCATATTTATGGTGTCAAATTTACCGGATATGTATTTCATGATTACCAATACAGCTCGTCGTTAATCCGGTTTAGCCTTGTCTCCTTGCTTGATAGCACCACTTTTTTTGTTTTCCTTTATATTGGTGGGAACCTAATTGTCCTTGTATGTTATCACATTCCCATGCAAAACCGCAGACAGAATGCCAGATGTCATGTGCATAAGATCTATGCGAATGTCCTCAGGGGCATTTACTGAGCGTCTTAGAATTATTCCAAGGAATGCAGCTGAGGGTTAATTTACAGTAGTTTATTTATGAAGCTTCCGACTTTTACTTTCAGTGAAGAGCAGGACCACTGTGAGTAAAGCATGTGACGCCACCGTTTACGACACTGAGAGCCTCAAAGTAAGCTACAAATTAGGGTGCGGTGTTATCATTTTTATGACAGTTACTAGTACAGTAGTTTTAAACTGAGGACAATGCAAATGTTGAAATCGGCTTTTGAAAAGATCAAAAGAGTGAGTGGGTGGCAATTTGTGAAACCTTCAATGCCACCTGTAAGTTTGCCACATGAACCCACCAGGAGTGTGAAAAATGGCTTATAACACGGAATTAAATTGATGATCATGTTGCACCTTTAACCACTTGATGATTCCGCGATAATGTTTTTGGTTCACATAAGCCTCCTCATCATTGCTCGGGAATATTATTTAATGTGTGTGCCATGTGCAATGGATGGCGCCAACAAGTCCAGACACACCAGCAATGTGCATGAATGCATCTTGTTTTTTTTGTTATTTCACGCTTTGCGGTATGGAAATGTACGCATGATCTGCGCATGATGTGCGAGCAAAGTTGTGTTCATTATTAATGACATCCAACCCAAACCATCACTGGTGCAACCTGCATCTTTAATGTCTTAAAAACAACAAAGTAGCAAATCACCTTAGTTTCTGCTAATACAGCAAGTGCAATGTTCATAGACCGACCAGTTGCATATCGCACAAGATCTGACACCAAACGTATTCTATTATTGTCTAAACGGGATTAATCAGCCCCGTGTTATTCTGTCTTCCTAAAACGCCTCTCATCCGTGCACGTCTCTGCCTGAATGGCATTTCCTGAAAACTCCTAACCAGTTAGGACACCTCCGGAACTATCCTAGATTTTTGGTGTAGATAGGAAAATTACTTTCTGTTTTAAGAATGTTCATACTGTAAATTACTCCTAAAAGTAGGACTAAAATTGCACCACTCTGAGAATATTTTGACTACTTAGGAGTGATTTCTTGCTCTGGGACACTGTCCAAAAACTCACTTTTGTTTGTATAAAAACGTTTAATGATGAGTAAACTGTTGTGGTGTAAAAGGGGGGTAGAGCACACAGCCCAGTTCATACATGTAAATGGATATTATGCAATCTTTACAGTATTGGTGCATCATGGAGACAGATCAAGTTTTGGTAAGCTCACCATGTCTGCAAAGGGACAAGATTCTCATCGAAGCCACGGCCAATAGTGGAGCGGAGCTGCTCCCAGCGCCACGACTTAATCCGGTGAATGAGACGAGCTTGGCACTGCTCCAGATTACACACTGCGTCCTGCAGCAGCTGCAGACGTGTCTGTGTACACATACAAACACATACACTCACAAACCACTCTTTCATAACCCAAGAACTAGCTGCTGCTATTTGGGCCAGGTCTGCACTCCAAGATACACATCAGCTAAACGCTCCGTGAAAGGCTGTCTCTGTTGAGGATTTACCTTCATGATGCTTCGATATTTCCACTCCATCTCTGTTATGCGAGTCTGTTTGGCAACCGGATCTGCTGGTTTGACCTCCATCTCATTCTGGCCTGTGGGGAAATGAAGATGGAATGATGTTTCCATCAAAATGTTTTTGATTGGGAAACGAATCAACTACAAAGAACTACAGTGCCACGAAACATTTTTGGATAATGAGGCACACATCAACAAGCTGGTCGAGGGAACCTAGACAGGAACAGCAAACCTATTTGTGCAAATTAAAATGGTGCCATCAGATTTGGTTACAAATAGGATTATGTACATATAGTATAATACAGTACTGTGAAACGGTCTTGAGCCACCCTGAAGTGTGCAAAGCTACACTTTCGAAAAAATGTGTTGTTTACGTAATGAAGAAACGAGGAGTGGCTCAAGTCTGGATCTTTGCGAAAGAAATTAAGGAATGAGGGCTGGCTCAGGACTTTTGCACGGTACTGTATATATAAACTCATTCTCAATGATACAGTGTGAGTGCCACAGTTTATAATCAGTTTATGGTCATTTGTAAGCGTTCCTAAATAATAAGTGTGAATCGATTACAAATCGAAAACTGGCCCATCAATTCAATTCACTAACCAACAAATTCCATAATCCGTTACATCGCACAGGGTAATGCTGGGTAATATTTAATAAACAACATGCATTTCTTCCTCAAAATAAGAACAGAATCGATTGTGATTGTGCAAAACACGAGTATTTGCGGAAGATGCAAGAGGTTTTGTATTTTATTCAAATCTTGTGGTATATTTTTTACAAATTCATCATTTGTAAGCACTAAATAATAGTGTAAATCGATTTTGAATCGAAAACTGACCCATCAATTCAATTCACTGACCAACAAGACATCAGTTCAATTTGATAATCAATTACATCATCCCGCTCCATTTGCTACTACTATTTGCTATTGTAGTTCTGTTATATTATTATTTACATGAACAATTTCAAAATCCTTAAGTCTCCTAAGGAATTCAATATTCCTGGAGAGTTACAGTCACTTAAGATTAAAGCTCACTCATTCATCGTCTATACCGCTTTATCCTGTATACGGGCTCGTGGCCGACCTGGAGCCCAACCCAGGAGACTTATGGCAAGAGGCGGGGTACACCCTGGACGCGGTGTCAATCCATCGTACGGCATGCACACACACACACACACACACACACTCATTCATTACACACTACAGGCAATTTGGGAAGACCAATTAGCCTAATTTGCATGTCTTTGGACTGTGGGAGGAGACCCACCAAGCATGGGGAGAACAATCAAACTTCACACACACAGACCCGAGGCAGGAAACCATATGCATTTCTCAGGACAAAAAAAAGCCTGAAAAATGCATTTAAACTGTATCAAGATTAACCATCACCATCTTTTGCTGCAGTACCATGAAATGTAAATGTTAAATGTTAGTTAAACCTTAAGCACTAGGTTGAATTCTGAAAAAAAAAAAAAAGACAAAAACAAAGTTTCTTAATAAAAGAAATTTGACCTTAAAGAGCAGTTATTTCAATTACCGTAGCCTTCCTTCGGCTCAAAACAGCGCAGAGATTCTCCTTTGAACTTTCTCATCGGCAAGGTATTTCCGTCCATGCGACTAACACTCACTGGATGCCTTTTGTTTTCTGCACCATCCTACTCCAATCTGATGTACAGTGCGAACGTTTAATAAACCGGCGCTGCTCCTAGATGATTGGCTGATTCGATAAATGCAGGTGTTGACATATGTACAGGTGTTCATTAAAAGGTGAGGGTGAGTGGAATCAGTACACAAGTACACGAGTAGATTCCGGAGAAACAGGACATTTTGAGCAAACTAAAAATCAGCTGTGCAAGCAACGTGCTTCAGGTGTACAAGCAAGATTAACGCATTTGTCCATAACATACTTAACACATCCTACTTCTCTGTAAAAGCTCGTCGTGATAGTTACAGTATCTGTGCAGACTTAACCCGCCATTATAATGGGTTCCTGGGGATTGAAGGTCACCCCGAACTCAACTCCCTATCCGACACACGCATGCACGCCAACAGAGTCTCACAGTAAAAAAAAAAGTGCAAAAGCTCTTTAGTTTGGTTTTTGGTTTGTCCAAAGCACAAAAATAGTACCTTCCCTCAGGAGACACAGCAGTGACTCGTCCCTCTCTGAGTCAGAAAACAACAATATTTATAGAAATGGATGACCAAATAATTTGATCCTACTTGAGCATAAACACAAAAGTACTGTAAATTCCAATCATGTTCATATTGTAGCAACTTATAAAGCCGAACACTACTTCGACTAAGCGAACATGCATAAATGTTTGATTCTACTTTTTATGACCTAAAAAACATGTCTGCAGAAACAGCAGCTTTGTGTGTTGCCTCAGCGAGCCCCATCAATCCCACACACATATCTGAGATAAAGTTATCGACCCTCCGGCGCGTCTATCTCTGGTTGGTGCTGCTACGGTATTTATCTCTAAATGAACTTGACTCGCCTTCGTTCTCAATACAGCTTTATGAAATCCTGGAAGTTCTGAATCTTTTTGAAATAATGCCGTAGCACGAAACTCTTTCTTTTGTGACGCGTTTCTTTTCTAAAGCACCACTCTCGGACGTCTTCTTGTCTCGACCTGGCTAGCCACAAGCTTCCCCTGTCGCTTTTGATTGAATACGCCATATGCAAAAACTGTTCTGCTATATTCTGTTAGGATGTTGTGTCATGGTGCTCGTTAGGGTTGGGTACCAAAACCGGGTGCCAATATATAACCGGTATTGTTAAATCCAAATCCGAGCGCAGATTTCGGTGCCTCAATTAAATGCCTGAGCAATCGAGTGAAATATTTGTCCTCCAGGGGTAGGCAAGTTCAAACCTAGAGACCCGCAATCCTGCAGAGTTTAGCTTCAACCCCAATCATACACACCTGAACAAGCTACACACGTTCTTCCGGATTACTAAGACTATTGTACAGGCAGGTGAGTTTATTTTTCAGACTTGGAGCTGAAATCTGCAATAATGCGGATTTAGTTCATTTCGTTCTTTTGATCAGAAATAAAATAAAATGTTACATTTTCAATAAACAGACCCACAGACACAACACGTCTACATAAACAAATTTTGGCTAAAGTTGAAGTAACGAAAATATAACATTGCAGCTAAGGACATATTACGATAAACAGAATGAGTGGCTCACCTCTCATATCTTCTGGTCCGAGTCGTTCGTTCTTTTGAATCTATTGCACTGCATAGCGCCTATGGGAGTCACGCAACAAAAGAACAAACGACTAGGACTAGAAGACTCATTGAGAAGAACCGTTCTATTCTGTTTCCTGTGTAGCGTCTATGGGAGTTAGGTGACAAAAGAACGAACGATTCGAACCAAGGACTCAAACGTAACTACTCATTTCTGTCTCCTGTTCATAACCTATGGAGGATTTGGGATGCTTTGCACTTGCGCACCCAGTAGAAAATAAACGAAACACTCTCTGAGCACAAATATGGTCAATTTTCTGCAAAAGAATAGCTGAAATCTGAAGCTGGTTTGTTGAATACCAAGAAAATCAACTACTCTACTGTTATTAGTGTACTTTATTAGTGTCCATTATTGTACTTGGGTTGGGTGGTATGGAAATTATTCATGTTTTGTATCTACTTATACTTATATATACAGTACATGTACTTTAAATATATTGTTTGTGTTCTTTTTTTTCAATAATAAATAATAAAAGTTATCGATTTGGCACCGGTATCATAAAAAACCCAAACGATTCCCAAGTCTTGTGCTCATGTGGGTCACTTGTAAATTGTAAAGCTCCAGCAGCCATAAACATGAGTATCAAGTAATGGATAGGAAATTCGACAAATATTGTTTTGCATTCCTCTGTATTTACTTTTACTTACTTTCCTTTCACACATTCCTATTTAGAAGCCTATTTATTCATGAATACAACAAACTAAAAGGGCCCCGTCAGAACTGGTACCCGGTATGCAGTGCTTCTGAAAATTCAAATTCAAGTGGATTCCTTCTCTTATAAACGATGGAATCGAATGACTCGGTCTTTGTAAACAGACCAAACAGACTGTCAGAGACTGCCTCTGAGGTGTGTTTTCCAAAAGTGTATTCCTGTGTACTCTGTAGAAACTGTCATTAGTCAACTCCATGCGCTTTAAAGGTTATCTAACGCCAACAAACATGCAGAAAAGTGAAAGGACATTATAATGGGCAAAGCAGGATGTGACTGAATCTGATACTACTGATACTCTTATGTCGTATCAGCGCTTTTAGTTCAAGGCTACTGTCTTGCACTGTTCATGCAGTGATTACTTTTTTTTGTGGACTGAGGTTGTACCTGGTGCCGAAACAACACAGAGAAGAACAGAAACAGAAACGTTTGGACATCTGCGAACAAAATTTGGACTGACACTCTATGGAATGTGAAAGTTTCTTAAAGAAGAGCATTACTGGTGATGAAACATGTATTCATTACTGAATGTATTCATTACTGAGTCTGAGAGTAAACGGCAGAGTATGGAACGGAAACATGCTCAATCGCCGACCGAGAAAAATCTTCAGCTGGAAAATTGATGCTTACAGTTTTCTCTGAATCTCAAGGGACACTACTGTATTGGAACATTATCAGGAAAATGGTTCAACAATCAAAAGTTCTTGTTACAGTGAGACGCTTATTAAACGCCCAGCTATCCATGACGATACACATGTACACACTTCTCGAGACTCTGCAGACACTTTGTTTTAATGTGAAGTGGCCTCCCTATAGTCCTGATCTTGCTCCATCAGACTTTCACCAGTTTGGTCCCATGAAAGAAGTCCTATGAGGATTCAGTTCTGATGAAGAAGTGAAGACAGAGGTGCATTTGTGGCTTGTAGTCCAATCTACAACATTTTAAGCTTGTTGCCAGATGGACAAGATGTATTCATAAGCACGCAGATTATGTCAAAAAAAAAATTTTTTCTTAAAGTCAATGAAAAAATCTATTACTATTTTTGAATATTTTTATAAAAATAATAATAATTATTAAAAACAACCTTAATTCCAGCTGCATCAAAGCAGGATTTGCTACTGAAAATTATTTTGTTAATGCTTTCCTATTTATTTTGCACACTCCAATCAGCCCCTCCTTGAGCCTATAAACGATAACGACTATATTTATCCTGGCATCCTGCTACAGCGGTGAGCAGAAAAGCATATACAGTACAGACCAAAAGTTTGGACACACCTTCTCATTAAAAGAGGTTGAATTTGTATTATACAAGAAAAAAGCAGCTAAGTAAAGAAAAAAACGAGTGGCCGTCATTACTTTAAGAAATGAAGGTCAGTCAGTCCGAAAAATTGGGAAAACTTTGAAAGTGTCCCCAAGTGCAGTCACAAAAACCATCAAGCGCTACAAAGAAACTGGCTCACATGCGGACCGCCCCAGGAAAGGAAGACCGAGAGTCACCTCTGCTGCGGAGGATAAGTTCATCCGAGTCACCAGCCTCAGAAATCGCAGGTTAACAGCAGCTCAGATCAGAGAGCAGGTCAATGCCACACAGAGTTCTAGCAGCAGACACACATCTCTAGAACAACTGTTAAGAGGAGACTGTGTGAATCAGGCCTTCATGGTAGAATATCTGCTAGGAAACCACTGCTAAGGACAGGCAACAAGCAGAAGAGACTTGTTTGGGCTAAAGAACACAATAAAGAACACAATAAAGAATCACTCGCTGAATGAGAAGGGGTGTCCAAACTTTTAAAATGGGTTCCACTCTTTGTCAGCCAAGAACAGGAATCTATAGCTACAAATTTTTTTTTAATGAAATAAAATCAATCCATCTTTTATCTCTACCACTTATCCTGTGTAGGGTTGTAGGGTCTCTGAGTCTATCTCAAAGATCTTAGGGCACAAGGTGGGGGTACATACTGGATGGGGTTCTAGCAATCGCTTGAAGGATGAGGAGAAACAATGGAGGGCATAAAACATCATGGAGAAAGAGTTCGAGCTTAGAAGAGAGATCTGAGTTCAAGACAAGCAGCTGAGAAATGTCTACTAGATGGGGAAAAGATACTGAAGATGAATAGATGATGACGATGATGATGATGATGATGATGACACTTTTGTTAGGTGCAAGAAAAAGCTTGTGCAGTGGATTTGTTCTTTACAAGATGTCGTACTAGGTGTTTTATTTAAGGAAGTACCAGACGCTCGTTTAGATTTAAATAGAAAGCTTGGCTATGTTGCAATAGGTGAAAATTCTGAAAAATTTCCATGTTCTGTTGTCCTCCTTGCTGCTCCTTGCCACCTACAAAACCACACCCAACACTGCACAGCAAGTAAAAGATAAGTATTAAAAAAAATAATAATAATAAAATACAGTGTTTCTATATGGACTTTCCATTGTTGTTAGCCATGTAATGCTACGTCGACGCTACAGGCCACGCTATTCGATTCTGACGGAGTTGCTTGTCATGACCGTTCACATTTATAATAACAATTATTATACTTTTTAATCTGACTTAATTGTGGATGCGTCTGTCCGCCGAAACCGCACGTGCGCACACACAATGTGACACATTTGTCTTTTGATTTGTCTTTGCTTGCATCATTTGGGTTAAAACACATTATTTGTGAGATCATTCATTTGTTTCAATGGACACAATTTTAGCAAAAAAATGCTGCGTTGGAGGACGACAAGCAGTTAGTCGGCCGTATTTGTCGAGAAGAAGGAAGAAAGCCAGACACTATAGCTGTTTTAGCAGCTATGGCTAGCACTGCTACACAAAAAGGGGAAAAAGTAACACAAATTCCAATCTGACCATTCTCATTCAGGTTGCATGACTGAAAATATAATATTTTTTATTATATTCTTATTTCATATTTAGTATTCCTTATTTAAATACTTTTTTTTACTTTTTATTTTTATTCTAGGTCATGGCCGGTCGCACAAGCATTTCACTGCATATCATACAGTGCACGACTGTGTATGTGACAAATAACATTTTAATTTGATTTGATTTCGGATATACAGTACTATGCAAAAGTCTTGGGCCGCCCCTCATTTCTTCATATTAAATTCAAGTAAAGGGAACAAATAGGGAAGTCAATACTGTGACTGGCTAAAAAGTGCCTAAAGATACAATGTAAAAACTGGTTGTTTATGTGTTTACGTAATCTTAGCAGCAGCCTTGTTTCCCCACTCGTCTGTTCTAACCACTCAGCATTCAGCCTCACCAGTATACTAATCACCGTATACTAATCTGTCATCATCTGCACCTGTTTCTCACTGGTTCAGTCTAAAGTTAGATGGTTTTTATGCTTGAATGATTCATATGTCTCTAGGTGGCTGAAAAAGCTAAATACATTACGCTGTAACCGGTCAGGTGCAGAGACTGGACTGAAAATGAGAGCCAAGCCATAATACTTTTTTGAGAATTAGTGAAGACTTTTAAACAGTATTGTATATCTGATGTAGAACCACATACGAAAGTGACTCAGATATGATCAGAAAAACATCAGATTTTTGCATTCACGCAGCAGTAAAAAAAAAATTTTTTTTTTTTTTTTAAAGTGTCACATCTGGTAAACAAAATCAGATTTGAGTCACTTCAGGCTGGCAATGTGAATGTAGCTTAAATGTCGTCCTAAAATAGCACAACGTGAAGCACCAGGTCGCACACTAACCAAGATGAGTATGCCTGTGCACGTCTCTGTTCCGCCTGCGTAAACACATCCTAAAAAAATGTTTAAAAGCGAAATGGGGGAAATGCTAGGAAAATCTTTTTCTTTGAGGCTGTCTTTCTCTGACTGTGCTCATCAAAAAACGATGTGTCTTAACATGCCAGACCATACTGAGACCAAATGCTATTTATAATACATCAGGAAGTTATATCACGAGATTTATATTCTTACACATCAATTATCCATGTAGCGGTGTTTACAGCTAATCTCATTTTTATTTATTTAGCTATTGATGAGAGATCATCATGAATTAACATCATTACATCATAAATCTGTTTCATGCAAACGACAATAACGATGGTTTAACCAATTTCAGTAAAAAGTGGTATAAAAAGTGGTTTGGTTTTGGTGATGAGCTATATGAAGGCTCAGAGCCCATTGTACCTTGTTGATTCAGTGGTTCAGAGACACCAACGTTGCAAAAAAGAAAATCATAAGCAAGCATGACTTTTACAGTACAGTACATGGAAAACTTGAGCAAATGCACAAATAAAACCCATGAATACAATTCAGTAGCTAATCTTCTACTGGTACATAAGACCAAGGTTCACTGAATGATTATATTTTTATACATATATAGCAAGTGGTAAAAAAAAAAGAATTTGAAAATGCAATCCTGGTCAATATATTTTGCTTATAGCGTTCTTAAACCACATTCACCAAGTAACAGCAAATGAAAAGTTCGTAAGACATGGAGAAAGCGCGCGTGTGTGTAGAGAATGGATGAAAATGTGAATCGTAACAGAATCACCAACCTTGCATGGGCTCTATTTCTTGCTTCTCCCAGTTGAGATCTTCCTGGAGCTGGTGAATTTGCTGACGGCAGCTCTGAACCTCCAACACCTTCAGGACCAGGTTGTCTACATCGTGGTTGCTGGCTTCTCTCGGGGGCTGTGGGGTCCCGTTCATTGGCGATGGGATTTGCGGAAAGAACTGCACCGGGAGGAAAGCGGCAGATATCTCCGGTAAAACGACTCTAGCCTGACGCTTAACAAAATCGCATCTGATCTAGCCTTTAATGTGAACTACCAAGTACTTTCGGTTTTAACTGTGAAGAAAGAGGATTGGCCTACCTGTCGAAGCAAGTGCCGCTCTTTCCTCAGAATATCTCTCACTGTCCTCACCAATTCCAAAGGCCGTGTCTGAAACATACCCTGGAAAATGGTTCAGCAGGTTAGGTTACACTTACTCACGCTGATGGCTTTTAATAATACAGGGGATACATGTGCATGCTTGACATGCCAGATAAGTTTATAAGGGAAAAAGTGCATTTAAAATAAGATAAGGAACTGAAATGGGTACAGAATTGGGATGTTTCGGGCAAAACTTCAAGGAGCTTATTGTCTAAATAATAAAAAAATACAAGTAAAACAGCTTTTGTTTAGAGCAGGGGTCTCAAACTCAATTCCTGGAGGGCCGCAGCCCCGCAGAGTTTTGGTCCAACCATAATTAAAAACACCTGATCCAACTAAACAAGTCATTAAGGCTTATTTGAAAACTACATAGTATGTATGTTGGAGCAGGGTTGGAACAAAACTCTGTGGGGCTGCGGCCCTCCAGGAACTGAGTTTGAGACCCCTGGTTTAGAGCAATAATAATACAAATGTGATATTAATCAACATTATTGCTGTACAATACTAGATGGGATTGAGATGTTTTAGGAATAATGTCATAATAAATGTTAGATTCATTAGAAATGATTATAGATTATGGAAAATGATTCTGTATAAGATATATAACATTCCCATGCCGATGACTACAGAATATATAATGCTATTAAGAGGAAAAGGCATATAAGCGGGAATATAGGCAGGCAATGTCCATAAAACTGAGCAGGATCTACATGCGTGTGTGCTTGTGTAAAGTTTTATATATATTTAATATACCAAAAAATATAAATAAAAAAAAATAAAAGGACAGTGCTTTATTGTACATGTGGATATGACAGTGGATTATATATACAGTATATATAAATATATATGTGATAAACATGTAATAATCTCCTTTAAATGTTGAGATGCTACTCGTGATCTGTAAAGCCTTCATAACGGCTCTGTTTGTTAATTGGTGATTTCTGTGACTCTAAATGAACTTCTCTTCTGCAGCAGAGATCAGTTTTGGTCTCGCTTTCCTGGGAAGGTCTTCATGAGAGCCGCTTTCATCATGATGCTTGACACAATACTGTTCTTGCAAGCACCGTTCCAGAGAGTCTGAGCTCAGTGTCTTAAAATAATACCAGCTGACTGTTGTTGTTGCTGTTGTTGTTGTTACATAATTACCTAATTCCATATGTGTTCTTTCATAGTTTTAAAATCCCCAGTATTGTTGTAGAATGTAGAAAATAAATCACTAAACGAAAAAACAAGAAAATCTGCAAGTAATCCCAAAATATATACTGTATACACAGTGCCATATAACGTATTTAACCCCTTCCTGATTTTTTTTTTTTTTGGCATATTTGTCACACTTGAATGAATGAGATTATCAAACAAATTTCTGTATTACACACAGATAACCCGAGTAAATACAAAATACAGTTTTTAAATGATAACTTCATGTATCAAAAGAAAAAAGCTGTCCGAACCTAAAGTTGCTAAATCAAGAGCGCAAAGACAAAGACTCATCCAGAAGCTTATAAAAACACCATGTAAAGAGCGGCAGGCCTCAATGGCCTCAGTTAGGGTCTGTGTTTATGATGCAACATTAAGAAAGAGACAAAGCAAGAATAACATCCATGGGAAAATTCCATGGCGAAAGCCACTGCTGACCAAAAAAAGAACACAAAGGCTTGTCTCATATTTGCCAAAAAAATATCTCGATTATCCCCAAGACTTTTGGACAAGTATGATGTGGACTGATGCGGCACATGTGGAACTTTTTGACAGGTGTGCACCTGGCTACAACTAACAGCATTAAAAGCTGAAAAGCTACAGAACATCACACTAACATCACCATGTTCGACTGCTGATAGGGTAATGTTCTGTAGCTTTTCTGGACCTGTACATCTTGCCATGATTTATGAAACCATGAATAATGCGCTCTACCGAAAGTCCTGGAGAAGAATGTCCAGCCATCAGGCCGTGTCCTCAAGGTCAAGCGCGCTTGTGTTATGCAGAAGGACAACAATGTTCATGCTCTAATACCCTCCAATATGGCTGAAGTAAAACTATTCTGCAAAAAAAGCGTGGGCCAAAACTTCCTCCACAGGCCTGTGTCAGACTCATTGCCAGTTATGGCCAACGCTAGATTGCAGTTGTTGCACAACCAGGTATTAGGTTTAGGGCCGATTACGTTTTCACGCAGGACCAGGCAGGTTTGGACAACCTTTTCTATTAATAAATAGAGAATCCTCTTTTAAAAACTGCATTTCATATTTACTCTTTACTCATAGTTATCTTTGTGTAATATTCCGCCTTGCCAATCCATTTTTAGCCTTACTAGGCAACGGGGTAGACGATGACATTTTAGAAGCAAATCAGGATTTGATCTTCATCGTCTACTACTCTATCCTTTAGGGTCATCATGATGCTTGACACAATACTGTTCTTGCAAGCACCGTTCCAGAGAGTCTGAGCTCAGTGTCTTAAAATAATACCAGCTGACTGTTGTTGTTGCTGTTGTTGTTGTTACATAATTACCTAATTCCATATGTGTTCTTTCATAGTTTTAAAATCCCCAGTATTGTTGTAGAATGTAGAAAATAAATCACTAAACGAAAAAACAAGAAAATCTGCAAGTAATCCCAAAATATATACTGTATACACAGTGCCATATAACGTATTTAACCCCTTCCTGATTTTTTTTTTTTTTTTTGGCATATTTGTCACATTTGAATGAATGAGATTATCAAACAAATTTCTATATTACACACAGATAACCCGAGTAAATACAAAATACAGTTTTTAAATGATAACTTCATGTATCAAAAGAAAAAAGCTGTCCAAACCTAAAGTTGCTAAATCAAGAGCGCAAAGACAAAGACTCATCCAGAAGCTTATAAAAGCACGCAGAACACCATGTAAAGAGCGGCAGGCCTCAATGGCCTCAGTTAGGGTCTGTGTTTATGATGCAACATTAAGAAAGAGACAAAGCAAGAATAACATCCATGGGAAAATTCCATGGCGAAAGCCACTGCTGACCAAAAAAAGAACACAAAGGCTTGTCTCATATTTGCCAAAAAAATATCTCGATTATCCCCAAGACTTTTGGACAAGTATGATGTGGACTGATGCGGCACATGTGGAACTTTTTGACAGGTGTGCACCTGGCTACAACTAACAGCATTAAAAGCTGAAAAGCTACAGAACATCACACTAACATCACCATGTTCGACTGCTGATAGGGTGATGTTCTGTAGCTTTTCTGGACCTGTACATCTTGCCATGATTTATGAAACCATGAATAATGCGCTCTACCGAAAGTCCTGGAGAAGAATGTCCAGCCATCAGGCCGTGTCCTCAAGGTCAAGCGCGCTTGTGTTATGCAGAAGGACAACAATGTTCATGCTCTAATACCCTCCAATATGGCTGAAGTAAAACTATTCTGCAAAAAAAGCGTGGGCCAAAACTTCCTCCACAGGCCTGTGTCAGACTCATTGCCAGTTATGGCCAACGCTAGATTGCAGTTGTTGCACAACCAGGTATTAGGTTTAGGGCCGATTACGTTTTCACACAGGACCAGGCAGGTTTGGACAACCTTTTCTATTAATAAATAGAATCCTCTTTTAAAAACTGCATTTCATAGTTATTTCAACTGCATTTCAACTATCTCATAGTTATCTTTGTGTAATATTCCGCCTTGCCAATCCATTTTTAGCCTTACTAGGCAACGGGGTAGACGATGACATTTTAGAAGCAAATCAGGATTTGATCTTCATCGTCTACTACTCTATCCTTTGGGGTCATGGGTGGCCTGGAGCCTATCCCAGGAGATGAGGCGGGAATCGACCCCGGAACCTGGAGGTGCAAGATGGCAGTTCTAACCACTAAGCAACCGCCATGAATTATATTCATTCATAATATAACCACTTGATCCTTCGTTGTCTTTTGGAAACCACCAGGTGAAGGGCTGGGAAATATCCTAGATGGGATGTTAGACCTCAGCTGGCTTCAGCCTTAGAAGCAATTTAAACCTTATCTGAAAGATCAATATGATAAGTACCATGCTCCTGCAGATGTGCTGGAGTTTGACCTTCTCCACCACGTTGGGGTTTTGAAACGCCACGTCCTGGAGATGACCCAGCATTCGCTCCAGGATCTGGCGAGCCTGTGGTTCCTGCTCCAGGTTGTCCACATCAAATTCCTCCCTGAGACAAACCACACGCGCACGCACGCACACACACACACACACACACACACATACACAAAGGACACACAATGGAGTATCATTCTGTAATCTGCCTATTTTTATAAATATAATGAGAGAACAAATCCTTACCATCTCTGCTCCTCAATCCAGTTGGCCAGATAGTGCCTGATGTCTATAGGAAATGTATCTGTGGGATAAAGCTCCAGCACAGTCTCATTGGATAAACATGGGAGCTTCTGGGAAATCTGCATCCACAGCGCCATAGTGAGGCGAAGCTTCAGCTGTCAGAGAAAAAGACAACCATGACAGGGTTAAAGAAGTGCACTGGGAGATCATTAGACTGGGTGAATTTGGAGAAGCATGAAAGGTAGCTGATTCATTGCGGTCTGTGCATATTACATTCATTCATGTTTCTTTTTAAATTGTTTTATATATACTGTGTTGGGTGTAACTTTGTAACGCGTTAGAGTACTGGGATTACTTTTTTGAGGGAACGAGTAATCTAACGCGTTAGGTCCGCCATTTAAATACTCAGTTATTTAGTTATATTGTCAAAAATGTAATCCGTTATTCAGACAATTTATGTAATCCGTGAGCCAGACAGCTGTCATTCCGTTAGTGTGTGTGAGTGAAAGTCCTCCTACAAGTCCCGCCCCGATAACCCGCCCCCCTCTGTTATTCCTGCTGTTAGTAGTGAACAGATTATTGGCCGAACTTTGCTGAGTGATGATGGTAGAATAATTATAAAAGTCTTGACTAAAACAACATGCATGAGGAATCACAAAGGAGTTTTCATTTTCTGCAGTGGAAAAGTACTCGAACTAGTTACTGTACTTTTATTAGAAGGTAATGCTGTAATGTAACTGATTACTTTTTAATGACAGTAATTTTATAATGTAATTAGTTACTTTAAAAAGTAACGTCTCCCAACACTGTATGTATACCCAGATATAAACGATATAAAAGATAAACAGAAGCTTCAAAGTTGTGCAACAGAAATGCATTTTTACAGCATTCCATTATCAAAACAACGCATGCTTCCGATCCGCCTTTTTCTCCAAACTCTGTGAGCGAATTATTCTCAAACCCCCTCATTACACAGTCTTACACAAGTCTCAAAACACTGTTAGCGTTTAAGGTCAAATGTCGCCGTTTCTTTATAATCTTACAGGTGGTGCTCTAAACTATTCACGCGTACCGGGTGATACGAGTGAATTATTATGATCGACTCTGATGAGTGACGCGTATAGCCACACCTACTTCAAGTGCAAAAGCGCTGTATTCATCCGAGAAAGCGGTGGCTGCTATGACATGATCTGGCACAAAACTGCTCATAACATCCATTTTACTCAACATTTTGATTTCATTTATGGCGCCGGTTTAACTTCATTCAAATATCAAAGGACTGGCAAAGTTCCATTAAATTCTGTGAAACCAGTTTTGCATGATAGCTGTAAAAAAAAAAATTCACAAACATACAGTCGTGGCCAAAAGTTTTGAGAATTACATAAATATTGGAAATTGGAAAAGTTGCTGCTTAAGTTTTTATAATAGCAATTTGCATATACTCCAGAATGTTATGAAGAGTGATCAGATGAATTGCATAGTCCTTCTTTGCCATGAAAATTAACTTAATCCCGAAGAAAACTTTCCACTGCATTTCATTGCTGTCATTAAAGGACCTGCTGAGATCATTTCAGTAATCGTCTTGTTCCCTCAGGTGAGAATGTTGACGAGCACAAGGCTGGAGATCATTATGTCAGGCTGATTGGGTTAGAATGGCAGACTTGACATGTTAAAAGGAGGGTGATGCTTGAAATCATTGTTCTTTCATTGTTAACCATGGTGACCTGCAAAGAAACGTGCAGCCATCATTGCGTTGCATAAAAATGGCTTCACATATTGTGGCTACTAAGATTGCACCTAAATCAACAATTTATAGGATCATCAAGAACTTCAAGGAAAGAGGTTCAATTCTTGTTAAGAAGGCTTCAGGGCGTCCAAGAAAGTCCAGCAAGCGCCAGGATCGTCTCCTAAAGAGGATTCAGCTGCGGGATCAGAGTGCCACCAGTGCAAAGCTTGCTCAGGAATGGCAGCAGGCAGGTGTGAGTCCATCCGCACAAACACAGTGAGGCGAAGACTTTTGGAAGATGGTCTGGTGTCAAGAAGGGCAGCAAAGAAGCCACTTCTCTCCAAAAAAAACATCAGGGACAGATTGATCTTCTGCAAAAAAGTATGGCGAATGGACTGCTAATGACTGGGGCAAAGTCATATTCTCGGATGAAGCCTCTTTCCGATTGTTTGGGGCATCTGGAAAACAGCTTGTCCAGAGAAGAAAAGGTGAGCGCTACCATCAGTCCTGTGTCATGCCAACAGTAAAGCATCCTGAGACCATTCATGTGTGGGGTTGCTTCTGATCCAAGGGAGTGGGCTCACTCACAATTTTGCCCAAAAACACAGCCATGAATAAAGAATGGTACCAAAACACCCTCCAACAGCAACTTCTTCCAACAATCCAACAACAGTCTGGTGAAGAACAATGCATTTTCCAGCACGATGGAGCACCGTGCCATAAGGCAAAAGTGATAACTAAGTGGCTCGGGGACCAAAACGTTGAAATTTTGGGTCCATGGCCTGGAAACTCCCCAGATCTTAATCCCATTGAGAACTTGTGGTCAATCCTCAAGAGGCGAGTGGACAAACAAAGACCCACTAATTCTGACAAACTCCAAGAAGTGATTATGAAATAATGTGTTGCTATCAGTCAGGATTTGGCCCAGAAGTTGATTGAGAGCAGCCCAGTCGAATTGCAGAGGTCCTGAAAAAGAAGGGCCAACACTGCAAATACTGACTCTTTGCATAAATGCAAAAAAGCCTTTGAAACGTATGAAGTGCTTGTAATTATATTTCAGTACATCACAGAAACAACTGAAACAAAGATCTAAAAGCAGTTTAGCAGCAAACTTTGTGAAAACTAATATTTGTGTCATTCTCAAAACTTTTGGCCACGACTGTAAATACATAAAGACAGACAATCAAGATCTCACACCATCATTCCGCGCACTTCATGGTAACATGTAAATATTGCCGTTGATTCCAAAATTCAACAGATGGCGTTGTACATTTCATAAAGCGTGCTTATGCTTATGAGTGTGCAATTAAACTCTGTGCGAACAAAGTCTCAGGCACAGCTAGCTCAGATGCGGATGAGCTACAAAAACAGAAGACAGAGTCAGACAAAAACAGATAGCTGAGGCTCAAAAACCGGACACCTGGAATAGCATAATCTAGCCTGATGAAATACACAAATCTTCAAAAACTGGCCACAATGGCATGAACCCATGGATCCAACCTGCATTTTGACAACAGACCAGACTGGTGGAGGTGGTGAAACAGTGTGGGAAACGTTTTTTATTCTGCCTACCACATGCTTTTCAGAAACGGTCAGAGGGTGTCGACAAAGCAAGATGGCTTAGTGTTGCCCTTTGAATTAAGCAGCATTTAATTATGTGTATGCTGACCACATTTTATTGCGTTTTTAAATGACTAAAAAAATATTTTTAAAAAACATTATATTTTTTATATCTTTTACGGAAGCCGAATATGGATCCTGATATGAGATTTAAATCAAAGAATAAATCATGTAATTTTATAAAACATTGTTTGGTGAAATAAATAAGCGACATTTTTTTAAAAAGCCAAATGATTGTTGCTGTTTAAACAATATAACAAACAATTCTTATAATTATAAACATAAATCATCATTGTTAACCAGAAACGACAAATTATTTTATCTCAAATCTCCAGGACAGCAATTAAAAAAAAAAAAGAACAACCTTGCTTCCTGTTTCCGCATTCTCTATTTGAAAAAATAAAACCAGGATGAATGCAGAGCTCATGAACCAGTTACACAAGCTTATTGTTCTGTTCTTCTATACAGCTGCTGTCATCACTTCAGGAACGGTGTTGCTCGTGCTGTATTTCTAAGCAGAAAAAACACGCTGAGTGTTTTTCTGAGGAAATGAAACAAGAAATGTCAAGTCACCTAAAACTTCCACTGGCAGAAAGAATGTAATAAAAAGCTGTGTTAATCCAAGTCTAACTGCCTTTTTTCATGCTGTTTTAAATCTCTCCATTGTTTCCTGTCATTGTTGGACAACATCGTCGCCTATGATATAATGGTCTGCCCTCAGTGTCTACAGTGATGAGAATAATTACTGGTGAGACTGTTTGCTTTGTGTGTGGGACACCAGCTGGTTTCCATGCACCAAGATGTTCTTTCTCAGCCTAAAAGGAGGTACATGAATTATACACACTGGTTCATAGGTAATAGGTCAATTTACTGTTTGATGAAAATCTAAGCATGTGATATTAATCGTTCTAAAATGACTGTAAGTTTGACACTAATGGCCTCCCGTAATAATAGTGTATGTATGATAATAAAAATCTAAAAATCTTCTAGATGGAATCAAAGTTGGGTGCTCAAGTCACCTTTAAGGGTGATTTTACAAGAATACACTATAAGATGTAGCAGTTGGTGGCTTAGGATCCAGGTTTGAGCCCCGCTGTGGGTGGGGTATCACACCCCACACTACTCAGAACCTGCATGCACTGCAGATCCTATTCGAGACATTTTATAACATCTGCAACATCAACATTTGTTAAATGTTGATGTTGAAGATGTTACAAAATGCATAATCTGTTCCCTCTAACCCGTTTGTCTTGTTTTCTTTATTAACACATTGCATGTTTATAATACAAGCAGTTCTGAGTATTTTAACATTGTGATTAACTAGATTCAAATGTTTAATCAATTGACAGCAGTAATTTATTTTGTAAATTGCAAAAACATTCAATTTTATTCTTTTTTTTTTTTTTTTTTTTTGCCTGGTAAGGTAATGATTATAATATGCAAAAATTTGAGGCATCCAAAAGGTAAAGTAGGCGACATAATAGAAATAATTTTCTAGTGAAGTTTATTTTTTTCAAAATAATTACTAAAAACCTTAAGAGTTTTTTATTATTTTTTTTTTATTATTATTTTTTTTTATTAAGGTCAAATCCAAAATTGATATTCTCATTTAAATCACTTCAATATATAAATGTATTAAGGATCACAACATTTCCGTCAACTAGCAGAACTCCGTCTTGGAACTCAAAAAATATTTGTCCCAGTGCCAAGTGACAGGTATCACATGATCTCATTCTTCTCTGTGGCCCGCATTAACCGTGGTAAGTGTTCTCTCATTTTCTAAAAGATTTCATCTAGAATAGCTATAATATCTCGTTGTCGTTGAGTCTATTGTCAATTGACCGGCAACTATGTATTTCACGTTTCTTATGAAATGATCTGTTCAAATATGATGTTGAACTGTTCATGAAAATGAGAAGTGACCAAAGTCATAGGCATGAAATTCTAAGTGAAAAATAAGGAAACTGTCCACTATGTTACTCAGTAGTTACTTGTTATCAGTCTGCATACGTCGAGGCACATTATTCAAATCGGGACACTTTCATTTTCTCGCCACACTTTATTGACACATTTTAAAACTCAGTTGTTTAAAATAGATAATAAGAATGAATATAAAGAGCTGTCTGGGAGGCTGATCCTGCGGGGCAGGCAGTACTGTAGAGTTGGAGAAGCAAAGCAAAAGTGTGATCAAAATGTATGTCAGAACAAAATGATGAAATTCATATGAAGCCGGTCACATGGTCATATTCGCGTTGGAGGACGGAGTTCTGTTAGAAACTTACTGTAGTTGACAAACTGAGTGACGTCTTCTACCTTAAAATGCTGCAACTAGCAGATGTGTGACACTGTACTAGGGAATGTACTTACTCAAATCACTATTTGAACTAACCTGAACCAGCATTGTTTTTGTGCTTTTTTTACTTATATGAAATGTAACCGAAACTATAAAATGACTCATATGCACATCTGAGCAAAGCTCGGGCCATGGTTCCTCATGTACTGTACATAAACGGCATGAAAATTATAAATAGGACAAAATGCAGAATTTTAGGACGTTGCATTGTGTCATTTTACAAGAAGTAAAAAAAATATATATTATACAGTATGGCTAAGATTTGTGGCAGCAGGTATTAGAGTGCATTATAGATTTGTTTTCATTCATTCATCTTCCATTCTGCTTATCCTGTACAGGGTCATGAGGGGCAAAGGACACCCTGGACAAAGTGCCAATCCATTGCAGGACACACAATAGGCAATTTGGGAACACCAATTAAACTACGTCTTTGGAATGTAGGAGGAAACCCAACATGCACACAGGCAGAATTCGAACCCTCAACCCTGGAGGTGTTGTGAGGCCACAGTGTTAACCATTATTCCACGATGCCGCCTTTGAAATTTTGCTTCAGAAAATTATGGAAACTTAAAAGTATAAATTAAAAGACGTTCCTGAATTTTTATTTATTTTTTTTTTATTTACATTTTACAGATCAGCTGCTAGCATTTAACTAAGGTCTAATGCATGTGATTTCAGTGTTTCCCACAAGAGCTTGCGGTTGTAGCCAGCAGAAATGGGACAGCTTTACCTTCCAGCACAAAAGTGTTCTACTGCATACAACAAACAAGAAATACGTATGATCTTTAACACAACATTTGTAAAAAAAAATATATTAAAAAAATTAAGAACTAGGCACTCTTTTGTGAATAAGGACGGCACTGTTAGAGCAGGGAGCCCTTAAAAAACAGAACATTTTTGCTATGTTTTTTAATTTATTTATTATGTTTTAATACATTTATATGGGGTCAGGTTTGTGCAAAATCGAGTTATCATTAGTCTTTTTTTTATTTATTTATTTATTTATTTATTTATTTATTTATTTTTAGCACAACCTAGGCACTATGATGAACGGAATTTTATTTACATTGTAACTGAGCAAAAAAATTAATTAATGTATAATACAGATTCATAAGATCACTCATTTTTATACTTTTTTTGACTGTCACATAATAATAATAATAATAATAATAATAATAATATGTCATTGACCAGATAACAACTTGGATATACATCTGTACATCTTTAACCATGCAAAGACACACGTCCTATTCATCATGTTCATGTGTTTGTCAGTGACCTGAACCCTACTGAACACCTCTGGGTTCAACATCCAGCAGCTCTGTGATATCATTATGGAGGAGTGGAAGAGAATCCCAGCAACAACATGTTCTGCTCTGGTGAATCCCATGGCCCAGGAGGATTAAGGCTGTGCTAGATAACAGCGGTGCTCACACTGGATACAGTTTTGACATCTTCACTTAGCGTGGACTCATTTTCATTGCCAGTTTTTTAGACAATAAGGTCTGCATGGAGAGTTATTGTTAAGAGACAGTAAATCTGTACTGCTATACAAGCTGCACCTTGACTACGTGAAAGTATATCCAATAAAATACAATATTTCCATAGTCTTGTCCCTTATACATATGCTGTATATATAATAACATATAATAAACATGTAATAAAGTGGTTGTTGAAATATGACTTTTCTCATATTGTGTGTGTGTGTGTATATATATATATATATATATATATATATATATATATATATATATATATATACACAGTGCCCTCCATAATTATTGGCACTCCTGGTTAAGATGTGTTAAAAGCCTTAAAATAAATTCAGTTTTTATTGCAGAAGCATATTGTATACACACACACACACACAGTCTTAGATGCTTTAACAATGCTCTCAAAGCTGACTCAAAGCTTAAAGGATTTGGCCAGTGTATCAGTGTAAAAACGTAATCCTCTATTTTACAGTAACATGCTCTCTTGTACCAGTAACTTTAAACAAATTGTCAAGAACGGTTATCTAAGCATTAGCTTTTCCATTCTCCAGCTTGTCACTGCAGGCTAAAAGGTGTTTGACAAATGTTTTCCTGAATGGGCGTGAACATGAATCAAAGGCTGCGCTTAAAAAAAAAAAAAAAGAAGTGTTTAAAAAAAATGGCTTAATGATACAACGACACCAAAGCAGTTTCTGTTCTTTTCTGAATCACTGGTATAAAAAAAGATCCGTGTCAGGCTTAGTCAATGGTGCGTGGTCTGCATTTGTATTTTTTACGAACATGGACAAGGCTCTCACCCCTCGTTGACTTTTATATGCGCTCAGAAGAAGGAGTGCATCCTGTCAGCTTTATCTAAAGTTAACACAAGGACAACGACCACACCGTGTACAATAGATGGTTCTTCTTGGTTGTGTTTTAGATGCGGTTATGGTTTTGGGAAACAGCCTACAAGAACACATACACATGAAAAAAAAAAAAAAAAAAGACATTATATTCTTTTGTTAATCTTTCAACAGTTTCACAGTTGAGTCTTTTCATTTTTTCATGTCATTTAGCTTGAACTGGTTGTGCAAGTGACTGAACTGGTTGGCGTTAGTACTTTAATGACTAATGCAGGTTTTGACACAGTGCTCGTCGTTATTTTTGTCTCCTGGTCGTCCCGGTCACAATAAAACAAGCATAAGAAAACCCCTTCTGTCTTCGCGAGAGTTCTTGTAGAAACGTATTAGAGCAAGTCGCGAGAACTGACATAGAAACAGGAATTAGAAATGTTACAGGGAACGGAAAACGAAAACCAAAGTAATAAAATGCATTTGTTCGTTGAATGAGTAAAGATGCTATTTTGAAAATGGCATAACAGGTTGATGGTTCATTTTCCATTCAGGGGTGATTTCAAGAACGTGTAGCCTAAACCGAAAAGAATTTCCCAACAATGCCTGTCAAGAAATAAATCACTTATCACTCTGTACTCCATAATGGAAAAAGATAATGTGACATTAAATATTCAATGTAGCTAGATTCTCAAAGAGTGTTCTTTGTTACTTGCCAACTTTCCGATTCCTACAAACTCTTTTCTGACAAAGCATCTCGGTCTTTAGGACCAGGGAGAGATTATTTAAAAAAATAATAAACAACCCAGCCAGTTAGGTTTTTTCTTCTGTGCTCTTGCTATATGGATACTGAACACTAGAAGCTTTCTCAAAGGCTTTCCCAGAGGGCCTGCTGGACTTGGACATGAAGGTTCCTGCCATGGAACTGACCAAAGGCATGAAGTAGCACTGATTAACTACATTATTTAACAATTATATTTTTATGCTTTTTTTAAAAATGCTTTTTTCCAGTTATCATAGGACTCATACCACCTACAGTCTTTTTACCGGTAACACCTTTTTAGCTATCGTAAAAAGTGAAGTTTTCTTGCATATTACTTAATCAAAGAGTCAACATTGTGTACATCCTCTGTACCGTTTAAGCACAAGTGGGCCTACAATCTACACAGGATGCCAATCCTTCACAGAGCACACACATATTACAGGAAATTTGGGAATTGCCCAAATGCCTGATCCGCATCTCTTTGCACTGTGGGAAGATACCGGAGAACCCGGAGGAAACCGAGGACTGAAAAGAACCCTCAACCGTGGATGGGCGAAGCCACAGTGGCAACCGCTACACCACCGTGCCACTGCGAATCAATTTTACTACAACAATTCAGACCATTTACGTTGGTTTTCAAAGTTCTCTTGCATGACACACAAATTACTGGCCATCTAATCTTCAAGTGATTAGGTGATAAAGTAAACACATGAGTATTCTTTCTCTGATATGGAACCAATCCTTAAAAGTCGATCATGTAAGAGAACCCAAGTTAACATAACACAGTTATTTAAATTGATTTGTTGCATTAAAGCTACAAAAATGCTTTCATCGGAAATCCATGTCAGATATATGTATCGGTCAAGGAAACTGCGTCTTTAGTATAATATCATGCTTGATTGTAAATAATCGATATTTCAGAGCCTACATGATCACAATCATTAATAATGAAATACGAATACAAAATCATTAATAACAGCCAGATGTCCTATAGTCAGAATACCATCGTGGTTTATGTGCTTGCCTTTTTACCTTGTTTTTGAGGAAGCGTACAGTTTTGTAGCCCACGTCTAAAAGGCACGTTTCACTACATTTTGAAAGTGGCAATGAAATACACATTTCTGCTTTAATAGAGCGTTGGTTTTTTATTTATACGTCAAGCTTTCTGGTTCCTCTGACTGAAGAAGGGGCATGGCGTGCTCCAGCGAGAATGTACGGGAAGGTTAGGGCAAAAACGAAATGACACTAATCGTTTCCTGTCACTACAAATGATGAATATGTCGAAATGATTAACTAATAACAGCAGGCTAGCTGATTAGTGACAGCATTTTTGGTCGTGTATTTCACCTACGCGGTTACACCTTTGAATTCCCTAACCTCGTTTTATTTTATGTTATATAGATACAGACTTCTGGATTGTACTCGCAGAAAATTTATACAGTTGCTTGGAACTGGGAGGTGTCTCCACTATCAGTACTTTGTAACAATTAGAGGCGAACCTGTAGTCTTAAGTCTCCAGATATGGGCTTGTGACAGAAACAGAAAGTCATTTCTGGAATGTTCCCAGACATAAACTCTGACTATAAACAAATAAAAAGGGTCAGTCGGCACTACAAGTTCATAAATGATAAAAAAATAATAAGTCTCATTAACTTTTAGTAATATTAACTATGCATCAGGTTGGGTTGCGTCACATCACCGTGTCACTGATTATTTTACTCCCGACAGCTTACCCTACCTAGCAAGTTAGATTTCTTCCTTATCCGAAATTCCAGACGTCTACTCTTGGATTCTGACACTTGGTGCAAGGCTTTACTACAAAATAATATTCGGTTATTGTGTGTAAGCAGCAGCTGTTTTACTGACAACAGTTTACGTATGTGGTGCAATAAAAGGTGTGGAAGTCTATATTTTATTGATTATAAAGCTGCCAGACGTCTGTAAGGAGTGAGTCAGTCTGGCGTTAGGTACACATGCGCCAAAGCTAAGCTTCGATTAGACATGACATTGACTGTTCTCTTGTTAAAAACAAAAATGGAGGAGGAATTTAAATTCCAAACTTAGAGCTATGAGGTTATTACTGTAATAAAAACCTAATGAATAACTAGTATAGTATATTGACATATCCTGTGTCAAATGTAATAAAAAAATAATTTAATTACACTGTGATTGTTTTGACACATACTGCCATTGTGATTTAAACTACGATTGTTAACTATTCATATGAACCTATATAACTAAATAACTAGAGAAATGATCTCATTAAATGATCTCATCTTCCAATGTTTATCAACTCAAAATTATATATATATATTATATAATATATATATTAGTATATATATTGTTAGAAAATGAAAATGACGACCTAAATGACGTATTGAATGAGTATTGTTTGTTGAGTTTGAATGAGTATTGTTTGTTGAGTTTGTTTAGAACCAAAAAAAAGTGAGAAAAAATGTATTAATTAATCGGGTTATTAATAAAATCGTGATATTTATAGACCTGCAATACAAGTGATAATTGTATCGTTTGGTCCCTGGTAATTTCCAGGGTATATATATGTGTAATAGAGATTTGGAAATTTGTAATTGTAATTTGTATGGTAACATTTGAGGTGGTCAAATGTTGCCATTGCTCTACAACCCTACAGGGTGTGCCTCTAAACAGTTCGCACATCGGCAGGCAGAACAGCATCCTGTGTGGTAGAAGCAAATTTTTCCTGGGTTTTGTAGAATTGTGAGAAAATGTGAAAAATCATATTGAATCAAGATATTTATCAAATCGGGATAGTAACAGAATCGTGATACAAATCGGCATCTAGGTATCGTGATAACATTGTATCGCTTGGTCCTTTGCCTTTAAAGAGTCTGCATGTTCTCCCCGTGCTTGGTGTGTGTGTGTTCCCTGGGATAGGCTTCTGCACATGCAACCCTACACAGCTCCTACAACAGAATAATGATAGCTTTGACACCTTCCTCTGTGACTCAAAGCTAACAGTTTAGATCAGAGCGTGCATAAGACAGAATGCATAATCCTCTGTATTATGTCTATGTCATACACAACAACAAACTTCAATCCGGATTTCGCCATTAGGTCGTCATTTTCTTAAGCTTCTCCGTTCAATGTTTAATGTCATCTGGCAGTATTTTTCTGTAATACCAGCTCAAAGTGTTTATTTTAATGTCTACGCAATCATTCGGCATTAAGAAACAAGGCAGACGTTGTGTCTGGTACACATGGCACAAATACTGGTGTTGTTCAGAAAGATTATCCTGGCATGTCTATTGAAAATATTTTTTTTTATTTTAAATCAGATCCAAACCACAAATAAGGTCAATCAGGTTTTGTTGTTGATGCTAGCGCAATTTAAAAGTAATGATGCTCATAGCAAACTAGCATCATGTATCATATATTTGAAATGACTACTGTAAATGCACTCAATAGACAATCAAGGGCATTTGAGCTCATGTACAATGAATATAAAAACTCTACTCAGTCCTTTTAAATTTGCTGTGTGTGTGTGTGTGTGTGTGTGTGTGTGCATTAAAGAATGAAACAGATTAATCATGTTGGATCTCTTTCCATAGTGTAATCACTGTGACATCATTACAAATGCAACAGTAAAGCTTCAGGAATAGCTGACAACGATCACGTGTGTTATTCATACTCTATGTCTGGGCTGTGGATTAAAATGATTAATCAGATGATGAAACACGGTGATGGAAGCCATATGCTATGGGCTTGCCTCTCTTCAGCTGGCACTGGGACACTAGTCAAGATAGACGGATACATACAGTAGATACCAATTTATTTTGACACACAGCCTGCAGCACTCTGTTAGAGCGTAGATTTCACCAAGTAGCACGATAATAAATTCAGTTCAGTAAAAGGAACGTCTCCAGAAGAACATTGATTTTTGGGGAAAAGCCCAGTCTAAATTCTGTTGAAACCCTGCGGAATGACTTTAGGAAGGCTGGGCACAGGAGATCCCCTTTCAAATTGAATGCAACATTTTTTACAAGGAAATGTTGAATCGAGATAATGTTAAACCAAGATATAGCAAGTTGAGGGCTGGAGCGGGTACCCTCTTTATATCGACTGAGAGGGTGCATAGGCCCGGTCTTCGAATGTGTTCGAATTTTTGAATATATTATCCAAAATTGTGCGTGTTAAAAGCCTCTGATCAGCCGTTTTCTCCAAACTCTCAAAAAAACTTTGTCTCAACCCCACTTTGTCTCAAAACCATGAGAGCATACCCACATACATGTACAGTACACTGGTCAGAAGCACGCTCTCCACCAAGTTGAGTTTTGAGACTTCGGAGGCATTTGAGGAGGGAAAACGTCGTCATTTCTTACAATCCCACAGTCGCTACACTCCAAACTATTCACATATTTTCATCTCGTGTGGTAGGAGTAAAATATTAGCCAAACTTACTTAGAAACAAAAATTCTGGCAGATGACATGACATACAGTAGATATGTGCTGCTTAGGAAAAATTTAGCTTTTTTTTGCTTAATTCGATTGAAAGATAAATGTTAAACTCTTGCATTTGAAGTTATTTTGTATTGGTGAAATGCTACGCCTGGACTTTAAGTGAAAAGACTAATGTTATAAGTAATCGGCTACATATAGTTAATCATTAAATCTTTTTTAAAGTTTTAAATTGTACCAAAATCTGGGGGGAAAAAGTATAAAATCGAAATAGTTACAGAACCGGCACCTATATAGAGAGATAATATTGTATCGGGTGGTGACCGGTGATTCGCATCCCTACTTGTAGATGAACTGAAAATCCATAGAAATTAGATGCCCACAAATCAACTTCTTTTTCAGTGCGAAGTAAACACACAGGAAGCTTCAGTGGTAAATTCTACTCATCTATAATGCAACAAATTTCAAACATGAATCACGTGACTGCTCTCCTTCCTATCAGTTCTATGACATGGCAGTAATGCTAGCAACATAACAAACCCCAAACACACATGAACATATCTAAAATGAGTCACTCTATGTAAGGGGAGTCCCAGAGAGAAGTGTAAGATGCAGCATTCGGCTGCAGAAGTCTGAGTTTATATGCATCACGGGTTATAGTCTAGCCTTGTCATCAGTTGTAATCAGAGACTGGCAATGGTGGTATGCTGTTTGATGTGAACATGGTGAAGACTTAAATATTCTACATACGCATTCACAGAATGACAGAAATGTCTTCAAGCATCATATGTTATAAGGTTGCTGTACTGTGTATCAATGAATGCAAATCCCAAGGTTCATACCTAACACAAGTATCATATATACATTCAATGCAGCGCACTTTAAACTCATTTTAATAAGACAGGTTGCTGAATCTTGCGGCACTTCATGGAATCCACAATGTGAACGCTCAAATAAAACAGAAAGGTCCATTTTCACACCTATAGCCACATGTCTGCACGATATATCTTGAGGCCATACACAAGGTGCAAAAGTGCAGTATATTTAAGTATGTCAGGCTGATGCTATATTGAAAATTATGATGTCACATGAAATCATTTGTCCCTAACCAAGCCAAGTTACATTTAAATTACAAAATGGTGAGATTGCTCTCTCTTTTTTTTTTTCATATATTACACCTTGTTAGGAAGCTGGTGTAAGAGCAGTGTCTGAATCAAAGATGGCCAAGGACCATGCTCAAGGGTCGACAAGCGCTTGAACCCCCGATGTGCTGATCAGTAACCTAGAGTGTAAATTTCCTGAACCAAAAAGTGTCCAGTTTGCTCAGGGTTTTAATTAATAAGTTCCAGAAAGAGGAAGTTCTTATTGTTCTTAGAAACAGCTAAAGACTAACTGTGAGGCGATTTAATCAATATAATAGTATGCATTTGGCAGACGCTCTTATCGAGATCAACTTACATTTTTATTTCATTATACTGTAGGGTTTTTCTGGTTTGAAGGGTCAAACCTTGCTCAAGGGCAACTTTGTGGTGAATCTGGGACGTTCCATTAAGAAGTCCAACAACTTACCTACTGAACGAACCCTGCCCATGTGCTCATGTTTTCTAAAAATGCAGTCATAATGTTAAACAACCCTTAATGTACACAAACTTTGTATCACACTCAAAACTATATTTAAAAGTGAATAGAATTATAAATATGCCAACCTATAAGAAATTTTACTATGGTATGCACTATAGTTTACTATATACCATAGTATCACCATGGTACTTCAGACATTACCATGATAGGCACCAGGGTAGGTACTAAGACACATCAGTGAGCACGGTGACAGTACTATTGTGTGTACCACAATAGTTTAATAAATGCCATGGTACTTATAGGGTACCACAGTGGCTCTCAAAGTTTAGCAGGTATCTAATGTTTAATATGATGTGCTTTTACATATTGTACCATAATTTGATATGTTAGTACTGTACATACTAATGATATGGTATAGTACAGGCAGTACTATACAATACATGCTTCCATGCTTCCCCAAACCAGTGTTTGAAATGTTTAAACTGGCATTTCATGAAACACAGATGCAGCCAAAGTTAGTAAGCAGAGATGGTTAAAGGGCCTTGCTCACGGGCCAACAGGGGCTTGAACCCCTGACGTGCACCTAAGTTAGTCATAACGGTGATAGCGGAACATACAGTTTCTGATACAAACACACTGCTTAGGTTTTGTGACTTTTATCAGACTCTTGGTCAGACATTAGTGTCATACACAAGGTGTAAATTCTGACATATTAAAGAATGTCAGAATATGAAGCTACATGTGATGTGTAATGTAATGCCATATAGATAATGATGATGTCAGAAAAATTCTTTCGTTCTTAACTTATAGCCAAGCTGTTTTTTGTTTGTAAATTGTGCTAGAAGAAAAAGTTACATTTACATTACAACATGGTGAAATCCAATTAACCCAGCGTGTAGACCGTTTCGAGCCCAAGTTCAGTGAAAATGGTGATCCTGGAATGTACAGTTTCTGATACAAACCCACCGCTTACGTTTGGTGACCCCTTTATAGGTCTCTTGGTCAGACATTAGTGTTAAAGGTGCTTTCCTTTGACCACAAACTGTAATATATATTCCATATATCAAGTCAAGTCAAGTCAAGTCAGGTCAGATCAAGCTCTCAGGCTCGAGTTCAAACGTACTGTCATTAAACAGAGCAGTTCGCACTGGATTACAATCGATAAATAAACCTGCTCCCGTATAAAAAGCTAGGTTGGGCCTCGTAAGGAAAATAGAGAGAAACCCAACAGCACATGTAACTGAAAAGGAACAGAAAGTAGCAGGCTGTCAGCTTCTCTAAAACTCTAAAATCAGAAATGTCCACATCTCACTCGGAATACAAGAAACTCGTGACTTTGAGGAACATTTGTTGTTTTTTTTGTTGTTGTTGTTTTTTTTTAGATGTTTGTCAACATCCACATGTTTCCAAAAACTTTAGCAAAAGATATCATTCCTACAAGGGCCTGGTCTTCAAGGCCTCCCTCTCTCTCTCTCTCTCTCTCTCTCTCTCTCTCTCTCTCGCAAAAAAAGCGTCATCTCAGTCCTGTGTAAATTGCGCTTTTATGGAAACAATATGAGCTGAAATAAGCGAGATATAATTCACACACACACACACTGTATCAGCCGTGCTCGGTTTGGGCGCTTTTATATATATGAAAAAAGAAATAGAAAAAAAACAAGTCGAGCTTTAATACGAGCAAAGCGCGTCGATAAGTGCGTTTTTTTTTTTTTTCCATCAACAGCCTTTTTTCCCTTCTTATCGAGAGTCTACACCGGAAACAGAGAGAAAAGCCACAGAATAATGATGACAATAACGTTGATATTGTTGTTGTTGAACTTACCTCGGGTTGTCTCCAGCTCTTTAAAGCATGTAAGAGAAATAAGAAATGTGTGTGTGTGTGTGTGTGTGCTTCTTCCGTGTATGCGTGTTGTGTGTGTGCGCGCGCGCGCGTAATGTAATGTAGTAGTAGTGTTGTTGTTTCCCTTCCCAACTAGGCTATACTTTCACTTTCCTGTCAATGGCGCTCTCTCTCTCTCTCTCTCACACACACACACACACACACACACACACATAAAAGGGCTCATCCTGCCTCCCGGAGGACAAACACGGGCACACATACACGTAGACAGAACTAAACGCGTTTATTCATGTATTTATTTCGTTTTCATACATTAACAGTAATTAATATTTTGATTCAACAGTAATAGGTTTAGTATTATATAAGTCATAACCGAATAAAGTGGTTTATTTCAGCATTACTGATCAAACATTTAGCGTAAACCTTATTTGTTCATCATTTTGTTTCTAATGTGTGCACAGAATAACTGCGTGGTACTGTGTGTGTGTGAGCGGTGACAGTAAAAAAAAAATAAAAAAAACAATCTACAGGCGCTGCAGTGAAATTACCGTAATGTCTACCGTAATTCACGTGGGACGCCATGGCCGTGTACTGTACAGCGGGGGCGGGGGGGGGGGGCTCTGACGTCATGACCTGGGCGGAGCGTGAACCCGTCATTTCAGCTCGTCGACTTTGAAGCATTTCCAGTAAGAGGCTTGTTTCGAAACATTTCCGGTTTTTCCCCCAACTCTCGTTTTTTTTTTTCTTTCTTTCTGTCGGAAATGCCCACTTCCGACTCAAGGTGAGAACATTAAGATAATGCAGACAGCTTAGTTGTTGTTGGGTTTTTTTTGTTTGTTTTGTTTTTTTGTCCTCTTCTTTTTCCTTCCTCCAGAAAAAAGTTCAGGAATGACAAAAATATCTTTTTAAGCCTTATCCGTTTATCTTTTATAGCAAGCCTAATCACATGAATTACATTTTACTTTCAACACAAGCATGTGCGTTTGTGTGACATTTGTGTGTGAAGATTTAATAGTCTTTATTATCCTAAACCCTCAAAAGGTGGAATTAGTGCCATCCAGGTGCAACATCCCGTCACGTCCAAAAGAGGGCAGCAGCTCACCATGTGTTCATGCAAGGTTTCTACAGCGCATACCATGAGGAGCACAGGTCTGTTCATGTACAGTAGCTCTATGGGTGTCAAAGGGACATTCTCCATTTAATGCATTATATTTCAAATTACGCTACCTCCTTTCTAATAGTAACTCGTCGAGGGGTCGCCGTAGCAGACCATCCGATCCGCACACAACTTGGTACAAGTTTTTTTATTTGTTCGTTTGTTTATTGTTACACCGAATGCCCGTTTTTTTCCTGGCTTGAGACTGGCACTGCATCCAGTGGCTGAGGTTTGGAGTTGACATGACTCATAAGATAACCTTACCTGGATGACTGAGAATCTTGACTGAGACACTCATTTTCACTTTATTTTGTTCAGGGTTGTCAATGACCCACACACCCGTTCACACCTAGGAGTAATTTTAGTCTAACCTTTTTCCTGACACGCAGTGGGAAGAATCCAGAGAAACTTCAGGAAACCCTCATGAACACAGAAAGAACAAACAATCTCCACACAGACAGTAGTCCAAACTGAGAATCAAAACTAGGACCCTGGTACTATGTGAGGCTTTAAGAATGCTCACTGCACCACACTGCTGCTCCCATAATATTATTCTGTAGGATGGATGGTTCTATCTACCATCCATGGCACATTGGGCAACAGGCATACATCTGCCGTTTCTGTGTCAGTTATTTACAGGATCGCGTTGCCAGTTCGACACCCGATTTTATCCGACAATGCTCAAGCATCAACATTGGCTACCGGGCAAAGTCGGGGCTCGAACCAGGGACCTCCTAGTCCACAGTCCACAGTAACACCTTAACCACTGAGCGACTAGAACATTATACAGCTCCTAGAATATTATAATAGTTATAAAAAGGATATTAAAATATATAGCCCACGGTCTGTGACTAGATTAATAATCCAACCCACAAACTAAATGTTAAATCCTTTTTTAAGTTAAATAATATGAACTGTGATTAAAGCAAGGCCTGGGATAAGGAGCTGGTTAGCTGGGAAAATAAAGCAATAACCATGACTTTGTCCATTTATGGACATTATAAATTTAAACATTCATGCACATGCACATGCATTATACACTATTATATTATTATATATCATGTACATGTATGTACATTTGAAAATTCATGCACATTTGCACTCAACCTGGACATTTCTATTTTCATTTAATTTTGCATACTTTCTGGACATTTCTATTGATTTCATTTTGCACATTTTCCCATATTTTTCATATACAATGCACATACACATTGACTGTGTATGTGACAAATTAAATTTGAATTTGATTTGAATTAGATTTGATTTGTCCACTAATACTTTCATTTCGTTGGAGTGAATACTTTTGAAAACACACTTTTTCATGTTTATATGGTTTATATGGTTGAATACAAATATGGATAGATAGATAGACAGACAGATAGATAGATAGATAGATAGATAGATAGATAGATAGATAGATAGATAGATAGATAGATAGATAGGGGTATTTATTTATTTATTTAGCTCCAGCCTATTTATGTTATGTGGTCCATTACTACAAGTGGATTTAACATCCCAGATTTAGAGTGCTTAATGGATAGGACAAGCCATTGAGGGCGCAGTGCTTGGACCCCACCACAGACTATTTGGCTAATAACTTGAAAAAATGCCAGCTGCTTTCATGGAATGTTATTCCCTAAATAAAGACTCACTAAAATGTATACACAATTTAGACATGCTTACAACTCATTTTAATTATCATGGGGAAGGTACTGTTTCCAACACCGACTGTTTAAAATCTACGTTGTAAATGATTTGGTGAAATGCTGGTGAAAAGTTCAGAAATAACAATTATAAAAAAAAGCCAGACTGGAATTGTTTACCTAAAAAGGTAAAAAGATGTGTTGACTCACTGGTCCTTAAAGTTGGGCATAGATTTATTGGATGATGAGAAATTTGGATGAATCATGAACTACCTACATCTGGTGCACAGAGCTTTTAGCCAAGTCATCTGTAAAAGCTGTGGGAAATTCAATTAATTAGCCCCTAAAACTGAGCAAGAAATGAACATGACCTGAAGAGTGTACAATAAAAAATGTACAATATATCATTGATGTTAGACATATTTTTATCCAGTATTTGTATTTTAAATTGTACGTGTGTGGGTTGTGTATATGTAAGTGTGTGTTTGGTGGGGTGTAAGGTTGAAGAGGTTCATTTAAGGGCATTCCTCATATCACTACTCATTTCCTGATAGCATGGTGATGACTTTGGCCTGCGTGTTGTGATAGGTCAGCAGAACCAAACGCAAGCTTCATGAGATTGTTTTTCGTGTCTCACACAAACTTAAACAAAACCAGTGGTTAACCTGATCAATCTCTCACTGATGAACTGTGACAGGATCCCACGTCGGGTTACACAGTTGGTAAACATTAGATTTTATCAAGATGCGTAACTACATACCTTAGTAAGGACACAACGTTATTATATAGTATTTTTACAACTTGTAGATATGTTGGATCAACCTCATGGGGAAGTTCATTAAAAAATGACAAATCTCAATCCTTAAACATGTACATAAATAAATAATCACTAAAATAAATAGTGACTGTCACACACAGGGAAATTTGGGGAAAGTTATTCTGGTCAACCATAAACCATGCAGTAGGGTTAATTGACCATTTGGGGTCCTTTACCACACTAATGAAGTGGGCAGAAGTTGGATTATTTATGTTAAAGTGGGCTCTGCTACATTCTTTGGCCCCTTCATCAGCGCTTGTGAAGCAGTGATTATTCCAGGGTCCTCTTAGGTAAAGTCGCTTTACGGAGGGGTTAGCACATCTGGAATCAATAGCGATAGGCTGGGTAACTAGAGGTTTTGGGGGGAGAAGGGTCTACAGGTTAGGCTAGTTACAGCTTTGGCCCTGGGGGTCCGTATGTCCCTGACTTCAAAATAGACTTGATTGCTCCCAGCTGGCAGCCCTAACTCACTCGGTGTCAGAGCTCTCCTCTGATGTCAACCTTGTCAGTATCAAGGCTAGACAGGACAATGTAGAACCGGAGACAAAGCAGCAATACGGAGACATATTGACAGAGATATGTGTTTTGCCTGCGTTGTTATTATTGGTGGGGAAACTGCAGGGTTGGGCTTCGTATGAGTTTCATTGCCTTTGGGAAAACGATAGGGTCTAAATTTTCAAACAGCAAAATTCAATGACAAGCTACATAATACAAACACTTTTATTTCATAAGACTAAAGAAAATGAAACGAAAAATTAAAAGATACATACATTTTTTTATAAAATTCAACACAATTAGCCTATTTATGCATGAAAATATTTCTCACTACATGTTATTCATAATAATATTCTCCAGTTCTCAATTAATAGTCTCAAGTGAACCCGGGATGAAATTTCTCCTGAATGAAGCCGTAAACCCGATTGGCATTTCCAAAGGACATAAAGAACAATATAGTGATGTGACTCTTAGCCATAGTAAAACATTTGAATGGTGCAAATATTTTAAAGAGGGTTGTAGCCCACTGCAATTGGTTGAACATTCGGCGAGTGTTAGGCCTAATCATAGAAAATCTTGTCTGCAGAAGAGACACATTTGTCTGTGGGAACTGTACACACAATCATTCACTAACACCACTTGCACATTACAGGAACTTGGCTGGAAGTTATTGCCACATCCTCCATAAAGTTCTGACCACATGCCAAGGCGTTTCCACATGTTTGGGCCTTTAAAGATGTTCCTGGGACACAGCATACTGAAAAAAATTCCTACTATGAGTGTATCCAAGCACATGCAATGCTGGGATAAGTACATTAGTGTAGCAGGGGATTATATAGAGAAATAAAAACATTTTTTACTCCCGTAACTGTGTTCTGCTATTCTGCATAATCAAATTTCCCGATTTTACTTCAACTCCCCTTGAATGAGACATCGTTTAGTGTAGGTTTATCATGATTTGTGAAAACACACTAATTCATTGATGAATTGCAGCATTGTAGGCAGAAAGATGTCATATCATACAAGAAATTATATGAATGTGTTCGTAGTTCATTATAAATATTTTTCAGCACAAATTTTTATGCACTTTTTCATGATTTTTCCATTTAACTAAAATAAAAAAAAATAAAAAACATGGCATGTCCTGAGAAATGCTGGAATAAGTTGGTAAAACTTGGTAAAATACACACAAAAACATAAAATATTGAATTTATTCTAACTGGTTAGAGAATATGTAGAGTGTCAGTTACATATCAAGAGCAAATGAGAAGCCACTAAGCCCATGCTCTCTGTCATCTCTAATAAAAAGAAGGCACAATAACCTTATAAAAGTGTGGTATAGTAACTATAATGCATTTTTGTTAAAGATGAAACAACTTGATTCATTTATAACTCACATTGTCTTTCTTTCCTTTTTCGGCTCTTTTCTGCTTTTAATTCCTCCTGACCACTTCCGTCACATGTGATTTCAGCTGAAGAAATGCTGAGTGCACAGTCATATAAATCAGCTTATACTGTAGGCCCTAAGGGTCGAGTTCTTGCTGAATAGGTCGGATATCCATCATAATGCTCTGGCACAAATGGTTGCCATGGAGAACACCATTACAGATTTACAATTTATTACTATTAATCTAATCCTAATTAGATTAATAATAGTCTTTTTAAGTTTTGGAAACACAAGAGAAGGCAATGATACATAACGTACTATAGGTTCTAAACTCTACTGGAATTACTCTACTAAAATGCCAGCTGTATTGTTTTTTTTTTTTTTTTAATAACTACGAGTGACTTATTGAAAGGTATAACTCTCAAAATGCTTTCCATTGTAAATTACAATGAACTTATATCTTGATTATTAACTATACATTGTAATATGTACGATAATAATATTTTGTCCATTTATGCTGCTACTGTATTCTGGATCTTTTCTCCAACAGAACAAACTAGGTCCAAGTTGACTGTTTTTGAAGTTAATGAGGTCTCGATTCAATCCATTTGATTTAAGGGGAGCAGCCAGTCAGGATAGTGCCTATAAGAACTCAGTTATAAGTACCCATCTTTGATACTAGTGGGTTGTAATTTCCACCACTGTAAGTAACTAAATTAAAATAAATACATAAATAAATAATAATGCACCCACGGGGTCTCCCCAAACCCATTCTGAAACTCTGAGCATCAGTGGTCTAAATCATTCACTGCTACAGGACATTGTGGGGAAAAAACTAAAAATGTAGATCTAGGTTGAGTCTTGAATAGTTAAATGGGTTATACAACCGAAACTACTGAGAAAAACTTGCTAAGGAAATCCTGGCTGATTTTCTCTCTTTACACCTCCACAAAGTCAGTGAATTAGTTTATTTATGACAGAATATTGATTCATATTAATATTTATATTAATAGAATATAAATACATATCATTATATATTATTACATATTAATGTGTCATTTCTTCCCTAACACATGGTTTTACCTTCCTTTACTATGATACCAGTGGTAATTATCCTTAATTATCCAGCTTGGTTTGGCAAGATACCAGCTTTCAGAACAGACAGAGCTGGTCATCCTGGTCATACTACAACATACATTATGTATGATGTAAAGGGTTGAGATTTGCATTGCTAATGTGTTTTCCTAAACACGCACTGATCTGTCATATAGCATTAGCATCGGTAATTTAGAAACTTTCATTTCTACCCGTAATACACAAGCAGACACTTTAAGATGGTGTACTAGTTTGAAGAGCTCTGCCTGTTTTTTGTCAGCTGGTCAGATCAAGCACTGAAGAAGTTTTCTATGGAATCATGTTTCGTTGCTGGTCAAACTCTTCATGCATAGGTTTGGCCTTAAGCAACCTATGGTCATCCTGGAAATTGTCAGTGTGTCATCTGGACATGAAACACAAAAAAGTCAGCCACAGAGTCTGGCCATAAACAAATTGTGTTTTATGCTGATTAACTGTATATGGGCAACATAATGGCATTATAGAACAAGATATTGATGAATATTGCCTATATACAGGTAGTGTTTTGCCTGCCTGTTAAATCAGCTATGACCAGTTACCATTCTTAAAAAGGTTAGAACATTCATAGGTCTTTATTTATTTAACAACAAAATAGACATAGAATTTTACCTCACTATTTCATTTAATTAAAAATTATTTTACTGCCTAGTTTTGAAAAAATAAAAAATAAATACCCATACTAGACATTTTCATTACCAATTATCTATTTAGCACAGCCCTGTACCAATACTAGGCACTAAATTCCCAGTGTTGAATTAAAACCATGCATTGTTTATTTAGGTCCAGCTGGACTCAAGCGTTTCTAACTGAAGTGTTAAATGAACACTGCAGATTTTAGTTTCTACTACATAAAATAGTATAAAATGTAGAGATGTGGCATCTCCAGCTATGACAGCTATGTTTCTTTACTGCTAACCTAATCAAATAACTGAGTTTCCTCCATGTTTTCTGTAAAAAAAAAAAATGTATTAATAAATCCATATGACCTTTTTCTGCCCCATACACGGAGATCAGTTGAGGACCGAAGTGCCGACTAAGGTCAGTCCGCCTAGTTTGGTATCCTGCCAAGTGCAGTCGTGTAAGCTCCTTAACCACACACAGCGTGAGAAATAAACCAGGGTCAAAAGGTTGACATATTCTCTTTAATAATGTGTGATATTTTCTCTTAAAATACAGCCTTTTTTTGAGGTAGACTATTACAGTTCAAGAACATTATCCTTTTCAAAACAGACATCAAAAAAGACATGAAATAAATACTTTCATGTACAATATGTTGCAAAAAAAATGAGGTAGAAATGGTTACAGAAAATGTACAAGAACAAGAACCTAGATCAATGTTACTGTACTAATAGATTCAAAACAGCTAACAAATGCAACTTTTGTTGAACAAACTGCTAACTGAGAATGGATGTATAGATTTGGAAATTGAAAATTTAGCACGCTGATATTTGAAACCAAAAGGATAGTAATCTTATGAGTCTTATATAAAAGATGATGTCTCTGATTTGGGAAATTAATGTGGGCAGTGCTCTGCTTTTACACTAGAACATGTGTAGTCAGAGTGCAAGTCTGCAGGGTTTTGTACTTTTATCGTCATTTTGGATCAGTGTATATACAGCAGATCCTCACGACTGTCCTGCATCTATGTTGTGTCAAAAACAACCGACTAAGACTGAATAGTGCTATAGAGTTCAAGGAAAATTATCACCAAAATAAAAAAAAAAAAGAAGAAGAAGAATAAACAGGATGGGAAGAAAGGAGTGACCTACAAACTCCAAAAAGCTCATACAATGCAATCTTTTGCAAATATATGTAGGATTATAATGCTCAAAAATGAGTTTTACCAAACAATGGCATTGGCGAAATCGGCAGCTTTCGGAGTAAAAGCCGAAACCTTTAACATTGGTAGAAGCTTCTGGATTGTCTACATGTAGAGTGTATCAGCAATGACTATACAAGAACCTGCTTGACACGCTCGATTATTAGACATGATTAGCTGCCAGTACAAATCTGCTCTGATTAGTCTTTGGGTTGGTTTCTGAAGAATTATCTGGAGCGTTTTATTGCCTTACATATGTGTCATGTGTTTATAAAATCTATACAAACCAATGTTGCCAATAAAATCATATTTATCATGATTTGTGTAAAAATGAGCTAGTTCTAAGCAGTTTGTCCAACAAAATCAAACAAGAAGGTTTCATGAAGACAATCATCACTTCATCAAAATCTACATCCAAAATAAATGGAAAGGATGAAGGAAATATGTATTTATATAGAATTACAAAAATTGTGGATTTTTATGGCATCAGATATCCCATGAAATACCTGAATTACATTCAACATTAGTCTTTGTAGCATTTCAAGTTTTCTCCTATGAGGTAATACCACAGCTGCAGTGTGTACAGGTCCGTGACCAATCTCTCTTTCTTTCTCTCTTACAACTCTGAACCACCTCAATATTCACTACTAAGACCCTAAGGTTACATACATTCGTTATCATTTCTGAGGTAAAGAAATTCTTCCTGAGTATTTCAAACAAGACTACATATACTAAGAAAAAAAATAGTAAGCAGAAGAAGAGAATATTAGACTTTTTTGTTTTTTTTTGCTCTTGCATTTCCAGGGTCTAAAGAGACTTTCTCAGGAAATCAGGAATCTGGATGAGGAATGTGAGATGGACTGCAGGAACTCATAGGGGAAGGGTTATGGGTTTTTAATGCCCCAAAACATTTTGGACACTATATTCCATGTGTGTATTTGGTTTATACAGTGTACAGAGCAGATTGTGCAGAAAGTAAGGGCCAGTTTTTCTCTTTCTTACTTACTACCTATGTCTTTAATACTATCTGGGTAGAGATGCATACACTCTTCATGAAATGACCGTGCTTTAACAAAGTGCACACGAGATGACCACGGTCTAACAATGAACTTGTTTTGCAAAATATTGTTGGTTTTAAGATGGTTGCATAAAAATTGGTGGCCTTTTGGTAAAATGCTGTCAATAGGGCAGGTATCATTTAAAAAGCGATATGGTGCTCTTTTATCATTTTTGGTCAAAGACAATTAATTTGCTTTAATATGTCCCAAGCTGTTTAACACCAAAATATCAATTTAGAGTAAATCAAAATAATTAAAAAATGTAATGCCATTGGAGCAGACAGGCAATAAATAGGATCCTGACAATTGCAGTTAATGGGGCATTATTAATACTATCTAGGGTCATTCTAGGATCAAGGCTGATCAGAATCCTTGTGAAATTGCAGAAAATAGTTCAGATTTTCTATCAGCAAACAACTAACAATTGCCCCCTCTGATAAATGCCTAATATTTAATTTCTTTGGGGGAAAAATAAAGTATATGTTTATTTATAGAAAAACAGCACACCATGGCATGTTTCCAAGACAAGAAAGTGTTCGTTCTAAAATGTCTTTTCACCGTAAAATGTAATCTCCCAAAATAACCCCCCCTTTTTGGCTGCAAAGTATGTAGCTACAAAAAGAAAACAGAAAGAAAAAAAAATAAAAGTATCCACGAGGTGTTCTACCTCTGCACAAAGATAAGCAGTCCTGATTCCAGTGGCTGAACTGTCTCTTATTGGCTATACACCTTGCTCCATTCCATACAAGTGTCCAGTTCTTTGGGGGCCCCATGTGGTCGCACCTTACAGAAAGCGCTCTCAAAGTCTTTGAAGGCTGGCGAGGAGAGGGGCGCACCAATGCCATGCATCTGACCAGTGCTTGAAGCTGAAGCCGAAGCCAGGGCCTGCTGACCAAGCTGCAGTAGTTCACGTGCTGAGAATCCTTCGCAACGCTGAAGTACCGCAGCCAGCTCCTGTTCACTCAGACTGCAGCCATGAGGCCCAAGAGCTTGCAGCAGCAGCTGTCTGCGCCCACTTCCATCTGGCAGGTTGACATGGTAACGCTTGGACATACAACGCAGCAACGGCTCTTTCAAAATCTCTGGGTGGCGTGTGGAACACACTACCAGCACCAAGCCATGCTGCACCTTTTCCAACTGGGCCTGCAGCAGCTGACTGAGACCCTCATCATCCTCAATGGCCTCTAATTCACTCAACAGCACTACTGCTGGCTGGCGTGCTGCAGCCACTGAGAATAGCATGCCCAGAAGCTGCTCTGCCTCAGCCTTAAACTTGGATATTAATGTTGTGCCACTCAGCCTGAAGAAAGTTGCCCCAAGCTGGGTGGCCATGGAGTGCACCAGTGTGGTTTTGCCACCCCCTCGTGGACCAAACAGGAGTGCAGTTACGGGAGGGCGAATTGAACTGTCAGAGCGCAGCGCTGGCCACAGCAGCTCCTCTTCTAGAACTGCTTTAAGACGAGCATGACCAACTAGATCTGACCATAGTGGAGGCATTGTGCAGTCCTGTAGCTCATTATTTACCACCTCCAGCAGACGCTGTTCTGTACTCTTGAGTGGCTCAGAGCGCTTGAGTGAACGTTGTTGCTGTGGAAAGCCATGCTCAGCCGCTCCATTCTCTCCTGTCATGGCTGTTGGGGGGCTGTAGTCACCAGCTGTTCCATATGCTGGCGAAAGCAGGGGCTTCAGGCCACTGTATTTGCTCACCTCGTCACCTGCAATGCCTGGTTGAGACCCAGGTTTACTGGGCTTGAATGCCTGTGGGTCCGCATTTGTAGCTACAAACCCATTACCTCTGCATTCCGCTTTGTCACTTACACTATATGGTGAGTCTCCACCAGATTTTAAGGCTTCATAGCTATATTTCCTGTAGCGTGAACTCCCATCCCCCTCTTCCTCTTCAGGGGTCATTTCAAATGCTTTCCTCTTTAGTGAACCTGCTGTTTCTGAGCCTCCCAGGCTACTGTTCTGGTAACTGTAGCTGCCTCCTACCACCGTGGGCCGTGAAGTGATGGGAGTTGGAGCAGCTATACCAGAGGGAAGGTAAGGGGGAGTTGGGTGGCTGTAGGTGGGCGCAAGACTGGTCTGGTGTGGGTAGGTGGAAGGGGGGTAGTTATAGACAGGTGCAGAGGGTGTATAGCTGGACAAGAGGGTGGGGCCAGACTGCAGGGCATGAAGTGGCGCTGGGGGAAGTGCTGAGCTGCCTTGGGAGCAGTATCCTGTTGAGATGTAGGTACCATTGTAGCTGGGTGGGTAGTCACTTGAGTGGGGACCACTGCATGAACTGCTCCCACTGAAGCCTGAGTCTGACAGATTGCTGCTGCCAGCAGAGACACTGCCTGAGCCAGGTGGCATTGTAGGTGTCGGGGCCACTTTCAGACCATCATGAGTAGGGGGGGGAACCAAAGAGTAAGTTGAATCAGTGCTGTGTGAGAGGGGCCAAGGCTCCAGTTCACTCTTCTGGCTGCCGCTAAGAGTCCCGAAGGCACCAGGCTCAGGGTAGGCCCCCACAGCAGGGCGCTCATAGGCAGAGTCCAGCACACCTGAGTATTTTTCAGCATAGCGCTTAAGCAGGTTGGAGGCAGTGAGGGCCGAGATGTCATCATTGGCCCAGGCATAACTGTAGGATCCACGACCACGTGCTGAATACAGCTCTGGTTTGTGGGCAGGTGAGGAAGTGGTGGAGGACACATCCAAATGCTGCTCGGGCCACTGGCTCAGGGGCTGGGCATGCTCCGGGTTCCAGTGCATCTTCAACAGACCTGTTTGAAACAAACAACCCATGTCACAACACAGAATATTGAGGGTGCAAAATTATATGAAAAACATTGGCCATTCTGAACGTTTTGGCTAGGTAGAGCTGAGATGTTAGAACAAAATGTAACTAAATTTATACTAATTTGAATGTTTAACGTTCTAAACACATTTTGATTGATGAAACAAAAGCTATAGAAAAGACATTGTTAGTATATTAGTAGTACTTTATAATGTGGTTTTCTATACTGCCCCATTATTTTTCCCCAAAGAGGGTCAATCTATTTTAAAGTAAACATGGAGCACCATGACAACAGCAAATAAACACCACAAAACCTTATTTAAAAAAAGTGTAAGAAATTTTTTTTTCATTGCGTTGTTCCAATATATTACTGTATTACTCTTTACTATACTGCATCCATTGTTCTAAAGCAGAGAAAGTTGAATGGAGGCAGTTTTTGTAAGACATTTTATAATTCACAACTGCTCTAGTTTTAAGTTCAATCTTTTTTTAAGTATTTGAAAATGATATTTTGTCCTCGGTCATTCTTCATGTATTAGAAGATCGCTGGTTGATGGTTTTGTGATTGCTAGTTGATAGGACTTTAACAAACACAGACACAGACAGAAAGAAAGAAAGAAAGAAAGAAAGAAAGAATGAAAGAGCATCTTTGTATTTCCCTAAATGTAAAAGTGGTGGACTTGTTCTTTTCCCACTTAGAGAGCCTAGCTGCCATGTGCTAGCATCTGTAGCCCTCCCTGAGGAGTCATTGTTATCACCCAGTGTATGTTTGACTGAACGCCTGCTGTCCATCCCCTGCACCACATCGGCCTGTCCACAAAGCAATTCTCTAAAAGCCCTGTGCAGCCCGGACAGAACGGGAGAGAGAATAGGGAGGGAGACAGTGGGGTAAAGGAAAAAAAGGGGCGGGGGATGGGCGAGCGGCACAGAATAGTTGTGCTATTCATCGGCTGCTTCCCATGAAACACTGGGAACGTGGAATGTCTTTTCCTCTGGCTATCTGCAGCTCTGGACTGTGATTCATTATGCTGCCTTAATGTTGAAGGGATGAAAGAGAGACCAATAGAGTAATGACCAGGGAAAAAAAAAACAACACAGAAATTTCTCTCCTGCGAATGTGGGGCCTTCCTTCCCCCACTCCATCTTAGTGAAATTCTGTCTATGGACATATATTTATTATAAACCGTTGATGGCTCAGGCAATCAGTGTGTTTCTGTGGTGTATGCACTTTCAGCAAGTTGAAAGAAATCACATTGAAACCCATATTGGAAGACGATTTGCTTCTTTGCAGAGGTATTAGCTTGAAATTCCTCGCATAGTTTGGCATTATTGAACTGTCACAAACTGGCCCGAGGTGAGACCTACGGCAAAAAAAAAAAATTGAGGTAAAAGGATAAAGTCTGTGAGCCTTTATTACAGGGAGAGTTTTTTTTATTTGAAATTTTTTTGTTTGGAAAGTTACAATTCATTATTCATACTTCTGCAAGTGTGTATTGGGCGCCGCCTGCTTTATTGCGATTTAAATCAAACCTAAGGCTAATATTCTGGTTTCTCCTTCAGGCTTTCTTCTAAACTTTGCCCTCCCCCTTTCGTCCTTTCCTTCTTCCCTCTTTCTCTCTCTCTCTCCATCTCTCTCATTCTTCTCTCCAGATGGCCACTGCATTACCTTGTGCTTCATATTTAACGCTTCCCACATTGTATCCAACTCTACAGAAACAAGAAAAATATCATGAAGTGGGTTTGGGGCTTGGAGTTAGAAGTCATTGACCAGACTGCAGAAACGGTAGACGTCCTGCAGGACATTCCCATCTGCAGGCTGGTAGGAACAGAGCTGTGCGGAGCCCAATAATGGGGCCAGTGTGTGACAGAGATGGATGGCAGCCCAGGGGAGCTCATAAACCTGCAGCAGGGAGGGGAGGGGAGAGAGTGGACAGCAGACACACTGGTCAGTGTGCATGTGTGTGTGCGCGCGCATATGTGTGTGGACAAGGCTTGACATTAAAGAACTCAGCCGAGCAGCCAAACTGCTGTCCACTCCATCAATATACACACGAGGTTGTGGATACAGGCTCCCATATGCATGCACGCTCACATACACACGCTCTCCGGCCACAGCGTCTGCTGTCCACACCCCCCCAACACACACGGCACACACCCCTCCCTTTCCCAGACACAATCTCACAGATGAGCCATTTGTGATGGAAGGATATATTCTTGCTCCTGTGAAGCGTAGGATAAAGACCAGGCACTGACCTTCATCCTCAGCATTTCCACAGCTCTCTTTTACCCTCTAACCTCATAGAACACTATTCCATCCAGCATTAAATGAACCGGGCAGGAGCTGTAGCCCACAATTACACCTGGGCATGCACTCAGATCCTGCTGTAATCTGGCTGAGGTTTAATCCACATTAATGATTAAATCAGATCTGCAGCTTCAAATGCACACTTGAAATGGACAGTGAGGACAGTATGGTGGGTTTTAGAAAATGTAATAATTTTGCCAAATAGAAAACTGTTAAAGGTGTTTTTTTTCTGTTTGATTACTCTACAAGATTTGATTTCCATTACCAAACTGACTAATTAATATAATTTTTGTAAAAATTGTGTATATTTAATGTCTGGCAGTTATGCCATGAGAAGAAGCACTATTACAAAATAATACTAGTGCACTCTTCAAAATTACAAAATACTGCATTAATAAAGCTCGAGGAAACCTCAGTGGCTCTCAGCGACACTCTCTTTGTGGTTGCCTTTGCTAATGAAGATGGATAAACACTTAAGCTCGCGTCACCTCAAACACAGCGAGATCCATATGACCAGCTTTGGGTTATGTGTCATCCACTGTAGCTGTAATCAACATGGCAAGCTGGCGAGTAAACAGAGGCGTAGCAGTTGGATTAAGAAAAGAAGGGTTCTTTCGCCACCGGGCCCTATTGTCCACATGGACCCTTGCAGCCGCTGCTTTGTGGGAGACAGTCTCTGAGGGCCTGACGCAGCCACTCTGCACAAGACTCCAGGCCTGGCAGAGAGACAGATGTTTCCACTGACCGCCTTACTGTCTCTGTGTCCATTGTTGCAATGGCCAGTCCAGCAGACGTCCCTTTAGCCTGACAATTCTGTTGGTTCTGAGACAAAGAAGAGGGATCCTATTGTCAGAGCCCTGCCTAATTATGGAAATCTTATTAATCTATTCAGCCGAGGTCCACCGACAGCTTTTGTGGTGCTCTGGGATTTATTGAGGGAGTTTGGGGTGTGTGTGTGCACTTCGTATTGCATCTCAATTTTTTTGGAACGAGTGTGTGATGAAGATAGTGCACAGGCACTATTTGGCGTTGACAGCATTAGAGCGCAGCGCGGAGTCTGTTGGGGAGGTGTGAACCATAGAACAAACACCTGCTGTCCAGATATAAGCCTGTGGTTTTCGTAATGCGGACTTGCCTTTAAATATAGACAGACAGACAAAACAAAGCATTTTCTGAGAATTATTTCAGTTTGTATTAGAAGAGCTTATAATTATATATCTAGGCAAACTGTTTCTTGCACGACAGCTTCGTTAAATATGTTTGTAGCATTCCTGTGTGCGTGCCCTTACTCCAGTTATGATGTTCATTTGGTACTCCTTCTGTTCTTATTTTCCCTTACTTTCACTTTTTACTGTGCAGTTCGTAAAAAGGCAGATGTTTTTCAGCAAACTCGACTCAAAAACAACCACCATAAAAGCAGTTTAATGAAGGAAAGCAATGGACGGGGCCTGTTCCCATAATTTGATTAAAAAATATCAGTTTTTGTCTACCTGTGCCGCAGTACTCAGGAAACACACACTGAACATAAAGTAGATACTTTGCCAAATAACTGCAGATTAGATTCTGTTAAAAGTAATTTGTGAAAAAGAAATTGTCTGAAGATCCGATTTAAGGAATAAATAAGATTTTCCTTCAGACAGTTCAGTGTTCAGACTGGATTCCAGCTCAGTCAAATGATTAACAATTTCCACTATCATAAACAAATCAAAATAAACAAGGTTTGTTGTTGTTGTTGCTTTTTTTTAAAGATATAACAATGTTATAACTCTTGTTGCAGAGCGTGTATGTACAAGCAACTCCGGTTTTCTGTAACGTGAGAAGAACAGGCCAGAAGCAGTTTCACAGCTCCCATGGGGTCTACAGGCCATCTCTCTCTCTCTCTCTCTCTCTCCTTCTTTCTTTCTTTCTTTCTTTCTTTCTTTCTTTCTCTCTTTCCCTCAGCTTTTGTTTTCCTGTCCCGAGGAACAAAACCTACTCACATGCTACATGCCTTCTGGGATAGGCGACCATTAAAGTTGGCAGAGTGTGGAGAGAACTGCTATGAGTGCGAGGATGAAGAATCAATCCAATCAAGCAGGATCGCTCACACACTCCTTCCCCCCACATGTCCTAATAAACCACCCTAAAGATGGAGTCCCTATATCTGTCACCCGATTTCTTTTTTAATCCATCTGGCAATTTTTTAGACAATACAAAATTATATTTAACCTCAACAGCCCCCAGGAGAACAGTATCTGAGAAAAAAAAAAAAAAGGGTGAAGAGTTAGGAATACATTTTACAAATGACAATGCCTTTTTATTTGGAAATTGCAATAGAGTGCAAAAGGAGTGAGGGATTAGAAGCAATGCGTGAGATAGAAAAAGAAGGAAACAGAGGGAGGCTGGGTTGTTTGCATGAATTAATCATCCTGGAGCTTGAAAGATAAGACAAGAACCTGAGTTCTAATCATTAGCTGATTTGTATTCAGTTCAGATGTTGGCGAATCAATGCTTTAGGCAGAGAAGACTCTACAAGACTTTTAAGTGTGAAATGAAAGCACACATATTCTTTAGGATTCACAATCTGATTTTGGAATCTGATTTTTGACCAAAATCCCATATTGTTTACGTGTTAAAAATATATAGCTGATTCTGGTTGTTTCCTATTAGAGCATTTGGCCTACCATGGTTAATTCTTTTATAGTTAATAGACATGACAGAGTCACAATTAGAATCAATGATCATTTCTATAAGGTGCAAAATATAGGGTTAGAGTCAAACATCGGCAAATTCTGAACTATTTCCACAACAACATGACTAGAATCTGAGAGCAAAGTTCGAAGTTTTATCTTACGATGTTCTTTCAGTTTAAATCACTTTGTCATTATTCACGTAAATTTACACAAACATTTAGATGAAATCAGGAGTGTGTAAGAAGGAACATTTCATATAAGCTGTTAAATTAAATTTTTGTATCAAATGTTGGGTTTGGACTCAAATTAGATTTTTCTGCAGAAATACTCTGACATCTCAAGAAGAAGAAAAGCTAAATACATTTTACAAAAGTAATTTTGAAATATCTTTTATAACTTGTTCAAAGTTCATGTTAGGTCAATAAGAATTCAGTTTAATTATATCCCTAGACTAAGAGCAGGTATAAAGAAAAACACATATCTAATAGAATGTTCTAATAGAATCTAATAGAATGTTTAATCAATAAACAGTAATTTTTAAAATTATAAAAAACTGAAAGATCTAATTTGAGTCAAAGCCCAACATTTGCTACAAAAATTTAATGTAATTTTTGTTAAATTTAGTGTTTTGTTGACTTTCAATTGTATTTTAAATAAAATACTTGAAAGTATTTTTTCACTTTGAGGGCAAAACCAGGTTGTGCTAAAGGTGTTCAGAAGTGAAGTATACAGTATTTCAGTTTAGGACAAGCTGTAATTTTTAAAAAAAGAATCTATACAATATAGCAAAAAAATTTGACCACACTTATTCAAAATGGGCGATTATTATACTCGTGTCCTAACAGCAATGTCTAAGCCAGGCCAAATAAAAACCCCTCATACAATACCCTGTCATTACTTATGGGCCATGTCTAATTGAGCGCTGCTGAGAAAATTATTATAAATCTATGTGTTAGTCACAGCAATGTGATCAATCAAACGAAACCCAATCCCTGGGCAGCGTTCCGGCTTTCTCTCCGGAGCTCATCTGCTCTTTCTTTTCATGGCCCTAAAAAGATGTAATAACAGAAGAGTTGGAGAGCTCTTACGAGTTTTCACACCTGCTGCCCAGCGCCCTCCCAGACGTGCATACATCTATTCACACAGCCCATGCATGATCCCTAGAGGAGGGAGCCTATCTACTGAAGTGGCAGTGAAGAAGCTTCTCTATCCTCACTCTCGCCCCACCCCTTCCATCTCTCTCTCTCTCTCTCTCTCTGCCAGCTTTCTGTAATCTCTGAGCTTTTGAAGGCATTATCACTCCTCCGTGTGTCACACTCTAAGTGCACGCAGGCATGTTAGATCATTCCTGATCCACTTTGATTAGCTACAAGAAGCACAAAACCATGATGTTAGCTTTTTTTTCTGCACCGCGACAAATACAGAATGATACATGCTCTACTGAAACATTTTGCAGAATAGCACTTCTTATACTAAAAAAAAGCTTTCCTTTATGTCCAGAATCCATTTAAAATATTTAAATATAAGGGAATAATATGTATTTATTTATTTAACCTATTTATGCTACAATAATAATAATAATAATAATAATAATAATAATAATAATAATAATAATGTAGAACTGCGCATGTTTGCCATTTTCTATCCCACCAAGTTTCTAGGTTTAATTTTAGTTTTTAGTTTTATTTTTGCATTAATTTTAAGTTGATGTTGGTAAAAGAATAGATAAAAAAAATTATCCATAAATATTTTATAGTAACTGTAATAGTAGTTAATAATCAGCGCCATCATAATAATGTGAAAAAAATAAATGCAGCACATTCACAAATTTCACATTTTAATAAAAATGACATCATCTCTATCTTTATAGCAAAATATAGAATTAAGCATGCATCATTTACTGTTCTGTGACTCTGTATGCACCACTTTGCAGTTTATTATTAGTGGTCTGCTTGTACCGAACAACTACATGCATTGCTAGATACTCATAATTTTAGAAACACCCCCTCCCACACACACACACACATGCACACCCAATCTGCTAATTTGTGTCCACAAATGGCCAAAAGCCAGGCAACCCCTCCCCTTTAAGAAAAAACAGGGTCTCTATTTTGTGTGGCTGCAGGCTGGGTTTAGGTCATTGTGTCCACTAATATATCAAAGAACAGCTGTCCTAAGGCTCGCTGATGACCAATCCCCCCCCCCCTCCTCCATCTGTCTCCCTACCACCAAATATCTCCTCCATCTCCCCCCTTTTTTCCCTTCTCCTCGCTGTTCTTCATTGCCCCACCCCTCTTCCAATCCCACCCTGCGTGCTTCATTCCCACTCGGCCAAATCCTCTGCCCTCTCTTTCTCTTTCTTTGTTTATTTATTGACTCTACAACAGAGTGGGGATTTTCTGTTTGCGCGGCAACAAAACGAAATTTGAGCGGCCCTAAAACTGGATCCCTGAGGCTCTACGTGAAGAAAGAGATTCTGCGTGGAGTCTATTTTTGCCTTAATTACGAGCTCCACGCATTGGGGTGAAACCGCGGCTCTGACTTCAGCCGGAGATCAGGCAGGCAAGCAGGCCACCCAAATGAGTCTAAGCACCAGCCTTAATTAGGAGCGTAATTGCAACAGCGCCCAGCCTTAATGAGCTCTCCTGCACGACGGTGAGTTGATGAGAAACAGCAGAAAGCTTTCCTTTCTCCAGCACCCCGTTAGCTCCTCATCCCACGTAGTGCGCACCTCCGTGAGGGCTAATTAAACCCCATTCACACCCGCCACTAATGACCCCCATGCTCATTCACACAGACACTTCAGCGTGCCGCCTGTTTACTCAAGGGCCCCTCCAGAGCCGTATTCAGCTTCGCTCGCTCTCGTTAGTGTTGTTCGAGTCCTGTGAGATGCGCCACTCATCCAGAAGTGCCCGGAGTGCCCCCTTCCCTCAGCGCTTCACAGCTTTAATGACTTAACAGATGTAATCAGAGCACTTCGGCAGGCCTGGCACTTTTTTTTTTCTTTTTTTTTTCCCGCAAGGCAGAAAAGAAATGAGGTCATTGTGAAGAAGAGGTGCCGGCTGTATTCGTTTCGCTCTTCAAAAGCAAAAAGGATCCTCTGGACAGTGGGCCTCTGAGCAACAAGAGTTAGGGTACTCGTGCGCTGCTGGCCTGGGACTGATTTAGGAGTGTGTTTGAAGTGCAGATTACAGATTCTTTGCACCAAATCCCTACAGGAGTATCCATGGCCCCAGGAATCTCTCTCAGATTTCCTTCAGGTTTGTCTGTTTAAAAGTGTAAGAAGAGGTAACACACTCGGGTAGTGAAACACGTAGAAATCGGTGAAAAAAGATACCCATAGAGTGTGTGTGTGTGTGTGTGTGTTCATGCATGCAAGAGTGTGTATGTGGAAACAGCCAAATGCATGTGATGTATGGTCAGGAGCAGATCCTGGTGGTGGGAATGTTGATCAGTTCCACAAAGAAAATTCCAGCAAGGGTGTGATACTATTCACATGTATACCACACGGGCCGGGCTTTCTCATATGCAGCTTACAGGTGGATTTGGGATGTCGCGATATTTAAAAGAAACATTAGTAAAGGCATAAAATCACTATAGTGAGGGGGGGGGGGGGTGTCTAAGGGTTAAAAAATCTAAAGGTAGATGTTAAATTTAATTAAATATTTTTTAAATGCATTACTTATACACTGTGGCAAAATAATTACAATTGCAATTAATGACATTTTCACTAAGGTTTCGCCATATGCAAAACTGTCTGCAGCATAAATTCTCTACCTTTAAATCGCTAAAATGATTCAATATACAGATTTGCCGTCTTTATCCATATTTTTTGTGTGAAATCCATACCCATGCTGGATAAAAATTTGTATAAAAGTTTCTTTAGTGCCACAACTGCTGCCCTTCATTAAAAAGTTCATTAAAAGTGATTTTCTAATGAAACTCAGGACATGGAAATGTGTAGAAATTCTTGTCTTTGGTATTTAAAAATACAGGACTATAAGTAAACTATTGCGATATAGATATCATATCCTCAGATTGTCTAGAGAGTCGAGTAATTATAAGAAAGTGCCTAAGCTGTACATATCAGTTTGAGTGAAAAATAAAAGTCTGTTCCATCTTAATGGGGAATGGGGAAGGAATCTACGTGTGTGTAAGTGGTTCGAGTGTAAACATGAGGGATATCTAACACCCGCATGTGCTATCCTAACATTCACACTACACGCTCAGGAACACAAACACACACACACACACACACACACACTCAGAAGAACAGCTTGTTCTCATCAGCCGACAAAGAGCAGTAACACAGGACGAGCAGGCTCTGTCCGAACCCACCGGTCACTTCAGGGCGAGCTGAAGCGCTCAAATATGATGCGTGTCTGAGGAATGCAGGATATTCCACCACGTCTCTGTGACATTCTCGAAAAAAATCAGTACCCAAACCGAGAGAGGGCTTGTGAAACAGAAAGTTGTTTTGAGAGTTTATTGAGTAAATATATGACATCATGTTGTGTTTAGTGGTTTATAATGAGGGGTGGCGGGAGGGGGAGAAAACTTCCACTGCAATTATGTCATTCTGGGCAAGACAAAAATGTGGCCTGTCAAGAACTGTTCAGTAAGGATCCATCCATCAGAATGACTAAATTGACAAGTCTGGGCTTAAGCCGTTAAGTGAATTCCAGCACAAAAGATGCTCTGAGCAAGTACTAAAGTAGCCTCGCTAACTTTAAAAACAAAAGCGAGATCGTCAGGACTGATAATTGCGACACACACACATATCTCATTTAACCCTAAGTGATTATATTAACAGTATTTAAACAACATAAAATGAGAATGATGCACTGCCATTTGTCTGCTGCAACACACACACACACACACACACACACACACACACATTCCAGCCAGGCATAAAAAAAGGCCTCCTTTCATTATTATGTAATTACATCTTCAATTGATCAGACGTGGTGCGGCGGTTTGATTTCTCTCCCTCTTTTCTTGTAGCTGTCATGCCGATAAAGCGGAGAGGAGGTGAGCTGAAGAGTCGGGTTAAAGCGGCTCCTCGGGCCGCTCGCTGAGAAAAAAAGCACCATGCTGGCTAACAAACAATGCCGTTTTGGTGAGGGACTGCGAAGAGCTCAAATGAAGAGCGGTGCAAGGGGGGGGGGGGGGGGGGGGGGGGTTTGGAGACGCGGGACTAAAACTGGACACGTCAGTTATTAGGTCGCCCGAGTGGAAAGAGAGCAGGGGAAACTGGGGGGGTGAGTGGGATTTGTGAGATGACACTGTCAGAACTGCAGGGATTCTACTGCTAAAGCCATCAACTTACCCACCTCCCTGCCTCCCATGCACACACACACACAAACAAACTTTCCACCATTTGTTTTTTCCCTCCAGCATGCACACATGGTTCAATGCTCTATAACAAAAATGTGCAAAAATATTCACAGAAAAATGTACTTTGCTCATTATGTGTTAGTGATGTTCCTGCTGGAATGTGGGAGCGGTAACTTAGTGCATACTTCTCACTACATGCAACATATGGAAATGACGTTAAATATAAAGCATGCATGAACTTACTATAGGGAACAATAGGACTCAGCATTCTGCGGATCTGGTCTGGTTTAAGGTGACACTTCTGCAGAGAAAGCCAGTTTAGCGCCTGTGCGTCTGAAGTCCATGACCGGCTTGTGCTTGCACCAGGACACTACACATCCAGATCCACTTCCTGGGACAGAACGAGATTCGTTTGAGCGTATGTGTATTATGCTACTAATCGAAATGCCCGAAGTTTAATAAACAAACGACTTTAAACGGAATCTGGTAGTCAAGGAGAATTGCGCTCGGACTCGCTCCCTCTGTGGGCTGGACACACACAGGGGGTATTCATTAAGGGCCTGCACGTAGGCATTAAGCTGATTGTATGGCCGTGTCCAGCCTCTAAAGAGGCCTTTCTAAATCTGCCTCACAAAAAAAGCCCCATGCATACCACAGTGAAGCAGCCAACAGCAATAAAGGGAGCACTATCACAAGACTGTGCACATTTCAAACCAGTCTGTTCACAGATCTCAGCGCTTGCTTTACAACCCACATTTCCACTTTATATATATATATATATATATATATATATAAACACGTGGAATTACTACAAAATAAATAAATAAACAAATAAACAAATAAAGGTTATTAACTTTAATTGATAATCAATCCATTTATATGAATCCAGTTGACTTGATTTGCTGCAAGACAAATAATTGAGAATTTAGTATTCTATAGAAACATAATATTGAAAAGTTCCAATTTACATTGTCCTGATATTTAGGTGTGCTGAAACACAAATACAGATCATAAGTAATAATAATTCAGATAAAAACAGAGAAATGTATATAATCATATGTTACAGAGGAAAAGGTTCCTCATTCCTGAATTATAGGTATTTTTAACATTTATACGATCTGATAATAAGCAAACAAAAAAATTGACTAAAAAGTGATTATCGTGTGTGTCCACAATTTTTTTTTTCCCTCTAGAACACTAGAGTGGTGGAAGACTGTGATGACACAACAATCCAAGATACTGTTCTCTGAGACACTGAAAAGAAGCAAATACTTCTGAAAAAACACTTAAATATACATCTAACTAATGAAACCCTGTGAATAAAAGACTGGGGTGAAAACATCAAAATGTAAAAATAAGTTTCAAAATTATTAAACATTCTAAAAATGCAACATTTTTTATTCAAATACAAAAAAAAAAAAATCAATGTGTAAACACTAAAATCCACAACACTCAACTCCAAAACTAAAATATGAAGCAAAATAGAAATGCTAAGATTTTAAGCACAAACCTCACACATGAAAATAAAACATTAAATTGCTAAAATATTCAGTATAAAAGTGAACTTAAAAAGTATAAGATACTGAAACTAAGTATAAGAAACTGAGTTGAAACACCTTTCACTTTAGCATATAATATTAAGCTTGAGGAATAAAAATGTACAACACTAATCTCAAACACTGAAAATAGAAACACTGATCTAAAACAGAGTTCAAATTTTAAAGATTAAAACAAAAACACTAAAATATAAAATACTAAGATCAAACATTAAAATATTAAACACAAACTTATAACGGTAAAGAGTTTAAAAACTAAAAAATATAAACACTGAAATCAAAAGCACAGAACACAGAGCTTAAAGACTAAAATATAAAGACTTGGGATCTACTGCACTGATGCAATGCTGCAATGTAAAGGACAAAAAAAGCAGTAAAATAAAAAGATAAAATAATAAAAACTGAAATCAACAAACAGCATATAAACACTAAGATCTAAATATATTAGGACAAAATATAAAACATTAAAAACTGAAACATAAAACACAACAACGTCAGTTAAACATTTAGTCGAACACAAAAAAAAAAAACATGTAAAGCACTGAGATTAAACACTAAACTTCAGAACACAACTGTCTGAAACACTGACACCTGAAATTAGATCTGTCATGTTTGATGAATTAGTTTTATAAATAATGGAATTTTATGTTATAAGCAGTTTATAAATCAATAATAAATCAAGAATAAGGACTGTATTGTTTCACTGATAAGGAACTGAATGAATAAATGATATATTATGGAATGTAATATATCAAACTCAAATAATCATGTAATAATAGTTATGTTGGAATTGTGACTGTGACAGTCCTAACCTGTATTTAATTTTTTTATTTTTGTTCACTGTGCACTAAACCAGCACTTTTCTGAAACGTTACACTGGAGCAGCTCGTCCTGGATCTCAAAGAGGAATGCCATTCCCTTTCAACTGAGAGCGCAGAGGAGCTCACACATGAATGAAAAATATTACATAATCATGCCAGTCAAACAATGCGGCTTCTCACGCTGCTTCTGTAGGCCGTTGGTTCTGTTCTGACACGCTGTTCAGGACAACACACACTGCCTCTGACATTAAAACATTAAATAGTGTTCTAACATAAAGCGCTGTTTATTTATAAACTTAGAAACATCAAAGACAATTTTTTCCCTTTGCACTGGTGATCTGTTGGTTACAGTATTTCTTATTTTAAATGTTTATTTTTTTTACTTTAATTGCATTGAAGTTTGAAAATAAAAACATTGCAGCATGCAGATACCAAAGGGGGGAAATAAATCCCGCGCATAAGCAAAATCTGGAGTAAAATTTAACTTAATCTGGTGCAGTTTCTCAGAAGAATGAGCACTGACACTGTCCCGTCTTTCCAACTCCAAAAACATCAAACCGCGGAACCTTAAACCTGCTCTTTTGAGAGAGCGTCTAAAGAGACACCTGTGTGCAAAGGAGAAAAAGTGTAGAATTCAGAATTCAGGATGGATAAGGTGAGGAGGTCTATTTAAAACTCACACTGCATCCAAGTCCAAGCTGAGAGCAAAGCTGCCTACTTTCTTTAAGTGCAACCTGAATCAGTCTTGCATGGATGAGAAAAAGGTGAGGAAGAGAGAAAGAAGGATGGAGAAAACCTGACTTACCTATTCATGCCTGCATTTCTCTCTCAGATACAGAACAGACAGATAATCCCGGCTAGTGTGTGCATGCACGGATATGTTTTCCACATACGGAGTCAACACTACTCTACTCTCTGTCTCTCTCTCTCTCTCTCTCTGTCTCTCTGTCTATTGCTCTCTCTAGTGACAACACATACACACACACACACACAAACACACAATTCCCTTCCCCCCTCATTCCCATCCCCCTCTCCCTCCTCCTTCAGTCCTTTTTGTTAAAAGTATTTAAGCAGAGAGAGAGAGAGAGGGAGAGGGAGAGAGAGGGTGGGGGGAAGCTGACCAATCAGAGAGAGAGCACCAAGGTTCAGTTTGCCATCAGAATAAGGATGGACGATAATATGGACGATAATATGATTTTATTTTTTGATCCAATATCAGGTAATATCACACCAGTACTGTGATATCAATACTTTGAAAAGTTTTCTGGTTATACATGTAAAAGAGGAAAAGTCAGATTTCTATAGCAACATGGATTTCAAGAATGATATGTATACATCGACCTTTCAAGACACTTTGGCTCTTGTTTAATTACCAAATCACATTCGACACCGATTCATACTCGACATTGCAATAGGAGCAGTTTAGCATCTCTGACACTAAATGAAAAATGCTAGCTTGTCTTTTTTTTCCTTTATGATGAGCGATGCATATTTAAAGCAAATACTTGTATAATGTTTTAAAGTAAAGTAAAATTTGTTTTCCGCCGATGCTGTTAGCAGCCATGTTGACTTGCTGAACACACTGTGGTGGAGACCGCCCTGACTTTACGAGTAAGTATTTCAAGTTGAGGCGTGTCTCTTTGGCTTTTCCTAATCGGAGGTCAGGTTTTTTCAAATCCAGCAATACTTTGAGAGAAAAAAGTGGTACTAATAAGTACCTCTCCTTATCTCCGTGGTAGTACCATCAAGCGTACATTTCAAATCATGTATATGTTGTTTACCTTTAAAGCTTTACTCTTTATTTAATTAAAATCATTTTAAATCTGCACTGTATTAACATTTCCAGATAAAACATACATAATAAACATACAAAAGAGTATGTCCTTGAGGAAACCAACTCAGCGACAAGGAATGCACATTTTTTTGATAATAAAGTTTAGTAATTTTTTTTAGGCTGTTTTTTTTTTTTTTTTTTTTTTTTTAAGGAACACCTGAATTGAAAGGATCCCTGCTTCAGAGAGGTTTATGAGCTGATAAATGTCATGCACAATAGTGGGCATTCTTCCTGAAAAAAAAAAACAGTGTGTGTAAGAAATGTAACTATACACTAAATCTATATGAATCATCTAAATCTCCTGATGGTAAACGGTGCAGCATCAGCGAGCAGCTTGAACTCCATGGTTATTGCTTTGGTTTGAGGTTTTCCTGAGGTTTTCCTGTTGAAACGCATAAAACCACAGCTGTGGCTTCCCATGTGTCCCAAGAACATAAACCGAACATAGATAGGTGTGTGTGTGTGTGTGTGTGTGTGTGTGTGTGTGTGTGTGTGTGTGTGTGTGTGTGTGTGTGTGTCAAAACCACCTCTGCATGCCAGAGTGGGAGGAGCTAGAAAGATCTGTTTACACACATTTCCTCTTGTTAGCTATATTTCTACAAGGAATGAGGTCTATGCTCTGAGACCTATTTGGAGCCTTCTGTGGTTGTGTGTGTTCTGGGTATTTGTGTGCGTGTGTGTGGTTGGCAGTGTAGCACAGCTGAAAGTCTGTTTTTGGAACACTGCGCTCTCCATCGTCCATCTACTGATCCTTTTACACACATGCCTGAACACTTTAGACCCAAGCTCCCTGTGTTACACCACAATACACACATACACTGAGAGATAGAATGGCGGGGGTGAGATGGGGGGGGGGCATAGGAAAATTAAAGTCTGATGGATGGATGGATGGATGGATGGATGGATGGATGGATGGATGGATGAATGGATGGATAGATAGATAGATAGATAGATAGATAGATAGATAGATAGATAGATAGATAGATAGATAGATAGATAGATGTAGCTTTCCCACCTTTCCCAGAAGCCCTTGCACTTGTGCTTGGCTTCTGTGTTTGACATACTGTATGGTGGTTTGGTGTTTGGCAATTGCTTGTTTGTTTGTTGTTGTATGGTGCTTGTTTGTTTGTTTGTTGTTGTATGGTGCTTTTGTATCATGTTTGGTGTTTGATGATTAGTATTTGCCACTTGCTGTTTGTTATTCTGTGTTTTCTGTTTTTTAGTGTTTGATGTTAGTTGCTTGCTTTTTGCTGTGTGGTGCATGGTATTTGATGTTTAGTGTTTGTTGTTTGGTATGTGGTGTTTGGTGTTTATTGTTTGGTTTCTTGCGCATTGTATTTGATATTTAGTGTTTGGTATTTGGTCTTTGGTGTTTTATGTTTGGTGTTTGCTGTTTATCATGTGGTGTTAGGTGTTTGATGTTTAGTTTTTGTTGTTTAGTATGTTGTGCTCGGTCTTTATTGTTTGGTGTGTTGTGCATTGTATTTGATATTAAGTGTTTGTTTTTTGGTATTTGGTCTTTGGTGTTTTATGTTTAGTGTTTGCTGTTTGATATGTGGTGTCCAAGCTTAGTGTTTGTTATTTTCTATGTGGAGTTTGGTGTTTGATGTTTAGCAATTGTTGTTTGGTGTGTGGTGCTTGGTATTTGATGTTTAGAGTTTGTTGTTTTGTGTACAGTGTTTGATGTTTGGTGTTTGTTGTTTTGTATGCAGTGTTTGTTGTGTGGTATGTTGTGTTTGATGTTTAGTGTTTGTTTGGTGTGTAGTGCATGATGTGTTATGTTTAGTGTTTGTTGTTTGGTGAGGGGTGCTAAGTGTTTGATGTTTAGTGTTTGTTTTTTGGTGTTCTACCCCCAAGAGAGGTACCAAGTGAGCACATGGTCAGTTTCCACGCCAACTCTTCACAGCAACTTGCTCCATCAGCATCTATAAAAACTATCCCTTTGTCTAACATAGGCCCTTTATTCAGATGCCTCTATTCAGCATTGCTCCAATTGAAAAGAAAGATCTGCACAAAAAGACTTAGTCGACACTATTCTCCGCACTGATCCAGCTAAAAAAAAAAAAACCCTACACTGTCATGTCTACTTAGTCTTCTAATTCAACCAGTTTAAGAAGTAATTGCTAGAATTTTCTTTAAAAAATGTGACTTTCTTACTGTTCAGGGCATATAGGCTTGGTGGTCAAGGTGTATTACCCATAATGCAAGTCAGTTTTAATTGGTTTGGTTTGGTAGATTTATAGAATTGTTGTACAAGTCACATAACCTGTACAAACACAATTAACTAATTAAGCAGTTATCTGTTTCCTTCGTCAGATTTCATTTTGTATATTCATTTATCTTGAGGGCGGTCATAGAAACTACTAACTAGCCTATTAGCCACCTACTGAAATTTTAATGTTCTACTTTGTCACAACATTAGTTTGTGTTTTTTTTGCAGCAATCAAAAGTTTTTAACACACACACACACACACACACACACACACACTGTTAACTATGTGGGTTTAAGCAAGTAAAGCTACTACTACTACTCACTAAAAATAATAATAATAATTGTTATTATTATTAGAATAATTATTATTATAATAAATTATAATTCTTAGATATACACTACCACTCAAAAGTTTGGAATTTCCATGGTTGTTCCTGATTTGTATGTCTTTCTACATTGTAAAACAATGTTGAAGGCGTCCAAAATATGCAATAATCTCATTTGACAAGTTAATCTTAAGATGTATCTGTTACTTATGGTCTGTAAAGCGTTTATAACGACTCCAATCCAAGGTTCTGTTAATTGGTGATTTCTGAGGCTGGTAACTCTAAATGAACTTCTCCTCTGCAGCAGAGGAAAAGTTTTGGTCTTGCTTTCCTGGGAAGGTCTGGATTTTGCAAATGGACTTAACTATACTGTTCTTGCGAGAACTATTCCAGAAAGGCTGACCTCCGTGTCTTAAAATAATAACTGACTGTTGTTGTTATTGTTGTTACAAAATTACCTAATTCCATATGTGTTATTCCATAGTTTTGAAATCCCCTGTATTATTGTAGAATGTCGAAAATAAATCACTAACTATGTGTGTATCCATCCATCTAGGAACCTCTGTAGTGTAACTAGGGACTGTGGAGGCCATGATTACCATTGCATTTATTCCCACTTAACAACCATAGAAGGACCTCTGTGGGAGGAAGCCCTCCAAGCATGGGGAGAACATGCAAACTCCATGCACACAGACCCCAGGCAGGAATCAGAACTTGGAGGTGCAAGGCCACAGAGATAACCACTAAACCAGCGTGCTGCCCACATATATATATATATATATATATATATATATATATATATATATATATATATATATATATATATATATATATACATTTATATATATATATTTGTATATAAACAAATATATATATATACATTTTTTTAGTTTACATTTGCGAAGTGTAAGAAAAAAAATTGTGTAAGCAAATTATACATATAAAAGATTTTTTTTATGAATGTTATGAATTTTAAATCTCAAAATCATCAAAAATATTAAGTGAAAAACAAATTATTATAAAGCAAAATGTAATAAATGTTTCTTAAGCTAATAAATGTTTCTTAAGCTAATGAGGCCATACTGTAAGCTACTGTATGTCTTAAGCTGTTTAAGAAAATGTGTATTTAAACTTTTTTCTTCAGTTAAAAATCAACATCTTAACTTTACAACTCAAAACCAAATGTAAGGACCATTTCACTGGATAAAATAACCTTACTTTTTTATCTCTCAAAAGACACACTTAGCCCGGTAGTATCCAATTTGCCTTACATGGATATTATCAGCACAGTGGTTGGAGAGCTGGACTTTATTCTGCTTTAGTGATTAGTCATGCAGTTCTTTTTTTTCCCCAGGCTGACTGTAATACGGAGATGATTGTGAGTGTTTAGTGGCGTGTTAGCAAGGTTGCATGAGGATGTCTATCACAGCCCAGAGAAAGAAAAACAAAATCGTCCATTTGTGCTGAGCCAAGCAGTCTGACAACTGCAGGCTTGCTGAGAGCAGCACTATGGCCGCAGAGAGATCAGATCAGAGAAAGATACAGACAGTAGCGTCAGTTAGTGTGAGTACGTTTGACAGGTGTCACTCCACCATAGCATCCATCACTGGAACACAAAAGGACAGGACTTTTGGAAAATCCACACTCAATATTCACTCAATACCAATATTTAAAATCGCAGTGTTATGAGAATTTGTTCAGTACAGTACCCACAATGCCATTTCAATACCTGCTCACAGAGGTGTCACTGGGTTATATCCTTTGCCTTATCTCTAACTATAGTGTGTGATGCGGCAGAGCTTTACTCCTTCAGTCTGTCCAGCACTCTCACCTCACACTCTGCTCAAATAGATCAGCTCGCAAAGCATCGTCTTTCATGCTAATACCCCCGTCAGTGCCATTGTGCTTGTCATCTTGTAGATCGCTTACAGGCCGAGTCGGATTTCTGCTATATCTCAGCTTGACTGTATCGCATTGCTGCTCTGCATTCTGGAATTCTGAGTCCAACGTTAGCTCTGTCCACTACGCCTATGTTGGATTCCGTGACATTAAAATGTCACTGGAAATGGGAATTATTTCACCATGAGCTTGCTAAAACTCGTACTTCTATTTAACACCTCTTAACGTGTGTGAGATATCAGCCAGGGAGAAATAACAGAAATACAGCACCATCCAAAGGTTATAAACACAAAAATGATTGAATGAATTTAATTTCTCGTGGGCTTTTCCTTTAAGAAGCAGAACAAGTATACGCAGGTCATCGTGAGCAGGAGAAGCAAGAGTGTGAAGGTTCAAACGGAACTGGTTTGCTGACCCACAGCACGGCGAGGCTTGTAGGTCACGACTGACAATGATCCGAGCGTGACCTTGGTCATTCTGCACTCCACATTTGTCAGGTTCCTGTGCTGCTTGGCGTACAGTCCCGGGGTTGGGCTGCTCTGCTAATAGCCTCATGATGAATCAGGCTAATAAGTCATTTGGCAGAGTGAGCTCATCCGTGCTCTGTGATCACCCCCCTATTGCTGTTCATTAGCTAGCCAGATGAGCCAAGCTTTTCAAGCAACCCACTCAATGGAGGCTCAGTGCTGACATATCTTCCATTATTTTATGTTCTCTGGGTTATAGCAGCATAAGTGCTGCTGTCTAAAATTCCAAGAGAACATGTTGGGCTGGGTTTCCTTTTAGACCTCAGCCTGGGTGACAGCTGCACACAGCTCACAAGGTTAGGTTTAGGAAATAATGTCAAGCTTTTTTTTTTTTTTTTTTTTTCCTGGGCTTGATCCGAAAATAAGGAGTCTATTATTAGGAAGGGCCATTCTGGAGAGTGTGTTGCTACTGAAGACATGTGCTCTCTTTCTCTTAAGCTATAAACAGTTTGATCAAAATCAAGAAAGAGAGTTTTAAAAAAAAGGGCTAACATACTCGATCAGACAACCCAGAAGGTGGCAAATATAATGACTAGCAACTAGTATATTTATTTTAAATGGTAGCAAATAAAATGACTGAAAGATTTCTGCTTTGATATAGTTCATGAGTCAGTGCTCTTGTTTTTGCCTGCTGAATGGTGATCATTTTTTGTCATTCATTCATTCATTCATTCATTCATTCATCTTCAGTAGCCACTTTATCCTGGTCAGGGTTGCTATGGAGTCAGCGTGCATTCCAGGAACACCAGGCATGGAGGAGAAAAATGCTCTCAGAATAGGATGTCAGTCCATTGCATGGCACCATGTGCACACATTCACATCTTGGGGCAATTATAGTAGTCACTCCACCTCCTTAAATGTTTTTGCGAGGTGGAAGAAAACAGGAGAACCTAGAGGAAACATGCAGAGAACATGCAAATCTCCATTCAGACAGTAATTCGATGCTCAGGATCGAACACAGGACTCTGGAGGTCTACCCACATTTGTCTCTGCAATCTGGCTTTTTATTGGTTTTGTGGGTTTTTTTCTTTTTTTTCAAACAGCAAACTCGCATAAACACAATTAATCTGTGTATTCAAAGCATGTGTGAAAGTAAGCACATATTGTCACATGTGTCTTTGGGGTGATAATCATTTGCAGGCAGCACCGTTGTGGTGATATGATTTCATTAGTGGGGCAGAGCGAGTGTCAGGGCCGAGGTGGAGATTAGCCCTGGCTGAAATCCAAACCCAGCGCCAGTTGCCCGGGCAAATGGGGCTGTTCTGAGGGGCAAGGGGAGAGAAGGGTCAGCTGGATTATTACTAAGTGTTTCACCTGTTTATTATTCCAATTTCATTTCGAACAGCTGAAAATTGAACCATTATGCAGCAGCTCAGGGCTGCACCCCATTGAAAGAGGTGGATTTGCAATTACGTATTTAGAGAGCTGTGGGTTAAAGGATGATAAGGGATAGAAAGATTAAGGGTTGATGTCTTTTCTTAGCATTTATTCCCTTTCTGTTTCTTTTACAGGTCTTTTATCGAGCACAAAGGGTGAAAGGTGCTGCCAAGAATCTACAGTCTGCGTTGTTCAAGTCATACCTGGAATTGTGAGGATTTTAAGGATCTATCCAATAACGGACACTTTGAAGCACTTTTGTAAGTCTCTCTGGATAAGAGCGTCTGCTAAATGCCTGAATGTAAATTTTCTTATTAATAAAGGAGTACAACCGATTGACATTTAAAGAATACTTCAAGCACAGTACGGTGATGCAACACTTTAGCAGTAAAACATTTAAATGGTGCAAACATTTTTGTGAATGATGACCGTGGCCGAGATGGCTCGAAGCCCTCGTGAAAATTCAATAATTGGAACAGCAGGTCTTTGAAACCCGACGGATAACTTGTCAGCAACTTGTATAAGAGACGCAATAGTCTGTTTGAACTGTACACATAATCATTCACAAACACCACTTGGACATTACAGAAGCTCAGCTGGGAGTTATTGCCACATCCCCAGTATATTTCTGACCTCACTACAAACCATTTCCAAATTTTTGGGACATTAAAGGAGTGCCAGGGAGGCCAGTGTTTCACACATGAAGTACTGGCATACTAATTCTGCCTTGATGGTATCCAAGCACCAGTGAAACGCTGAGATAAGTGCATTAGTGAAATTTAGTGTATAGAAAAATAGGGATAGTTTTTACTCTGATAACTCTGTTTTGTTATTCTGCACATTCAATAGTAACAATTTAAATTGAAAATCCCTCATAGAAAATATTAGAAATAACCTAGATGAAATAATAATCCATACTATTATTTTTGTATACACCAACAGTTAATTCTGATGTCAAACAGGATTTTAGGACAGAAATAGATTTTGAGAATTTTCTTAATAATATTCTCCATTATTACATTTTCAGAATAGTCCATTGACAAATCACTTGTAAACTAGGCTTTTATAGACATCTACAGTTGTCATCCACTCTATGTAAAATGGGGAACTACTGTAGAAATGTTTACATGAAGTCCAGATTTTAATTATAGTAGACAGTTTTTCCTAATAATCATTACAGTACTAAAATAATTTGTGGTTTAAGTGTTAACCTTGAAGTACTTCTTTTTTAACCATTTTTAGCCTAGCATTTTCAGTGGCATTTTTAATAAATATAGGTAACAAAAAAAAAAGTTTTTCACGTTAGCCAAGTCGAACATGAACTGATAGATTTGGTGGCACATTAATGAACTTAAAACATTCTCCTTTATTATGACAGAAATCGAAGTCTGGGCTTCAAGGGGCTGTCAGTTAACATTGGACAATTCTTATACAATTGTCAATTATTTCTGATTCATATGTTGATTGGCTTATCTGACACTTCTATTTAAGAAGAAAGAAGACTCAATTTCTCATATTAATATTAATACACTCTAAAATTTCTTCATCCATAGGATAAAATAGAAACCAATTTTACTAAATATTTTGAAAAAGCTTATATGTTAAATTTATTCGGTTTAAGCAGGCAGATTTATATATATATATATATATATATATATATATATATATATATATATATATATATATATATAAATCTAAAAAAATTGTTAAGTTGCTAACTGTGTAAATGCATTATATTTTTATGCATGTTTGAATGAAATATGCATTTTTTCAGTGTATGTGAATACATTTCATTTGGTGTGACTATAGCATTGGGCATAAAACTGCTGCTCTTATCACATTATCAAACTGAAATCAAGATCTCTTGCCAAAGCCATAATGGAAAACGCGAAGCAAAGCTTAGCGTTATTCTCTTCCGAAGTGTTTCGTGTAGAGTTGAATGTCTGGTGATTGAAGTGACGGAGCTCCTTTTCGAGCTGAAAGAGGAGTCAGATGAGGCGGCTTAAAGCTCTAATTAAAGACAGAGGAGTCCTAATCCTCCAGCTCCAGGGCTCGACTCCAGTTACTCTGGCTAACCATTCCCACTATTACCATTAGTAAAAGGTCTAGCTCAACAATAAGTGTCACATTGTGGGTCAGGGGATAATAGACAGGGAAAAAAATAACATACACTGTTTCATTTGGTCATAACATTTTAAAAGGTTTTAGAGGCAAGATTAAAAAAAAACAGTATAGAAAAAAACTCCTACCAATTTCTTGATCTAATTTATATCTAGTGTATAGAAATGTAAGATTTTCTGAGATAATAATTATAATAAGATCATTGTAGATAATCTAGCTAGGTAATGAATCATTAACCGCTTAAACTCAAAGCCTCCTCTGTTGTTCATATTAAAGCATATTATTCAGTAACTACTATTAATTATTCAGTAACTACACCAAACAAAGAGAGAAACATAAACAGATAGGGTTTAAGGGCTAGTCAATGCTGGAATTATGCAACAGGATTCATATAGCTGACTTGGCCAATATAGAAATGAATAAATCAACACTTTTTAATTCCCCCACCCCACCCTACGTTTTTTTTTCTCTTATAAACCATGGCGTGAGGACTGACTTTGGCGCCGCAGTTGCCTGCATGTTATTTGAGACCTGCTGACTATTGGAACTTCATCCAGACCGTTGTGTTACTGCTCTCCTTGCAGCACCTGATGGCAGGAACTCTAAAAATAGCCGTCCATATGAGCTGACAAAAGAGAGCGGGAGACAGAAGAACATTTAGTCAAGAACAGCACTGCTGTATATTTATAACCATTGCGTAATCAACACTGCTTCTTAATTCACAATTTAATATTTTAAGTGTGCCACACATCGAGCCACTGTGAAAATTCCTGGAAAGCATATGCTCTCTCTCAAAATTCAAGTGCTACTTAAAGAAAATAAGCAAAATCACATGCTATCAAGCGCCGTCGATTTTCTCTCCGTTTCTCCATGACGGATAGCTGAGGAGGTACGCTACTGACATATTGATCAGGGATAGATTCCGTTTCAGAAAAGACAATTCATCTGTCAGGATTTTATCTGATGAACAGCACTAACAAGCGGAGATCGATGACGTGGATGCGTGCTGCCAAATACTGCTCACCACACACATACGCACATGCAGCAGCCACAAAGAAACTCTTAGGATGATTACAGAGCCGGGCTCAACTGTGGCTCTACAGGACGGAGCCTGAAGCCCGAGAGAGACAGGAGCCCATGCAGCCGGGAATAGCGGGGAAAGACACAGAGACGGCACTGTGAAAGCCACCCACATTGCTGAGGACCCTGAGGAACGGAGCTGATCATGCCTAGGGCTCTCCGCTGGGCCTGTATCGGCAACTTCAGAGTGGTTTATCAATAACTACAAGCGTTTACATTAGCAGAATAGAGTACTAAAGCCCATTAATAAGAGTGGCAAAAATGAATTAAAATAAATACTTTTTTTTTTTTTTTTTAAAGGACAAATTGTAAAAACGTACACATTTCTGCAACAGTAAAATGTGATGTTAGGGTTATACGTGCACTAGGTTTCCTTCTCAATTCAATGACCATTTGCTTTCTAAAGTACTACTGCATCATTGTTCTTCATTTATATTATCATATTGGGGGATTTTATGTGAGCTTAATACAGCTACAAGATTATAGCAGCATTACCTCCTTGCTAGTTCCCAGCCTACTAGCTAGCATTTAGCATACTATCTAACTGAAAGCATAAAAATAAAATAATGATAAATAAAAAGAAAATCTGTTTGTAAGAATATGATAAGTCTGTCTGTTCTTTAGACTGTTTTCTCTACTGTTTTTATTCTGCTTTTTGTAGTGACCTGTTAAAGCTAATATAGCTAGAACTAGCGTGCTTGTTTACTTCTTTTTGCAGCTCAAGAAATGTACAATTCTGATTTGATCTGACTAAAATTGTTCATAGATTTAAACTTAATAACGCCTAAATGACAAAAAAATGCCCAAAATCATTGTGTTTTTTTTTCTTGTCTGACAAAACATAATCTGAAATACAGATTGAATAGGTTAGCTACTAATATTAATTGTGCTGTAGAGAAACAGCAGTCCTCTAAAATCCACCAGAAACGCAGAAATACCAGTATCTATGAAGTTTTTACATAATATTCTTTACATTTTGACACATATGCAATAAAATGTATCAAATGCAATTAAATTATATAAATATACAATACTGTGTAAAAGTCTTAAACTCATTTCTTTTTCTTTTTTTTTTTCTTCAAAAGAACCAGACTTGTATATTTTTTTATGTGGTCTTGAGGAATAGTTCTCCAGGCTTCCTGAAGGACATTTTTTTTGCCTTTCACTGACTCTCATTTCCAGTCCAGTCCCTGTACTGTATCACAAGTTTCAGAGGAACGTTTTTTTGTTGTTGTTGTTGTTGTTTTGTTAAGCCACACAGTGACCTATGAATCATTCAAGAATAAAAAGCATCTAACTTAAATTGATAACCCAAAAACAGGTGCAGATGATGACAGATGATCAGGTCGTGATTAGTGTACTGGTTATGATGAATGCTGAGGGGTTGGAAGAGACGAGAGGAGAAATAAGGTTGCTGCTGAAAGTTGTTATGTAATCAACTCATTTTCAAATTATAATTTTAGCCAAATTGCTGCCTGACACAATAAACCAATTGTTTCCAATTTCTAAATGAGAGGCTTAAGAATTTTGTACAGTAACGTATATTCGGTAACAATATTTGGTATGATTATGTACTGTTTTCCATAGTACAGTATAAGTCAATTCTAAAGTTTTAAAGACATACAGTATATACAAACTATACTGCATGTACTGTATATAATAAAATCAATTATCAACAATTTCTACAAATAAAACTAAGTACAATGTTTATATGCATAAACTGGAAAAATATATAAAGTTTTCCATGCAAATAAACATATACAGTATACATGACTGTATAATGAAGAATGTATAATATTCTTGGATTCAGAAAGGATCTTTTGTATTAGTTCTGGAAGACAATATAAGCTTGAGCTCATTTGGTCCACATCAGTCACTGTTTCCAATGACGCTGCACAAAAAGGCATCCTGTTTCAGGGCTCGCTTTCTAGTCACACCCTGAGAAATGATCAAGAAAGGAAAGAACATGGACTGCTGCTATGCTTAGATTCGATGTTTCCTAACGATAAACAATATATATTTTGCTCTATCATAATAAATCATACTGTACATATACAGTATATTAAACACAGTGAGAATAAACGACTGCGGCAACATGAGGTTCGTACTACAAAACCTGTTCTAAGACAACAGATCCGGTAAACACAAGTGCTCGGTTCTCCCTCCCTCTTTCTTTCTCCCACTCTCTCTCCCTCTTTCTCTCTCTAGGAGAATCTGCAGCAGGTGTTTGATGGCTGACTGAAATAGATTTGTTCAATAAAGCTTTTCCTCCTAATCAGCAACCTTTTTCCCCCTCCTCAGTTGCTGACCAATAGAAAAAAAGATAAATGCCTCCAATTCAGTCGGCCCGTTCTCTACAGTCTCGTGCTCAGACCTGATCCCACATTAAACCTGTAATAGCTTCCAGCCCTGCGAGGCATGATTCCAATTCAGTGAGCCATGTTATATGAATGAGTTTTCCACAAATATGCCAATATTTATGCACATATATTCCGACTGTGTAGCATTATTGCACATGTCCTGCTTTCAAGGATGGACCAGATGCTGCTGACAAACATTCAGGAAATATATCCAAATTTGCAGACACACACACACACACAAATGATAGATGTCGGTATCTAGATGGAATTTTAAATACATTCGATCTAGACGTTGGCTCATGTGATGAAGTCTTAATTTCCATGTTTCCTCCGGATGTGTTATTTGGATATGACAGGCGTTCTCACTCGCTTGGTACCCAGGGACAACTTTAAATGTAAATTAAATTCCACTGGCCCCCTCAGAAGAGATTTATTTCATGAATGATATTTAAATGTGTACAATAGAATTTTGTCTGTTTGTTAGAGCTATAGAGTTTCTATGAATATGAATTTCTATAATATAATTTTTTTTACTGACAAAACACATTAGATGTAATCAGACATTATTTATAGTCTTACTAGTTTTTAAGTTTCTAAGGTTTGGGTTAAATTCATTCAAATCAAATGGACCATGGCAAAAAGCTCAAAAATGATCTGCACTCCGGCTATATTAAAACTGCACTGTCTTGCCAGCTCTTTTCGTTACCCAGTCACTGCTGTGCAGATATGAACGAGTTGCATCAGTTCATTTGAAACTCTGGTACATCAGATGTACATCGGTGAAAATGAATGGTCCACTTGTGATTTGCATGAAAGAAAAGCAGCGAGCAGCTATTCGTTTTGTTTTTTTTGTGGTCTGAGGGTGTACTGTACCTGGTGCTGTAATTTATTAAAGACTTTGTATACATTATGAAGAAAATGTTTAAATATGTGCAAACAAAATTTGAACTGATACTCTACTATACTATACTGCACAACCTTGAGCATTTATATATATATATATATATATATATATATATATATATATATATATATATATATATATATATATTATTTATTTTTTTTTTTTTTAATGGCAAAATGCTCTGAGCTTTAAGGGATACGAACCGGTGCACTATGATAAACAGGGCTGTTCAAACGTGTCGACCATAGGCATGTTTCCTTATATGAAATAGCTTGGTCCTTGTGTATGCAAGGGAGGATTTTCTGAGCTGAACCTCTATTTAAAACAATGTAACATAGCAGTAGTGTCTCAAACCGTGTGCTGATCCTGGAGTGCATTTTCCCCCTTTGACCAAATCAATCACCCTTTCAGTTTCCCGGTGTCCTTCTTCCCCAATCATTTGTCTTTAATTGAGTTCAGAATAAGTCATCCATCAGTGATTAATCTGATCCACAGTTACAGTGACAGCACGGTGGTCTGCTAGATCAATTTTGTGTTGTTGTTTTTTTTAAGTCTGATTATAAAAAGTCTGGGAGGACTATCATTTTTATAAAACAGATTCCGGCTTACAATAATTGCAGCACACTTACGGGACATACAGATCATTATTCATTATAGGGTTTATATTTTATTATTCCTGTAAACTCTAACATAAAACTTGGCTCAGATTGCTTAATTCTGTGGATTACATTGCTTTATGCAGTAGTATATAAATAAATAAATAAGGCTAAAAGATCCCATAAAGAAAACAAGCAGAAAAAAGAATAGCGCATACATAGCTTTTCTCTTTGTATCCATCAAGCTCTATACTCTTGTATTTTCCATTGTCAAGTCTTCGATTAGTTTAAAGACGCTGCAGTTTCAAGGTTAAACTGTATAGCTGTGTGAATGATTTTCAATTACACACACACAAACACACACCCTCACACACACACACACACACACACACACACACCCTCACACACACACACACACACACACACACACACACACATACGGCTATAGAGCTGCAAAGGATTATTCTGTATATTCAAGCACTTGTTATACTACAGATATTTCACACGCTTTCCTGTACTTGCAAAGAAGGACTCGTAATGCAGTGTTCATTATTAAAGTAAATTGTGAAGGTAAACATCACAATATACTCACCTCTATTGTCTACGTTCATAAATTTACTACCACTGTGCATGATAAGGCTGCTATACTTTATAACGTCATGATTTCTAACTCAAATTAATTTCAATGTTTTATAGGATAAATGAGCATAAGCAAGGCAATTCTCTGTAAATATCCGTCCAAGAATATTGGTGTACTAGGCAAGATGCTTTATACTTGGATTATCTGTAATAGATTTTTTATGGATTTTTTGGCTACTCACCTGGAGCACTTGTACCACAGACAAACTCCTTGAACAGACATTTAGTGGCAGTTTCCATCAATCAATTCTTAAAAGACACACCTTTCAAAAATAAAAACTACAGTTGGTTCACTTTAGGTTTTATATAGTATCTTACCAATGTCCAAATTTATACATGATCAATACATTTATTAGTTCTTAATTTACAGTGAAACTAAAATTCAGTTAGTGCACATGTTTACATTTTCTCAAAGGTTCTGCCCATTTCCTTTTAGCACTGAAATCATAATTTCAGAGAATAATTTACAAAACATGATTACGGAGTAATTTATGAAATGATTCATAAACACTTAATCCTTATTGACTGCTTCATCATCTGACCTTAGACTTATTCTATAGCATTAGCATTGCAAAAAAAAAATACATACAAGGGATGTTCAAATCAAAATGGGATTTTAGATTGTGCAGAATAACAGAATAGTTATACTAATACTAACACTCCCTTTATTTCTCTGTATAATCCCCTGCTACACTAATGCCCTTATCCCAGTGTTTCACTAGCGCTTGGATACCATTAAGGAAGAAAGATGTCTCGGTATGCCAAAGCCATGATCAGACTGCCTGCTTCATGTCTAAATCACTGGCCTCCCAAGAACCCCTTTAATGGTCCAAATATGTGAAGCAAGGTCAGGGCCATACGGGGAACTTTACAATAACTCCAAGCTGAGGTCCTGTAATGTGCAAGTGGTGTTTCCAAATAATTATGTGTACAGTTCACATAGACAGATGCATGTTTTCTGTACAGCAAGTTGGCGACAAGTAATCTGTCAGATTTCAAGGATCAGGCGTTCCATACAGTATGTGCACACAATCGTCATTCATGGCCTTCTTTAAAAGGTTGCATTCCATTCATGAGAAATTTGATGACAAGTCTCGTTTTGACCTGTGTGGCCTCCCATGACCCTACACAGGATAAGCGGTATAGAAAATGGTAAACCTACTAGTAACTAATGAAGTCTCACTCAAATTAGCCACTAGGGGTGCTATGTATATTTCTGCATATAAAAACAAGCACATCTTTTGGATTGACCTTTGAACTATTTAGCCAAATTCACTTAAATGTACAATAATTTGCATAATATGTGAAACCATTTTTTTTTTTATTACTACACATTTCTGTAATTCATGATCGGCTGTATGAACTTGAACCAAATTGCAACTGCATGTTCAGTACAAGCTTCTGAACACATCTGCAAAGGTTGGGGTGTGGATTACACATAGAGGGTGGAGTTTACGTCCAAAAAACATGATCAGGCTGGATTTTACTAAAAAAAAAAACATGGTTGCCATTAGCCATTTAGAATTTAGCAAGCATTTGACAAGGTTCCCAATAAGTTATCATCATGAAACAGTTTCAGTGTTTAAGAGAAGGACCTACTAGTAGCTGATGCAGTCTCATTTAGATTGGACTGCAAAGTCTTGACAAAGTCTGTCTTAAATCAAAATTGGGGTGCATATAAGTAAAATACCATAGGTCTTGGTTGCTTTAAGTTTTCCTGCTCTGCACACTGACTGTCAAGTTTGTTACCCAGAATGCGAGAACAATGTAAGTAATCAGGGCCAAGTTTCACACCCCTCATTCCATGCAAAAATGCATTCCCAAGTTCAGCTGAGACTCATATGAAACCTCTGCCATTCCACCAAATCGAGTTGGTAACTTTTTTTTTTTTTTTTTTTTTTTTTAAAGATGTAAATTTAACTTTTTTCTTGCCCTTGAACTACAGTAGCTATATACAGTAGCTAACTGGAACTAGCCACATGGCTAATAAGAACTAGCTATATGGCTAAGTGAAACCAGCCATACGGCTATTTCCAGGTCTTACAGGAGCCCAAAGTGCAATTGAGCTTACATGTGTGTCAATCTTTCTCTGTAACTGAATTTTTAGTAATAGTTGAATTTAGAACTGCCTTAAAACATATCACTGTTTTCAGCCAATCAGATTTCAACAGGCATTGAACTTTCATCACAAAACCTGCTAACTATTGTCATGCATGGTGTTTTATGGTTCTAGGTATGTTTGCTGAGGGCAATAGAGGCAAAGAATGCTTAAACCCTGCAGCTCAACACTTGCAATTATATGGGTTTTTTTTATATGTATAGTGTATAGTGGCTCGTAGAATAATCCTATTTCTATTTCTAATCCTAATATGTCGGAAGTGCTGCCACAGTTATTAAATCTGCTCCTTAAGTCTCAAGATTAAAAAGATTTATTAAAGCTTATTAAATCTTGCTTATTGTTCAGGACCTTGTGAAACCTCTATAACTGTATTTACGCAGAGGATACAAGATGCTCGCAGTCTGTTGTCAACACAAGAGTTTACGTTTTCTATAGAAATGCCGCTAATCTGTTACATTTGGATTTGCATATTTAACAAAATATCCAGGAAGTGCAAAACAGGACATTTTTGAAAATTGTTGAACTTTAAACCATGTTCCATTTCCCCAGTACTGTTAATATCTTCCCATCTCAGTCGTTTCAGTTCAGCCATCAGAGCTGCTCCTGCCTTTGTTTTAAAGTGGTCTTCCAGAAAATGAGTTCACTTAGAGCCAATTACATAGCGAAGTCATTGTCGATGACCTAAAAACCAAGGTGCCTAGAGGTTCCATTTCTGGAACATGCAGCGCTGACAGGTATTGAACCTATGTGAAGTAGCACTGCAATTATTGCTTTCACAAGTTGTGTAATACAGTACATCTGTTGTGCAACATGTGTTTTCTAAAGGGCTACGGTGTGTCTTGGAGATGTTTTCATTACAATTCAGGACTCGTTTTTGGAGGTTTTATGGCAACTGGTAGCATTTCATAACAGCTAACAGCATTCATTTCATCTACAGCCAAATTAATGAACACATAACCATATTAATGCTAACACACGCAGGTGAGATAAGCATGTACTAAGGAGAATTTGACAAACTTAGTCAGTAAACATTTTTTAAACATGGTATAATATACAGTACACTACAATGGTATAATGGTATAACATATAAACAACCACATGTAAAGTCATTAACAACCTCAGAACTGATCAATAGCACAAATTGCTAGCTTATATATCGAGGCTTTTAATAGGAATGTCACTCCAAGCTCCAACTCTTGCACTAACCTTATTGTTGCACACCTTACCTTCTTATCATTTCACGCATTTTAATTGTGAAACCTGCTAATATTTAGCAATAGAAACGTTGTACGTCTAATATCAACATAAATTAATATCTCAGCGTAGCTACTGTGCATTTGAACAGCTATTACACACCGTGAAGTCAGTTGGAATTACAGATTTCAATATTTGATAAAGCAGAACATTCATGCAACTGAGATGATCAAGACCCAATCCAGTGATTTGAGGCAGTGAAAGCTCCTTCTGCAGCTCTCACTTCATGTGTTTGTTGCATGCTATTGATTAAGTCACGTTTAAACTTGTGACTAAAGCGTAGCTTGTCCCTCTCGAATAAATTACAGTATTGACTGCACAGTTTTCAATAAGGGTAATGACAAACATCTTTCCCCACATTTAATGGAATGGAGAAGCCTTTTGTTTTGCAGGAAATGATGTCACACCAGGGCCAGGCAGTCGGTCTGTCTCACTGCAACCAGCCATTAATGAATTACATTACCACCCCTTAAGGACATCTTAATCAGAGTCATGGTCTCTGCCAGAGAAGGATTTTTTTTTTTTTAATGGATAAATTGATGAAAAATAGCAGAGGTGTTTTAGATGTCTTTAATTTTTTTTTAAGCTATTATTTTATTATATAGAAACATATTAAATTTAAGAGAAAATGTATAAAATTATGAGTTAAAAGCATTATGAAATAGTTCACATCCTGGACAATCATAATTACTGTATGATGTCATAACTTTTTTTGTATCATATGGTATACTTATCTGTTGATAAAAAAAATCTAAGTTAAATAATAATAATAATAATAATAATAATAATAATAATAATAATAATAATGCATCTAGGACTATGAATGGAGTAATACATAAAGGACTGTTAAGCCAAAAATAATTACATTACTGTATGCATAAGGTATTCATGCAGCAATGCATGCACTTGATTTTACTTGATTAGATGACCTTCTCCATCATACAGGCATTGCATTAGTAACTTGTGGGAGGTCAGACATTTAACAAGCACATGCATGGAAAATAAGTTGGCCATCATACATTTAAGGCAAGGAGAAGCAAATCACAACTACAGATAACACATCCATCCTTCAGTACAATACACTCTAAAGAGAACCAGTCCAAAAAAGTACAGCTCACTGTATCAGTCATGTTCATAAACAAATGTATAACGTAGGTAGCCCAGACCCCCTCTAAGAGCAATGATATTGGAAGGTCAAAAAATTTGCACTATTAAGTGATTATAAATGTGCTATTATGTGCTATAGGAGAATAATCAAGAACAAAGTGCTTTATTTCTTTCATACAACAAATGTCAAATGTTATATTCTTTCATTACAGACATTATAGCAGCAGGGGGGAAAAAAACAACCACACCAGGTTCTCACGTTTTTTGTTTTGTTTTGTTTTTTTCAGTACAAATCCACTGTCCTGGAGCCTCTCCTATGGTAAAAATCTTACTGTAATAAACCTGACAATGATGACTAGAGTCATGTTAATAAATAAAAAAAACTACAAGCTCATCATGCTGACCTTGCTCTAATCATAAAGCTTCAAGTTACAGCTTTACCTCCGCTGACACTGGAGACACCTTTCATGAAAGGTAATTCAATGTCTCCTTGCATTAAAGCTTGAACATATCAATTAGTGTACATTTCTCCATGTTAAATAACAGCTTTTATTTGAACATCATTAATGCTGGTCTTAATCAGAGAAGTCCCTTTTAATGAACAGTTCCTATAGAAACAGCAATGACTTAGAGCATGTGCAGTAACATAAACCTGTAATTTTCCTCTTAGGCAGTATTACTGTCAGCGCTACTGTTATTAAAAATATTGAAAGCTTCTGACTAAGCAAACTCATTGGAGAAGGCGCTGACATTCCCATCTTTCTCTCTTATATTTTTTTTACAAATATTTTAGTCTTTTATATGTTACAATTTTATTTTTTGTTTGCTTGAATCTTGAATCAGGTTATCAAGTTCATTTTGCAGAGACAAATAATATATATTATTAACAAGCAAAAACAATCATATATATGTAAATATATACAGTATATATTATATTTACAAATGGAATAGTGTTTAGCACTGTCACCTTGCACCTCCAGGGTCCAGGTTCGATTCCCACCTGAGGTTCTGTGTGCATGGAGTTTTCATGTTCTCTCCGTGCTTGGTGAGTTTTTCTCAAGGTACTCTGGTTTCCTCCCACAGTCCAAAGACATGCAGATTAGGCTAATTGGTGCTCCCAAATCACCCGTGGTGTGTGAATGCACGTGTGAATGTTGAGCGGAGGTCCTACCACGGTCATAAAAATGGGAATAAACATGATGATCCCCATATTCCCTATTTAGACTACTGAGGTTCCTAGATGGATGGATCCAATGCAATCCTAAGTACAGCAATATTTTACACATTTTTGACTTGCTTTCAGTTGCATCAGTAGGTTATGCGGACATACATTTTTCACAGCTCACAGCAGTGTTGCGGCATACTACTGCAATATGAGTGGTGAGTATCAATGTTTCTCTCTAAAGCAGACCAGAGGAACTATCACCTGTGTATCTGATGCCAATGAGCAGGAAATCAATAGCTCATCCTATAACAAACATTGATCATGAGGCAGGAGTGCAATAGCCTCCTGCTATTCGCAAACTGACTGGAAGAGACTCCATGCACAATTTAATAACAGTCGTACAGTATATACGCACAGCTGGAAGCACTAAACAAATCAGATAGCAAACTCTGCTGTACTTTAAAGTTGATATTAGCTCCATGGGCATAATTAGATGGCTAGTGAGATAAATAAAGGACACCAAGCGAGTACTTCATACGGTATAAAACAAAACATGCGGTAAGGAACACTGCCTCCACACTCCACTAGCATTTATGGGCCTTTAGATTCTTACACCGGTGATCTCACACTTTAAACTTTATACAGCACCACTGGTTAATGCTCAGTTCTGATTGGTCAGAATGTGTGCAGCTTTAATACTTTAATTTAAAGCACATTAATGTGCTTGTTCTAATACAGTGCATTATTGTTACTATAGTAATGGGTTATATAGGACTTGTATGATGGACGCTCCCGATATATAGATTAGAAACCACATGTACAGTATAATATGATATTTTCTTGTACATTCCAGAACATTAAATATACGTAACTATAAATGAATATACAATACAGTGCGTTTTAATATTTTATTCACTCATTGTCTATGACGGTTTATCCTGTATACAGGGTCACGGGGGGGGGGGGGGGGGGGTGGGGGGTCTGGAAACACCACAGGCAGGAAACACCTTGGACAATGTGACAACGTGTGCCAATCCACCGCATTGTTTTTATTATTTAAAACTGAATCATTTAAATTATTGACAACGTATTATGAAATGAAAAGAACATCCTTCAGGCATAGGAAAATATTACATTTCTGGATGATAACAGTAACTGGATGGTCAGTAACAGAAGACCCCACAGCCAGCGCAGTGGCGTAGTGGTTAGCACTGTCGCCTTGCACCTCTAGGGTCTGGGTTCGATTTCTGCCTCCACATGGAGTTTGCATGTTCTCCATGTGCTTGATGGGTTTCCTCTAGTTTCCTCCTGCAGGTCAGACAGGCAGATTAAGCTAACTGGTGCTTCCAAATTGTGTGTGCGCCCTGTGATGGATTGGCACCCTGTCCAGGGTCTCCTGGGATAGACTCCGCCTCAACCCTGAATACAGGATAAAGCTGTATAGGTGAGTGAGTGAGTGAGTGAGAGAGGACACCCCTTGGTCAACAGCTATTTTAGCTTAAGTTAGTTAGTTAGTTGGTTAATTTAGTTATATACCACATTTAAAACGACCGATAGTTGACCAAAATGCTTTACATAAAAAAAAAAAATAGTAAAATAAATCATTTAAAAACAACAGAACCATCAAAATAGAAACCACTACAACACATGTTTAAAAGCCTCGGTAAACAGATACGTTTTTAAATTCGATTAAAAAATTTCAATACTGTGAGCTGAACAGACATGGAATGGGAGCTTAAGTTACCCAGAAACTAGCTTTGTGGAAGTTCCACTATGTTAACCGTAATTATAAACAGTTAAAAATGAACATCATTCATTAATAAGTAAAAATGTTATCATTGGGAAGTTGCTGTAGTTTGAAAGGAATAAAGGACTTATATCTATATTACAACACTCTATCATTGGTTACTCTTTCATAGCAGCACATCCTATCCTGTCCGATTCCCGTCCATATTTGTCTGATCAGGTTGGCAGAATTTTCATTTCAAAGAGGATGCATTTAATGTGCAAACCTTCCACATGTGCAATCCTGACCCGTTTTAAGATCACAATGAAGAAACACAAGAATCCTGTGTATAAAAAATAAAAATAAAAATGACGAGAATAGGTCATACTGAGTCATAAAACCCACCCTGCACCTCTACACTTTCATCAGGCTTCTCATTTCATTTAGTGGATGGAGCCCCTACACGCTATGAAAACCTCATAAACCTGGCCTTCCCCTCAAATATGCCCAGTGAGGGGAAAAACTGAAGGCTTTTAATAGTACAATTTCATTACGGCTGAGTTTAAGGCTTTCCATGGCTGCACTGGGATCAATTTATTTTCCCTCAAACAGACGCCTGTTATGAAAATGCAACCATACGTGCTTGCACTTGCATGTTTTAAACAGGCACGTAAACAGAAAACCAGGCACATACAGTACAAACGCGTGATTCTTAAAGTTACTTTACAAACCTTACCTCTAGCTGAATAGCTCAGATAAGTGATGAACCCTCCTTAAGGAATGTGCAGGGTGTTGATGTGTACGTGTGGGACGGAATTTACCACACCTAAGCCATCACAGTCAAACTGCACGACAGTGACCTAACACCATTCAAGTAACAGTATTACAACAAACAACAAATTGAGTCCATGTGAACCCCAAGTACAGAGAAAAAAAAAAAAAAACACACGGAATGCCTTCCGTTAATGGTGTTTACTGAAATCACTAAAGTCCCGCTGACCGTGTTTTGTCATGAAGACAAATCACCTTGTGGATTTGCCACGGAATCAGAAACTCTTGTAAACGTGGGTCCTCATTTATGGGCCGAGGCAAGAGAACGGGCCTCCCGGCTCCCCGGCAATCCTGTTACCACAGGGATTTGTTCTGCTAGCCTTGTAAAAGATTAGTCCTCCAGGAGAGTGAATAGACTTGATTAGCTAGACAGCAATTTAATGGGATTGTTGGAGAAGCAACAATAAATCAGCTTTTGTGATTAAATAGGGGCTGTAGTAAAAAGTTGGATGTCTACTGATCAATAACTATTGAATGTTTTTCTCCTTGTAACGAAAAAAAAAAAAGAAGAAGGAAAGGAAAGACCAAAAATCCTAGATGGTTCATTGGCAGGGTATTAGGTGTATGGGCAAAGCTAAGCAGAAATATAGTGTATTATTGGAATTACTGGATAAATTAAAATAAAGAAATACTCTGGTGACAGAAATCCCAATGTGTGCGGTCAAATATTTTGCCATTCTTACCCAACAAATTGCCTGATGTCGAACAAAAAAACCTGAAATTCAAGACCTATTTCGCATTGTTTTCAGCACTGCTTCATGACCATAACGTCTGCTAGGGCAGGGCAACGTGAAAAACTAACATAGTTGAGAGGCTATTACGTGTGACCTGTGCTCTAGGCTACTATCTATTTTAAGAGTAACCCCATAATTGGAGGCTATGAGTCCACAACATGCTGTCATTCAGCATACAGTAGAGATACCTTCTCATAATCGTTGCAATATACTGTATGCTATCTTATAATAGAAATGGTTGTGCTACAGTATCTTATAATAGAAACTGTCTGCATTACATTTGCAGTAATTTAAAACTATAAAGTGGACTAATTTTACAAAACCGTGACTTAGCCTGTCCGATGCTCCTCCCTTAGTAAAAATAGTTCATAGAGAAAGCTGGGGGCAGCGTGAGTCCTGTCTCAATGAACTTCTTTTAGTGCTTTTTGAAGGCCTTTAAAATGCATGGAGTTGGGAATGAGGACATAATGAAGATTACGTTGTTTCGTGCTTTGTCCTTGAGACATCAACTTTGACAGTTTTGTATTTTTAACTTTACTATTTGTATTTACTAGCACCTGATAACAGATGTTGATCAAAACTTAAATCAGGAAGTAGTCTAAAAAAAATCCTCACAGCAATACACACACACACACACACACACACACACCAAGTATTCGAAGAAACTGAAGAAAAAGTCAAATTGAATGGCAATGTTATCGGAGCAGACACGTAAAGCCCTCTGTGTAGTCCTTATGTGCCTTTATGTGCACGTCCCTGAGAATGAATTAACATCAAGTGATGGAGCACGGCTTTGTCCGAGAAGAACAAATAAATAATGTCCGAAGGCCAGCTGAGCCTGAATAGCGCAGCACCGCAGCAACGTCTTGCTGACAATCAGTGTAAACCTCATGCTTAGTGACTACACTTATCCAAGCTAGTATGTGCCTGACAAAAAAGGTCAACACTCCCAATAAATACCAATCTTCTGCTCAGAGGCTGCTTTCACCACAGGTACAATGGTACGATCCATCTATAATGCAAAAAAAAACAACAACCTTTCAACCATTGCAAAAAGCCAAAGGTATTATGGAGGTATAATAGATTATGTTTCTTAAATGCATATAAATATCTGCCACGTCCAAACGATCCAAAGGGCTGTTCACTCTGCGTGTGTGTGTGTGTTTTTTTCTGGTTGTAATTAAGTGTATGAAGGACAGACGGCGCTCCACACGGCTGTTGTCTGCTTCTGCATTCCTCTGACTTTGATAGCACGCTTCACCCGTGTCTGTCCCTCATCAGCCCAGCCCGCTGCCCTCCCTCAGGCCTCCCCCAGCTCCAAGGAATCCATCGGCTCTGGACAGTGTTTCACCTCGCACAGGCATTGTTCCTGATAGCTTAATGGCCCTTTACAGAGGGAAATGTGTAGCTCAATACTAGCAGGATAGAGGGAGTTATTATAACATATACCCAGTTTTGTACGCTCAAGCCTGCTACGATTATTGCCTAAAAGGCAGTGTGGTTAGTGTTCACTTTGTTCACTTTTTTAATAGTCATAGTCAGTGAGCCATTGACCTAGGGCTATAGCGTCTAAAGGGACAACTCTGAGACTTTATGTCTAAAAACGTAAGAAAGGAAATTAAGTTGTTCCAAAATTAAATGACAGAAATCCCACAGGAACAGTTTTATTCTCATATCAGGTTATTTCCCACTTGCTTGATCTCCAATACACCTTGAATGTCTCGGTTTGCCCCAATTCTCCTCACCCAATAAGTACCAGAGACTCAGAGGGCTGTTGTGTGTTTATTTATGTTGGACCCCAAACTTATTTAAGCTCAAACAGGGAATGGGAACTCTTCATCTGGCCAATGGTGTAACATGAATACGGACCACGGAATATAGTAGAAAAAAATTAATAAATATATATATATATTTTTTTTTATATATATATAAAAATTATATCATGGCACACTATATGGATGTAATATATTTATTCATCTTCTCCATGCGATGTCCTTAGCCTCACCTTTAAACTATCGAATTCGGTAAAGCAGTGACAGCAACATTCACAGCTGCCGTGAGGTCAGAGGTGACCGACAGCCCTGTTAAAGAACCAACACTATCCATTCGCTGACCATAAACATATCCTTCCATTAAAAAGGAATCTCGAAAGCAATTTGGCCCAACGTTAATGGTAACTGTGTTCCTTTCATTTCATATGGAGGAGAAGGGGGAAAAGTAAAAGCAAGCCTCTCCTGACCTTCAGCAATGCGTGGCGAGCCGTGACACATTTACAGCTTGTGTGTGGCTCTGCTCAACATTTCACAGCTGATAGCCGGGGTTCAGCGTTCGTCTTTACAGACTTCACTCCCCTCGCCGAGGGCGCATCACTAGCACCCTATGACACGAAGGGGTCTGACTCGGAACAGACGCCGCACACAGTAGGAGACATACATAAAAGACAGGGTTATGGGTGTGGAAGCGAAGCTTAGAGCTCAATCTCAGGCATTGTTGAGGCTTTTTATTTTTAATGACAGAGCTGTGTCTGTGCATGTTATGGTACATAATTGCTTTCAGAGCTGTCAGAGATGGTGCCACTTGATTTAAACATTTCAAACATTCAGTTTACTGAATTTCACTCACACCTCATCGTAAACCTAATTTCTCACTTCTGTCCCCGTTTCCAATGCTAATCCCAGTGCAAGCTTGAGCAGAAACCATATGATTGTTGCGGTCCCATGGGCTATGCGTGAGAACTCAGAGGAACGGAAGCTCGAGGTCTACTGTTTCACTGGCTATTTTCACAGAGCTCCATTTCCTATTCAAACACACACACTATACTGCGAGTGGACACCTGGACTGACCGGCCGTGTTCTCTTTCTTTCTCTGGTTTCAGTTTTAGTTTCAGCGCCTCAAGTTGATTCAAATCCTTCCACTATCTAAGCTGGAGGAGTTACACAATACAGCCGTGGAAAGATGGCAATGGAAGGTCGTCATGTCACAAATCCAGCTAAAATTTAGCCCAAATTAATAGCTAAAGTGGTGGAAATGAGGAGAACTCGACTACTTTCCTATTTTTTTTTTTTTTTTATGTAATAGGGAAATACAACTCCTCTTCATACAGTGAGGAACAAACTACATTACATGCACAATTATTTTGCATTACATGGTAATGTCTTGTATAATAATTAAAAGCACTCTTCAATTAAAAACTGAATGAGATTTCATTTATAGTTAATAAACTTAGTTATTGTTCATTGCATGAATCCTGCCGTTTGCCATTTTTGTCCTACTGATATTACGCTTTCAAATATGTAAATACAGTAATAGTAAAATACATTTTTACATACATTGAACATAGGTTAGGTATTCATCACATTAACCTCGGTGCATAACCAAATAAATAGCACATAAGGAAACATTAATAAAATCTCTAAAGAACATTTTGCCTGTCCCTGCACACTAATTGTACTTTATCTTTAAATATAATTAATCCTAAAAATCTATTTAAAAAATGCATACATGTCAACTGTTCATCCATAGTGATTAACTAAATTATGAACTGAAAGTAAAGGATTAAGTTATATATATATATATATATATATATATATAGTATAATGTATCTGAGATAAGTTATTATAATTTATAAATGGTGAAATGCATGTTTTCTTAAATTTTATTTTTTCAAAAGACTTTTTAAATTACTTCCATTGTAAACAGTTACCAAATTAGGCATCCTGAATATGGAATCGTAGTTTATGCTCACCAGTCAACTGTTGCTTATAAAGCTGATATTGCAGTTGGTTAGTTAAAGAACGAAGCCAAAAATTTTGTTCACAATTTATATACAGAATCATTAACAGTCTAGCACTAATAAGAGTGGTGTACCTCTTTATATTGGATATTTTCTTAACTTGATGCATTATATTGAAGTTTCCATTTTTAACTGTGCCTTAAGTGAAAACCTATTATTTATTATCGTTTAGTATTAATAATTTATTGTTTAAAAAAGGTGTTACTCAGAAAGGTCCAATAAAAAATAATAATTATTGTTATTATTTTGTTCTTTTTTCACTATGAATATCTTAACATACATGATCATGAACATGTGTTTTGCCACTTGCAATAAAGCTGAAAAACCTAAAATAACTTTCTTGAAACTTTCATCATTTCGAAGTAAGGTCATGCAAATTTTTGCATCAACTGTACAAAAATAGGGAACAAAAACTGCAGGTACTTTTAGAATCTAATTTGGTAGTTTCTTTTTTTCTTTTCAGGCAAACTATTTAAAGTGTTTGGGACTTTTGTGTGTTTTTGCTCTCAGCATGGTGTGGTGTATGCTGAAATGCTCAAATGAGATCTGGACCTACTGTACTGTATGTCAAACTGATCAAATTTGGGCTCCTGGTCATGATATCAGTATTACCGATGCACTGAAATGATGAAATTTAAATATAAATGAAAATTTAAAATAAATGAAATTTAAAACTGTTAAAAAGGTTAAGTTGTAATCAATTATTGACCTTTTTATAAATTTGAAAATCAGTATTGATAAATTATTTGTCAATTAAAAATGTAAGTAATGAAAGTACAATTTATTTATTGCATGTCATCTCTTTCCAAAGGACATTATGTAAATAAAAAAATTAAAAAATTAATATTTAAAAACAGGTCTGACGAGAAATCTATCAAATAACAAATTCAACTATTATACAAGGTGTACACACCAGGACTTTGTAGTGGAATTTTTTATTATTATTATTATTATTATTTATTTTTATAATTTTTTTGCTGTAGGTTAAAAACTTAAAATGTTTTATATTTATTTTATAGATTCATTTTCAGCCTCAAGTTTCTGAGCATCCCTGAACAGTTTGCATGATGAACTGGGAAAACCCGTAACAATGTGTTCGATGTGACCCGTGACTCGTAATTGAATCTGGCTTCTTTTAAATCCAAATTAAAAATGCATTTATTTATGCTAGCATTTAATTCATAGTAGTTAGATAATATGTTTTTTTAGTCATACTGTATTAACATTCTCTTAAAGTTCAGTTTTTATTTCTTAATATTCAGTTTTTATCCTATGTTGATCTGCATTCTTAACTCTGATTGTGCTATATTCCTAATATAGTTTTTCATGCTTTCTGTTTTATTATCTATCCATATCTATTTCTTAATCTCTTAAATTTGCTTCTCTATTTTAACAGCTTGTGTTGATTTGATATTTTTCTTTTTTATCATTGTTTGTTTTCTATATTTATTAAGTAAAGCACTTGTGCTTTAAAAGTGCTATAAAAATTAACTATTGATTGATTGATTGATTGATTGATTGATTGATTGATTGATTGATTGATTGATGGTACCATTTGCATGGATCTTAAACACAAGTGCAAAAAATGCAGGAAAAAGAAGAAAATAATCTTGAATGATTTTATTTTCATTTTAATTAACGACACAAACACATTAATTGTCTAAAAGCATCAGCTATTAATTCATTGCCTTTTATGTTAACATGTAACAAAATTTTTAAAAATCTCACCATGTTTTGCCATGTTTGCCCAACATTCGCCATGTTTAGGTGATTAAAGGAGTTCATGGGAGGACAGTGTTTCAGATGCGAAGCAAGCAGACTGCTCACAGCTCCAGCGGACTGAGAAAACGTTCTACCTTGCTGGTACAATATCTAAGCACTAGTGAAACACTGGGATAAGTGCATTAGTGTAGCGGGTTATAGAGCTTTTATTCTCATAACTGTGTTCTGTTATGAAACGTACCAGTTTGAATTGAACGCACCTACTAAGCTTTAAAATGTTTTCTTTTTAACTAAAATACTTTATAGTTAAACACTTTTATGGATGAATCACATACTTTCTATAATATAAGAAAGTATAAAATGTTTTTTTTTTTTTTTTTTTTTTTAAAGCAACAAAACAAATTTCCATTTCAAACCCAATCCTCATCTTTGTTAATTGTTACAGCACCTCATATCTAAAATCTAATGTGTGATCCACATCAACATTTTGGTCATATTCAGTATCAGATCAATGTCATCTCTAGTCTATTATTTTGTTCTTTCTTTGTTGTTGTTGTTCATTTATCCACTGTGACAAATCCCAGACATGTACACACCGTCTCGATTGGGTCTGAGTGTAAAGATTTTTAAACTTTCTAAAACACAGTGCACAAACAGACCGTTTCAGTGCTCTGAAAGAGAGAGCGCTATACGAGATGCTACGTTTTTGTGACCTGAAGGGGCAGAACAGAGTGTTTACATAGCTAGCATTCCATTCTGTTTGATTGTCCATCTCTCTGTCTTACTCTCCTTCATGTCTTCAGTTTTGTCTCACAGCCGTCGGTGAGCACATCCAGACTGAGAGAAGACAGTTGAGCTTTAGTGACAGTCTCTTTTTAAATATTTATGCTGATGAGGACCAGAGTGAGGAGTGTGTCATGTGTGCGAGCCTGTACTTGTGTGCGAATGCGTGTCTGGCTGTGTGTGTCCTCAGTCATGCGCTCCTTTATCAACATCTGGAGGTATGTCAGTCACAGGAAAGCTTGCGTGTTTGTGCCGACGTGACGGGTGTTACATCATGCCGTTACATCAAATCTACAGTATAGGTTTGTTTTTGGCAGAAATGTCCTGTTCATTTTTTTTGCGCCAGGGAAATTTTGCCCAGGGAAGTGTTGTAGAAAGCGCATAAAGCTGGTAATTCACTGTCCACCAGAGTCCTTCTGCTTTCCTGAAACACAAACATCCAACCACACACACACAGCTGGACAACTGCTGTTACAGTGTGTGTGTGTGTGTGTGTGTGTGTGTGTGTGTGTGTGTGAAAGCTCTGACGACTGAGCAGGCGGCGCTCTACGCAGATGCCACCTTTCCTATGATCCACGTCCCATTAAAGAAAGGCAGACCGGTGCCCCAATCAACAGATCACCTTTTCAAAAGTGTCTTTGTTCCCTGAGTCACAACAGCTGGGAACAATTAACAGCCAGGATGCAGAAGTTCGGGTTGCCCGTCGGTGCATTACGGTCCCATGTGGAAGCATGGCTCGAAAGGTGTAAATCATTTTTCTTGTGCATGTCTTGTGTTTCATGCACGGATTGTAAAACTGTATCCTTAAAACAAATAAACAAACAAACAAACAAACAAACACACACACACACAAATGAATTCATTCATATCTCCCTCCCCCAGAAGTTGTCTTCTTGAGAAATCTAGTTGTTGACAGCAATAATAAATTGCAATCGGACTCTGAATCAATGTCCAAGCAGCTCGAACCCCTTAATTCCTTAAGAAAAGCAGACAGGCTGTGAAATCAATGTACAATTTACATGAGCACTAACAGCAGCATGACGAGAACAGGGCAGGAACTACAGAGCTGTAATTTCAGGGAACTCCCTACGAGCGTTGCAGGAAGGCGGAATCGATGGTGTTCAGGCTGGACGGTGTGCGGCGGTAGTGGCTCGGGTACCAATCATACACATGCATGCTTGCATGCGGCGGTCGATACGCTGACAAGTATCAACCAAGAGGAAATGATTAGAGGAGGGTCTGACAGCATCTTAGGGATCGGATTACTGGTGAAATCGTCGGAGTAATGCTGAGTAATGTGAGGGTTTATAAAATCACATTTATAAAAATGTGATAATTATAAAGAGGAGCAGGACTGGAAGAAAAGTTTCTCGACAAAATAGAAGAGCAGGCAGAAGAAGAAGCTGGTTTGAAGGGTTAAATGTTGGAAAAAGCAAGAAGGGGACAAAAGAGCCATTGTGCTATGCGGAGCTGTCCCCGGAAAGGAGAGCCTGGAAAAAAAAAAAAAAAAAGAAAAGCACCACTAACCACTCGCCTTGCTCCATTGTGAGCGGAGGAGAGTGCAGCCACGCATGACAGATGTCTTTCCCATTGTTTCCCAGCAGCCCTCTCTCTGCCTCCTGGCTCTGTCGGCATTCCAAAAGACACACCCCTCGAGTGTGAGACGCTGCACACCGCTGCCACGCTCCCAGAATCCATGTGGAGCCAGAAGCATGTGTCTATGAGGCTGTGTGTGTGGTAAAGGGAGGGAGTGTGTGAATAGGGGCTCCTTCGCAAATGGGAGGATTGTAGGGCGCCAAAAGTTAGTCCAACTGCTCAATGCAGTCTCCCACGGTCCTGTCACTCAAACACACCAGCACGCACACAGAGAGCATGAATGAGCGCACTTTCACACTCTTACACGAAATAAAGACATCAACCATCACACCAAGAGCGCGGCATGACTCGAATCATTCTCACTCCATTATGTCATGATTTTTTTTTTTGGAATGCATGATACAATGACATCATAGGTTAGTATGAGTGTAAATGTGCATGAGTGTGCGTATGTGTGTGTGTGTGTGTGTAGATCAGGAGTTAAGTGCTAGCTCAGAACCAGTCATGCACTACACTTCTTCCTCACCATGTGGTAGCACTCCAAAAGCAGCCTGTCGAGCTGTCAGTCAAAGAGCCGCTGAGCCATTGGGGACGTGCTGCGGACAATGGATGTGCTGAGTTAATGTGCGTGTGTGTGAGTGTGTGTGTGAGTGTGTGTGTGAGCGGCCAGCCCTTCATTCATCCAGTCAACACTGTTGCTATTGCTTTCCCTCCATTTTCTCTGCCTATTCATAATGCAAAACAAAAACAAGGTTTGTTATTTAAGATTCAATAGAATGGCTTTTTCAAGGCTGCATACAGTCGGTGCAAAAGTTTGCGCCCTCATACAATTTAAAAGGGGGGGGGGGAGGGGGGGGAATGCCCTGGAATAATGCGATAAAATGTAAAACAAGGCAAAATCAATAGAAACGAAGGATGGATAGGTACGTTTCTTCATGACTATCTTCAAGTTTCTCTTCAGTTATTTCCCCAAGGGTATATAAATGTTTGCACTTAATACTCGCACACATCTGAGCGCCGGCTTTAAAAGCTCGCTCTGAGTCACTGCAGCGGTAGTGCAAGCCTTGCCAAATTTGGTCATTTGGTTTTATGAGCGTAAAGCCTTAACCCTCGGTCATGATGTCACTAAATCGTAGCTACTAATGACATATAAACATGGTCATGACATCACTTAACATAATAAGCCACGGCCTTGGGTTATAAATCCTGCTCACATGAAAACACAGAGGTCTCATCCTATTCATTAACGTCATGGAGGGAATTAATAAAAAAACAAGAAATACTGCTTGAAAAATAAAATGTTTTCTGGGTTTCCTTTAAACTCCCCCATCAGTGATTTATCAGCACTTTGTAAATAAATAAATAACATGATGAACCAGAAATTCATGCTGTATATTAATGCCGAAGCAGCAAATCTGAGACTTCTTATACTGTACATCACATTATGGTCACAAAAAAATAGTAACAAAAAAATGTTTATGTTCACTAGAGTGTGAGATTTGAAACAAACATTAGTCAGGTTTCAGCTCTTGTTTATGTATACAAGTATAAATCACACACTCATGCCAATTAGCCTAATCGAGTGTACACTGCTAACTCCTATGCCAGTGTGCCGCCCCATCTGAGAATCATTTTTTATTATTATTATTATTATTATTATTATAAGCATATACGTAACTAAATATGACTGCATTATTCGTCATCATGTCACTAAATCATAGCTATTAATGACATATACACATGGTCATTTGAGGAAACTCAGATTTCTCATCATTTTCATCATGCTACAAATTAATATATGTTCAGAGTGATTTGAAACCTACAGGAGCAAATATTTGTTAGGCTTCTACTCTCAGCTTCATTTTCTTTGGTCTCAGTGCAGCTGTCTTATAAAAACTGGTTATGTAAATCCGATTTTGGATGTTTATGCAGAGCATCGGTGTGCTTCCAATAACCAGGTGGACAAAAAAAAAAAAAATCATCATCCAAGGAAAATGTTTATTATTATTGTTATTATTATTATTATTATTATTGTTATATATAAATATGAATATATTGTTCAGAAGCAACAGATCATGTGTTCTGAACAGATACAAACATAGATTTACAGATTTAAACAGAAGAAGATTTATTTATTTATTTATTTATTCATTCATTCATTTATATATGGCTCATCCTATACAGGGTCGCTGAGCGTCTGCATCTTATCCCAGGAGACACGATTAGGGCATGATTCGGGGTGCACCCTGGACAGGGTGCCAATCCATCTCAGCACATAAACACATGGCTGACATGGGAACAGCAATTAGCCTAATCAAGTCTTTGGACTGTTGGAGGAAAATATATGGAATACCTGGACGAAACCCACCAAACACAGGGAGAACACGTACACAGCCCCGAGGTGTGGATCGGACCCGGACCCTGAAGGTGCAAGGCCAATAGTGCTAATCACGCACCACAATGTCACCATATTTATTTATTTATTTATTTATTTACTTACTTACTTACTTACTTACTTACTTACTTACTTACTTACTTATTCATGTATTCATTCATCATTCATAAAGCTACGTAGAAAAGTTAACATGGCATCTGGCTAGGACAAGACATCAAGGCCAAAACTAAGTTGTGCATATGGAAGGGAATTTGCCTTCATGCAACAGATATGAACAAAGACCGTGTTTATTTGCAAATAGAGGAAACTACATTTTTGGGCAGATGCAAGATAAAACAATTTAAAATGTTAAACAAATGAAAAGGTTATTCATTTACATCACTAGCTGAGACTAATAATGAACTTGAGTGACGTAGCTTGGGTTAAGTTAGGGATGGCGATACTGTATAACTTTGAATCAATATCACAATTAATTGAATAATATACCTTGATTATAATTAATGACCGAAGGTTGTCATAGTTCACTGACAAGGTTTTTTTTTTTTAAATATGCTCAACTGTTGAAGCTAGGATTTTTATTATTATTATTTATATATAAAAGAGTTGCCTCCATGTTGCCGCCCTGTCAGGTCTACGGGAAAATAAATAAATAAATAAATAAACAAATAAATAGGAGTACATACTGTATATGGTAGTATGTTTTTAAAGGGACAGCACATAAACAAAGCCAGTAGGGAAAGTATTAACAGTATTAGAAACAGAAAGTATTAATTAATAAAATAAAAAAAAATGAAGTATTACAAGATTACGTCAAGAAGAGGTTCCTGAATGTCCGCTTCAATAAATTTTCAATTAACTGCACAGCCCTACTCTAGGTTGAGGAACTCACTCACACCCAATACGACATTGTGCTACTGTATGTTCTGTACTTCTTTTCAACAATTTCAATTTTGTTTCCCATATTGTCCAGATCAGATTCAGTTGGTGAAGGCTGAATACAGGAGGTCCGTTAGAGATTTGCAGTTACCTTCCCTCCCCCCTCTCTGAGTCACACTTGGCTGAGAAGGAGAAGGAGAGAGGGGTCTGAAATTCAAGATGGTTTATTGGTCAACTTCACCTCTATAGATTTCAGATCAATGGATCAATACTCAGGAGCTGTTGCCGGCGTGCTTGCATCTCTAAACGTGTGCAGCAGGCAGGCTGGACTTGTTGTAAACGCACAGCTTTACTAAACTCTCCAAGGGAGAAATTTTGAAATCTGTACACATGTATATGATTATACAGAAGCTCCATGATTACAGTGGAGACCGCCGAGTCACAGGCTTGACGGTACGATAACCTGGACTCACTGTCTGGAGGGGTAAGTGCTCCTGTGTGTGGTCAATCTGTATTATACATACATATACATAATAATGTGAGAATGAGGACCACACCACACACAGATTCATACACATACACACAATAAAGTATATATGCAGAAGAAAGCCTTGCCATACAGTATTCACACGTTTTACCTAGAAAGCGCCTGCTTGTTTGTATTTGTGCATGGCTTCTCTGCATGCTGCTTGATTTGCGAGTGTGCCCACGCATACGTGTGTAAAATGAATGCGTGTAAACGTTTAGGCCCGTGTGCCGCATACTGTGCCTGTGTGCTCAAGCTTAGGTGACCCCTAGTCAACATCAATCAGCAGCGCACAATGGGACGAGGCGCACTGGGGAAAAGCCCAGGTCACTGGCGCGTTTAATACTCTGGCCTGATTGTCATTGTCCCGGCAATTCGGGCTTTTCTCTCCAGGCACGTAAGCCGAGCTTCTCCTGCCTTTCCACCATCACGCCGTGATTATGAGTGCTCCTCAATGCATGAGAACCGGAGATGAGTGGATTGTCTATTTGGAAGGATTTACGCCTATTCTGCCAAGCCTTGCCTTGGAAATCAAGCAATTCTGGTTTACATACGCATCACATACTGTAAGCATCGGACTTCTTTTTTTCCATTTGGCGCTGTTGGTGAAGGGAGGGGCACAATAACACATCGTGTAATGCTGTTAATGATTTGTGTTACCCAGAAGAAACGCTTCTCTACTTTCTTCTGTGTCCGAGATAAGCTTTATCAGTAATGTCCATAAGCCTGAGTTGGTGCCACTCCTTTCACACATGAGCAGACACAAGCAGACCACAACCCTAAAACACTTTTTCAGATTCAAGCTAAATATTCTTCATAAACATGAACCCTCCCCACCACACACACACACACACACACACACACACACACACACGCTTGCTCAATTTAGTCTTTGCAAATTCCCACCTGTTCGACGGTTTTCCCCTGCTGCACAACAGTTACTACGCTGGGAGGGTGAGGGTTAACATGCTTTCTCTAAAATGCATGAAGGCACTTTAGCTGCTTCTAATTCAGTTCAGCACGCCTCAAGGTTCAGCACGCCTCTAATTGCCCAATTCTGTATACACACAACCTAATTCCTGCTTATTCACCATTACCAAGGTCGACAGGGGCTGGGAGGAAGACTGTGCTTTCTATCCAGAGAGAGCAGGGCTCGTTATTGTGCCCTAGACGTCTAAACACGGATTTCTGTCATCACTGGAATGCCAGTTAATGATCTTCCAATGATAGGACAAATGGTTGGACCGGTGGTTCGGAATTCCAGGGGCACTTAGATCCCTCAAAACAGGGAATTTTTTTTTTTTTTTTTTTTTTATTCCTAGGCCTAAATTACTAAAATTAAACGCTTAACTCTTAACAACCATCTACAGTATGAGTCAGAGATTGAATTTTATTCCACAAAGAAATTTAAATAAAGACAAAAATGCCCATTCATTTATGTTTTGGATTAAGCACAATGGAGTTTGCATGTTCTCCGCTTGGTGCTTGGTGGGTTTCCTCCAGGTGCTCCGATTTCCGCCCAAAGTCCAAAGACATGCAGATTAGGCTAGTTGGCGTTCCCAAACTGCCCGTAGTGTGTGAATGAGCATGTGAGTGAGTGTACGTGTGAGTGCCATGCGATGGATTGGCACCCCGTCCAGGGTGTGCCCCGCCTCATGCCTCTGGGATAGGCTCCAGGGCCCCCACGACCTTGCATACAGGTATAGACAGTATAGACGGTATAGACGGTGTAGACGAATGAGTGATGATGGAGCATATTTATTTCACTTAAGTAGTCTAATAACTATTATAATTTATTAAATAATAAATATAGCTTTAATGACATTGGCTTGTTGTAATGCCCCCAAACTAAAGCATAAACCAATCATAGAAAGGAGATTAAATCTAATAAATTAGTGACACCAATATTAGTATTTAGAGCTCAAGTTAATCCTGGTACCGTCCAATATCACCCCTCCCCCCACGTCCTCACTTCCCCCATAACCATCACACACTCTATATACCCAAATCTCCATAAAGGAAACTAAAGTAAAACAGAGGAAATAGGCTTTTAAAAAAAGAAAGTAACTTTTCCCCTCCTATTTTCACCTAAGATTTTGCCTCTTAGTGTTTTATTGTTTCACTCTCAATTCTTTTGCACCGCAACACTTCACTGGGTCAAGTGATAGGTCATGGGTTAACGGGATTTCAGCTTCAGGAGGGCGCACATGCCCGCCTTTTACTTTCTACCAGCAGAAACCACACACAGGAAGTAGCTTCTAGGCGACTACATGAAACAGGAAGTAACCCCTGAGAGTGCACTGTATACGAGGAGTTATCACAAGGTCTTAAATTCTGAATGTAGCCCTCGAATGCCACCAGGAATCATGAAAATGATCCTCCTTCTTCTTCAAAAATTGTGAAATTGTGTGAAATGTATAGAATGAAAATTTGCTATGAAACTTGCTATAAAAACCTATGTGGTTAAGTACAGGGCGATAGTTACACAGCCACAGCAACAGGGAAAAAGCATGGGGCACAAATGAAAAGCAACTATTACAAAGAGTGCCCATTCACTCGCTCTCTCTCCATCTCTGCTGTTTCATTTATCCCACAGGAGGTGACCTTGGGATGCTCCGGCGTTTCACAAAAGGGCGTCACCTTGGGATCTCAACTCATCTCGGAGATCATTCCAACCTGTGACAATAGTTCAGCTTCTGTAAATGAGCGAGAGGAATCTGCGTCCACCCCCCCTACACAGTCCCGCTCATGGTTTTTGTTTTGCAGAGCTTTGTGAGGACTTTATGATCTTGTAGAAGCACAGCCCAGCCGGTTTTATTTATCTGGTCTCCTATACAGACTTGTAGACCACCGGGCCTGTGCGCTCATCAATAAATCTGCCCGTTCGACCCAGGGTCCGACTCGTCCCCATTTCATTTACGCACTCCGACCTACAGAACAAATGGATCGACATGGCAAGGGAAATAAAGAAGAGTGAAAGATGAGACACGGACATGAGTTGACAGAAGAGGAAGAGTGTCTGAATGGACTGAGAGAGGTGAAAAGCGAGTCTAAGAGGGCTCCAGCGAGGCTCGCTGAAGCGCAGGCTCTCGGGGAAGAAAAAAAAAAAAAGGACCCTATTCAGCAGGCTTCCTCCAGATGCTCGCTTCAGATGTGTCTTCCTCCAGGCTAGAGCAGGCGGGCAAGAGAGACCGGCACAGGAAAGAAAGATAGCAATCTGATAGCCTGCCATTAACAGGCCAAATAAATGGAGAAAAAAGGCCCGGCTAAACTGTTGACCTCAGTTACAAGTTTTATTAGCAGTAACATTAGCAACAAAGGTGTAATTAGGTTGCAGCTCTGGCTATGAAACCGCATCTGGAGAGAAGCTAGTGAATCTGTTAAAGACTCGGAGGCTAAAACAACTTTAATTGAAAAGGCTCTACCTTTCACAACCAAACCCAGATGTAAATATGCATCAATTAATACTTTTACTTAAAACCTTATATGCAAGTAATAGTGGTAATACAGACACAGAGGTGTACTTCAGTAATGATAATATATGTAGACTATTAAATGAAGCCTTTCTGTTCAACAAAAGTCTCTAAGCCTATAAGGCTGTAGGAGGCGAGGCTGCTGAAAGACGCTCGTCTAAAACACCCCGTTTCTCTGGACAAGGACTATTAACCAAGACATGGTAATGGTGCTAAAAAGTGTCTTACCTAGGTTTGTATAGCGCCATTTTTCATAATACTTCATAATGCTTCTTATCTCCCGATCCACGCTTCATTTTTTGTAAATAAGCATACAAATTTCTATTTTTATCAGATAAAAAGAAATTAATTTGCTAAATACATTTTAATCCCCTTTTGTGTATTGTCTGTAACTTTTTCAATGATCTTAATTGTCATTCAGATGAAACATGGCTAATTTCGATTTCACATAAAAAGACATAAACCTGAAAAAGTATATTATCCTAAAATGAAAAATTGTTAAGATGTTGCAACATGAATTTGACATTGTTATGGACACTACAGATGATTTTTTTTACAAGTCATATGCTACTAGAAGCTCATACCCATTTTACTACAGTATCAATACAAGGAAATAGGTATCAATATTGTTTGAAGCAAGACAGTATAACGCTGAAAAATGGCCATTTTTAGGGCACATATAAAATCATCTCTCCAAAACGGCTGAAGTTTGCAACTTAAAATTTTAGGGAAACGAAATCCGTCACTTCCATGTTGCATAAACTTCCGAAGTAGCTTCTTTGGCACACACATTTTCTGTATGATACATATAACATTAAAAAAAAAATTATAAAAGGAAAAAAATAATCAGCACCAATACTGATTTTTGGCCATATGCGTTATTATTTTTTACTACATAATTATACAACTACTTTTCTTTTTTTTTTACTAGATAAATACAGTGTACTACTCTGCAAAAATGTTATAAACGTAATGCCCAGTGTTTCCAGCCTAGGATTTGGCTCTATTGCAAATGGAATAAAAAAATCTAAAGAAGCTGATGATTAAAGAAAATTCAATTAGTTCTTTAAAAGTTCATTTGAATGTGTCTGACACATTCTTGTAATGAAAACAATATTATCACAGTCATGTTTTTTTTTTTTTTTCAAAACTGCGTAGGAGAGAAGGTGACACTGTTGTAATACAGTATTGGAATGAATGCATAAATCTATTAACATCAGCACACCTCTGACTCTTCTCTGTGACCCTACCCAGCACCCTGCTATTCTCTCCTTGGCCATTTTAAGGACCGAGCTGGGGGAATATATCATCTAGAAATAGCAATTTAGGCTGCTGTTCCCTGGGGACAGGCCACGAGGAGGGAAGGGAGTGTGAAGTGAAACCTGTCTGTGCGGTTCTGAATAATACATGCAGCGTGCTTATTACAAATCCGGATAGGACACACCGGAGCCATGCTAATATTACTGCCACCCTCATGCCATGCACACACACTCAGATAGAAACACTCAGACAGATCGGTGTACACAGGGGGTGGCTTTCCACACATCAACTCTGGCACATCATTTCATGTTTTTAAGTAAAACCGGTGAATAATTGATACAGTAATATTAACTACTGGCTGTTCAACTGATCTGTGCATCTTTAAACCTGTAGTTTTAACACAAATATCAACATGTTACACAAGTAAGAACATAGACGTTGTATACACCGATGTAAACCACAGAGTTTAAGATTAAAAGTAGGACAGACAGAAACCACAACATGACTGCAATAGCACCATCTACAGACCCTTTAATAGGATAGCTGCAGAAAAAAATAATAATAAAACATTAGAAATGTCAAAGGGGACACAATATGATCTAAAGTGTTTTGAAAAAGGGAAATGTAAAAATCTCTATAAATGATGGGTGGAATAATACTCACAATCTGGTTCAGTTTGTGGAACTTTTCTCAGCTAAATACTGACCTCTGGTGGTCAGATCTAAAAATAACACCTGTTTGGGATTCTTCCATTAATATTATTTTAATATGGGCTTATTCATCACCACATTACCTCAGTAAACTGCCAGCACTGTCGACCTGACCTTTTGGAGTCCTGAGGGATCAAATCAAACAGAAAGCTTTGTAATCTAATAACATTTCCTTTCCAAAAAAAACAAAAAGAGAACCTGGCAGAGTTCATCAGAGCTTTGGAAAAGCATCAGCAAAACAAGATGCCACCACCATCATGCTTCCCTGTGGGGATGGTGCTCTCATGATTATGAGCAGTATAAGGTTCCTGCAAAATCTAGACATTTTTAAGATATTTTAGTCCTGACATCCCAATGTACAACCTCAGGTTATGGGACTGCAAAAATGTTCATGATCAGAACCAGAATCAGAAAGAGCTTTATTGCCAAGTACGGTTGCACCATTTATTTTGGTGACAGAGGCTTCCAGAGATGACAACACACCTATCCTGGAATAGATCCCATTGCAGTTATTCCTAAAAGTCCAATAAAAAAAAAAAGAAAAAAAGAAAAGAAAATAATTCACAAGCACTACTTGCACATTACAGGAACTCAGCTGGGAGTTTATGCCACATCCCAAGTACAGTCCTGACCTCATCACCAAGGCATTTCCACATGTTTGGGCAGACCGTCTGGGAGGCAACTTACTCTGCAAAATCAATTGTCCCGGTTTAACTTGAATGTCTCTCATACCATTAACTTAATTCATTAAAGTCTAAAAAGAAACAACCTGATCTATCACCTGATCTATTACATCACACCTACAATATAAAGGCTTTATATTTAAGCATATACCCATTCTTTGTTTGTTAGTTGTTTAAGAATAGTGATTGATTGTGATGTGAATAGTTAAGCATTAGCTTAATTAGTCTTGTGAACTCGTGTTGTTACATTCCCTTGTCCCTGGGGCTGCAAAGCCATTAGGGATTCAGCCTTGTGTTCGAATCTAGTTAGGGCACAATCACTATGAAATCAGCACTATGACGACATGACTATAACGTCATCGCCATCGCTCTGATAACGTTGATGTTTTAATAGTGCTGATGTGATAATGTGCAAAGGCTCTCTTGTCCCTCTAAAAAAAATGTAAGCATCCAAGCTCTTTTGGGGGTCTTAACAAGCTCAGAAACTCAAGAAAATCAGCGCACAGGTTGGAATCTGCTGCCATTAGGAAGCCTGCGAGTCTGGGCCCTGAGCGTGGCCGTCACAGGGCCTTCACATGGGATTTTGAAACATAGCTCATACACACTTGCACTTGTACATGTCAATATATATGTGCAAGTGTGTATGAGCTATATGTCAATATACATATACATCTCAGTACACTTCAAACACACTTATATTAAACACAACACACACACACACACACACACACGCACTACACATCCTATACACACTACGCATCCTACAGTACAACTCAACACGAAACCAGTTATTTTTGGTCTTTTGCAAAACGCACAGAATTGACACACATACACTACACATCTTACACACACACATGTTACACACATATTATACACTACACACACAGGGGCACAACTTCACATTTGCTGAGGGGTATGCAAGATCATGGGTTGCGCCCCTCCCCCCCTCCCCCCACCTTAGATTTTCAAATAACCTGCAGTACTCTGACAAGGAAAAGACCCTGCCGTGGTGCAAATCACTTTTCCACATCAAGGCCATTTTTTAAGATGTGACCGTTGCAGTGGATTTTGGCATATCTTCATCTTCACTACTGAGTAAACAAAACAGATGTTTCACAAACTTTGTTTCTTAAGGCTACAATAACTTATCCTGCATGTTTCATAATACTGTGTAAGTCATAAAATCCTGTATGGCCTTTACCTACCTGTTTTCTTCACCTGCTCTGAACTCATTTTCTATCTTTGCTTCATTGTCCTCCTCATCTTCATGGCTGAGTAAATGAACCAGATTTTTTTACAAAATATATACCTTAAATCATCAATCCCAAAAAATTTGTTTTATTATTGTTTAAAAAGTGGTCACGACAAGATGAATTCAATTTTACTTGATTTTTTGACAAATAAGAGGTCACTGCACTATAAAAAACATTTTGTAATTCTGATGCACAAAAAACTGTAACTTACTGTACGTGTACATCAGAAAACACATTAAAATGGTAAATGTATGTCATGACCCCTTTAAGTCATAGTATCCTGTGTGGTAGCTCCGACCCGTTCTCTTCACCTGCTCTTGACTTACAGTATTTGCTATCGCTCTGTATTCTCTTTTTCGTCTTTTTTATGAACACTCATGTACAAAGCATTAAAATGATTGTATTTGCTAAACAGTGATGTAATTGAAGAAACAAAAAAAAAAGCTCATGCATTAATACATTTAAACTGCATAATTTTTTTAAAACTTTGTGGTTTTTCAAGCTGTTTTGAGAATTCTGTTTACAAAAAGCTTACAATAGGGTCTCTAATACTGTATGAATGAAGGTGTAGAGGGATCCATCCTGGTTACACAGCAGGGCATTTACATGTATTGCGCTCCTGGACTGAACATAAACTGAGAGGATAAGGCAAGAGCCCAATAACATGGTTGTGTTTGGTGGTGTGAACCTCAGTTAACATTTTTAACAATAAATAAAAAAAAATAATAATAATAATTAAACCAAACGCCTATTTTTTCAGGAATAATGATTTGATATTAACGGACGGTAACTATGCCCAGCCTCGCTGGCAATAACTTTAAATTAAAGACTTACAGTAATACAAAATGATAGGTCAAGCTTACCAATCTCTTTTTATCCACTTTGACATTTTCTTTTTCTGTTCTGCGCGTCAGTTCTGTTCTTCCCTCTTCTGTCCATTTTGCATACGTGACTGGTAACTATAGGAAATTGATATATATATATATATATATATATATTTTTTTTTTTTTACTCGTTTAAAATGCTAAATAAAAATAATCTCTTAACAAATATAATTTTTCAAATATTTTAAAAGCTTTATTAAAGACAATTTACAAAGATTTTTTTTTCACAATGGCGCCCCCCTCCGTGTGGCGCCCCCATGCACTGCATATACTACATACCCCATTTTTGCGCCCCTGTACACACACACACACACACACACACACACACACACAGGCACTATACATCCTATACACACTACGCATCCTACACAAACGATCACCTGCGCCATTACGATCGCCACCCAACCCGGCCCATATGATCTCAAAACATTTAGGATGCAAAATAACTCAATTACATCAGCATTCAGGCATTTTCATGTCTTAACAGGCTCAAAAAGCACACAGGTTGTGTGATGCGTCCGGTGACGATGGGTAAGGTGCTTGGGCCCACTCATCATTGCTTGCGACTACTGTATATTTAGGGCCCAAGCACTATGACATCAGCCCTATGTCATCATAGTGTGTGAAGGGCCCTCTTGTTTTCCTTATTATTTTTTTTTTCCACCAGGTTGGAATCTGCTGCTATCAGGATGCCTGAGGCCCCAAAGGGGCCCCCACACGAGATTTTGCTGCCTACCTCATACACACTTTCACCTAGGCACACGAATCCCAGTTCACATTTAGAGCTCATCGAGCCGAACAACTTTCGCGCTGCATGTCCTGGGCTAAATTCAACAGGAGGCCGGTTATTTTGGGTCGTTCGCAAAAACGCACCCAATGGATTTTGATATACTCCTCCTAGGGAAATTATACAATCGCTACCAACCTGGGCCAAAAAGATCTAAAGACATTGAGGATGCAAAATTGCGGAGGGATTTTCGATATCTCAAACAGGTCTGCCGTGATAATGTCTTAAACGTACGCCGAAAAATTTTCTGTGTGGCATTATATTGAGTGACATTATATTCAGTGACACCTTCTGTGACATCACACACACACACACACACAAACCCCTCTCTCACGACGCGCACACGCACGCGCACACACACACACTAATGCACTCAACAAATATTTAGGGCCTAAACTGACATTAGCCCTGTTTTAACACACAAACACATCTCACACACTAACACACATATCACTAATGTTAATACACACAGACTCAAACCATACACACAAACAAGCACAAGCACATTTACTCGTCATACACAGACTGACACATCTACACGTCACACACCTCTCTCCCTCACTCTCACACACACTAACGCTTACACACTAATGCGTGCACACGCACACACACACACACTCACACACACACACACACACACAGGCATGCTGCACACTCATACATCACACACATGCACACATACATACATACACCCATATTACAAATGTTTACACTCACACACACACACACACACACACACACACACACACACACACACACACACACACACACACACACACACACACCTCTCACGATGCACACACACACACACACATACACACACCCCTCTCTCACGACGCACACACATACTAATGCACTCAACAAATAATTTGGGCCCAAACTGACATTAGCCCTGTTTTAACACACAAACACATCTTACACACTAACACACATATCACTAATGTTAATACACACAGACTCAAACCATACACACAAACAAGCACAAACACAAGCACATTTACTCGTCACACACAGACTGACACATCTACACGTTACACACCTCTCTCCCTCACTCTCACACACACTAACCCTTACACACTAATGCGTGCACACACACACGCAGGCATGCTGCACACACACACACACCACACACACACACACATACACACACCCCTCTCTCACGACGCACACACACACACGCGCACACACACACGCGCACGCGCACACACGCGCACACACACACACACACACTAATGCACTCAACAAATATTTAGGGCCCAAACTGATAAACTTAGCTTTCTTCCAGCACCTGCGGCCTATTGTACACACATACACATCACAAATGTTAACACACACAAACACATCTCACACACTAACACACACATCACTAATGTTAATACACACAGACTCAAACCATACACACAAACAAGCACAAACACAAGCACATTGACACATCTACACGTCACACACCTCTCTCCCTCACTCTCACACACACTAACCCTTACACACTTATGCGCGCACACACACACACACGCAGGCATCTGCATGCACACACACAAACACACTCATACATCGCACACATACATACACCCATATTACAAATGTTTACACTCACGCACACACACACACCGCTCACGATGCACACACCCACACCACACACACATACACACATACACACACCCCTCTCTCACGACGCGCACACACACACACACACACACACACACACACACACACACACACACACACACACACACACAAATGCACTCAACAAATATTTAGGGCCCAAACCGACAATAGCCCTGTATAGTGTGTGATGTGTGCAGATTGTGAGGTGCAACCGAATGGCGATGGCTTTTTCGAGGTCTTAACACACTCGAATGACACAGGTTGTGCGGTGCGCCCGGGGTGGGAATGGCGCAGGGTGCTTGGGCCCATCATCGTTTCTTGCAACTATATTTAACTTTGTAGCCATAAATAAAAGAACACAGATGGCTCAGAGGCGATTTGGAATGACTTCAAAGATGACAGATGTGTTTTCTTGCTGAAAGTGCTTACGTGAATGGCTCGAATGTGGGTTTTGGCTGTTGCTCTCTCCTCAGTAGTGCGGACCGTACCAACCTAGTTTTTCACCCAAGCTGGCAGCAGATAGTGTAGTTAGTTTAATTAACGGTTATTAGAACATCTGTGATGCAGAGTGAACCATAAAGTTAAATGTCCCAGATTAACTTTATGTATCCCTCTGCATTATTATAACTCGTCCACACAGATTGCTCGATCGGAATTAATTGATATATACTGAGACATAAAAGACAGCAACTCATTTTGTAACAGACATCTGCGTACATAAATACTGTTTGTTTCAAGAAGAAGGCATGCTGATGGGGAAAAAAACAGGACGATGTGCTTACAACCACTATGATTATAATACCTCATTCCTGAGTTAATCTGTTTGTGCAGGCTGAATCCTGAGGCCGCAGACAGTTGGAGAACTTGAGAACAGCTGGAATCTACTGTAGCCCAAACCTTCTAGGATTTGGAGGCTTGCCGTGGTATCTACAAACAAAATTGTAAAGAAATTTGAAAAGGATTGAAAAATAAAAAGTCAACTCACTCAAAGTCATTTCTCCTTTTTTTTTTTTTTTGGATTTTTCCCCGATTTTCTCCCTAATTTAGTCGTGTCCAATTCCTCCCCGTCACTAGGGGGCTCCCACATTAAGGCTACTACTACCACTCAGCCGGGAGGGCCGAAGACTATCACGTGTTTCCTCCGAACCACGTGACGCCAGCCGACCGCATCTTTTCGAACTGCTCGCTCGCGCACCGTTGGGGGCGGCTTAACACACTCGGAGGACAGCGCTATCCGCTCCCTCCGTTGCGCGAGCTCACAGACGCCCCTGACTGGCTGTAGAGCCGTGATTAATGTGGGAGCACTAAGTACCTCTCATCCCTCCCCTCTGAGAGAGCTCGGCCAATCAGCTCTCTCTAGACCTCCGGCTGCGAGAGGTTACATTTCTCCTTTTTTTCAGTTTATAATTATCGTCAGAGGTGGCTTCATTTACTCCGTTACATTTGCTTGAGTAACTTTTTGGGGGGAAAATTACTTCTTTGAGTAGTTTTACTGCAGCATACGTTTTACTTTTACTTCAGTAGATCTGTGGAGAAGAAAAGCTACTCTTACTCTGCTACATTTGGCTACACTCGACTCATTACTTTGCTGACCATTTTTTCACCAATCAGACGCAGCAGCAATAATCACATGACTCCGTGTGACCAATCAGCCGCAAGAACAATAGTCAGCCGGTATTCTATAAATTCATCCTACCTGTGAATCCGTCCTACATACGCTCACTGAAGTTGCGCATGCGCACACAAAAGTTCCCGCATCTTTCGCTAATTTTGTGGAACGCCCATAAATCCATGCTGCTAATAGTGGGAGCCTGCGTTTTTCTTGCTGTGAGTATGAATGTTTTTTTCACGTTTGTGTGATTATATGTCACCTTTAATTGTACATATAATGTTATTTTAACAGTCTATGAATATATAAGTATATTACCGTACAGATTTAATCGCCAACACACGTGTTGTACCTTTTTATGCTTCTCAAAAAAATATGAATGCATCCCTGGCATCACACCGTATACACCGAATACTTTTCCACTCTTACTTGAGTGGCTGCGCTACCCACCTCAGATTATCGTTGATGAAGCAGACAGTTTTTAGAGATAGTTAAAAAGTTAACGCTAAAAACAAGCAGATCATCTTTAATGTAATCAGTGATAGTATTATTATTTCAGGTTGAAGCCCCATGCACATGTCTGCCTGAAAAAAAACAGATAGACAGAAATTTTTAAGACTGGTTTCGGGTCTGCCAATGTATGAAACAAAGAGATCATTAAAGAGCGAGTTTTGACCAATTTACAGACAAAACTTTTCTTTTATTTATGTACAGTAGACAAAGTGCATCCCGGCTAGATGGCGCTCTAGACCAGACCAGGCCAGCATTTCATAAGCTTAATCCAGCTGGCACAGAACTGCTCATAACTTGGCCCCTCTAAATACGTGTTCTCATTGAGGCTGTTCCTTTCTTGATCCATATCTTCTTATATTTTATTTTAAACTTACAGGGGCCCTCTCATCACCGGAGCCCTGGGAAGTCAGCCCCACTCCACCTACTATGACATCCCTGAGGGCAGTCAAATTATTGAGTTTAATTATAAAAAGTGTATCAGTATTTATATTCATAAGAACACTCAGGGGTTAACACACTTGCTTAAGAGTGAATACAACAAAACACACGCAATATTATGTGAAATGCAGAAGTCATGCTGGTGCCAGGGAACAAAGAATATATAAGGGCAGTGGGGAAATTAGGGCCATGCAGATATAGATGAAAAAGAGGAAAATCAAGATATTATAAACTGTAGGATAGAGACATCCACCGAAGTGGTCCCGAGGGTGAATTATTTAATTATTACTTATTGTTGTCGCTTTTTAATCTTAGAATCATTTAATTTAAAGCCATAAGCAGTCACTGCAATAAAATTCTTGGTAAAGAATCTGGAATTTGGAAAGAAGCTTTGTGCTGTGCTATGCTTCTCATGTTCGCACCAGTTTCAGCAGCTATGTTTCCCTGGTGAAGCAAAACATGCTCTCAACTAATTTATTTTGTATCGAACACATGATACCATTCGCCTGTCTATTTCTAATACAGATTTAAATGTTTATAACGTGGTGGCACAGGGGCAGAGTGGTTAGCACTGTCACCTTGCACCTCAAGTGTCTGGGATCGATTCCCACCTCAAGCCCTTTGTGCATGGAGTTTGCATGTTCTCCTAGTGTTTGGTGTGTGAATGAGGGTGTGTACGTGTGGGTGAAAGATTGGCACCCCATTCAGGGCGTTCCCCACCTCATGCTCTGTCTCTTGGGATGGGCTTCAGGCCACCCGTAACCGTTTATAAACGATGAATGAATTAATGTTTAAAATTTGTCACATGTATCTATTCTTTTCTTTCTCATGCTTCTCAGTGAAGAGCTATGTACAGTAAGTGACTCTCCAAACTGCTTTGGGGGAAATCAGTGTTCCATTTGTTTTCTCTCTTCTCTTTTCTCAAAAACAAAACCCCAGAAACATGTTCGACAACGACAGAGGATTTAAAAAAGCACTAAAAAAAAGTATGTCTTTTGAATTTTTGGACATTACAAATCCAAAGTGACGATACTTAAAACAACATTTCATCCTTTGGCATCCATTTTTATTCTACACTCTTAAAATATTATATCCAAGCAACATACTATAAATGTGGCATTAAAATGGCCATGTGGTAATACATCATACAGTATGTAAAGCAAGAGGGAGATTTAATAAGTATGGATTTTCAGCACAGCCTGAGGACTCACTAATTATTATGTTTGATTCCAGGAATCTTGGAGTCAAGTCTGAGCCGGGACTCCAGTAGAGTCGATTCCACAAAACAAACCCACTCTCACATACTCAATTATCGTCTATACCGCGTAATCCTGTTTACAAGGTGACATGGGCTGTAGCCTATCCCTGGAGACTTAGGGCACATGGCGGGTGCCAGTCCATTGCAGGGCAAATACACGCAATTTGGGGACGTCAATTAGCGTAATCTGCATGTCTTTGAACTGTGGAAGGAAACCAGAGTACCTGAAGGAAACCCACCAACAACAGGCAGGACATGCAAACTCCATTCATACAGAGGCATGAACTGAACCTGGACCCTGAAGGTGCAAGGTGATAGTGCTAACCACCAAGTCACCTTGTCACTGGCAAAACAAACCGTGTAATATTAATTACTGTAGGTATACGGCTCATGCCTTGCACTGCTAGGTATTTCAGCATTATGTATTATTATATAAGTTATGTATTATTATTATTATTATTACTGGGGAAAAGAAATCATACATTACGTTTTCACCCACAGAACCTTTGCTCACTTGTTTGTTTGTTTGTTTATCTGTTTTTATTCACCATCCTTGAAGATCAGCGGTGTACTATACTCAAACCAGCCCACCTGGCACCAACAACATTTATGCCATAGTCAAAAGTCACAGAAATTAATATGGAAATAAAATACATGGACAAAAGTATTTGGCCAAACCTGTAATGACATTGTATCCAAACACATACACTTCAATATGGAGTTGGTCCCCCTTTTACATCTACAACAGCTTCCACTCTTTTTGGAAATTTGTCCACAAGATTTTTCGAGTGTTTCTGTGGGAATTTGTGCCCATTCATTTTGTGGAGCATTTATCTGATCAGGCGCTGGTGTTGAATGAGAAGGCCTGTCTCGCAATCTCCGTCCCAAAAGGTGCTCAATGGGGATGAGGTCAGGGCCTGTCAAGTTCTTCCACACCAGACTCATCATATTAAGTCTTTATAGTCCTTGCTTTGTGCACTGGGGCACAGTCAGGTTGGAATAGATAAGGGACTTTACCAAACTGTTGCTACAAAGTTGGAAGCAGGGCATTGTCCAAGATGTCTTGGTATACTGAAGCAGTAAGATTGCCCTTCACTGGGGATAAGGGGCCTGACTGAAACACCTGAACTCAATAATGAATAGGTGTGGCCAAATGCTGTTGTCCATATAGTGTATCTAGAGATAAAGAAAAAGCTTTATGTTTCTGAGAAACTGGAAAGGACAAAGATGAAGGTTCCCACATTAGGCAAAAGAAGAAAGAAAAGACTTAGAAAGTCAATTTGAAAGTACTGACACTGGAGACTCCTTCAATAAAAGATGATTAAAGGTCTTCTTACACCACACCTTGCAGTACTGAATCAACAACTTTTGACCAAAAAGATTTGAGAACTCACTAATGCTGTAGTGTAAGCATATTTTATTTTTAGGATGCAATCAGTCCAATGTAGACTATATCGTTAAAAAGAAGAAAGGTTTAGGGTATTAAAGTTAAAGCCTCTACATCTAGTGATAGGATGTAGCAGTTTATGCAGTAATCTCACCACTAGATGGAGTTCTTGTACAACTAGTAGTTAGAATTGGAATTGACTGGACACAGGTGGCCTCCTTACCTAATCAAAACATATACAGACAATCCCCAGTTGAGTTCACATGCTGTAAAATTGAGCAATGTTAATGTATTTTTTAAAGCATCGTGTAACTGACCATATGCACAATAATCAATTATGTTTACAAAACACACACTCATTCACAGAGTAGGGGCAATTTGGCTAATCTGCATGTCTTTGGACTGTGGGAGGAGACGGGAGAACCCAGAAGTAACCCACCAAGCAAACTCCATGCACGCAGACCTGTGGTGGGAATCAAACCCAGACCCTGGAGCTGCAAAGGCACGGTGTTAATCACTAAGCCACTGTGCCACTCTATATTCTATCTTGCAAATTTATTACAGTACTACATATGTTGGTGAAAAAAGCAGAATTCTGAAAGCTGAAGCTTTAAACTGTATGCATCATCACCTGCAACAAAGAAGGAGCACCTGGACATGTAAAATCATGCTTATACAACAATTATTTGGTCAAACCTGCAATTCTGGAGCGGTTCTGTGTGAATTTTTACCCATTTAGGAGGTCAGGCACCGATGTTGGACGAGACGGCCTGGCTTGCAAACCTCTTTCCAGTTCATCCCAAAGGTGCTCGATGGCCTTGAGGTCATGGAACAGTCACGTTGGAACAGAAAAGGGATTTCCCCCAAACTGTTGCCACAAAGTTGGAAGCATTCAGATTGCCTCTCACTGGGAATAAGGAGCCTGATCGAAACACCTGAATTCAATAATTAACAGGTTTGGCTAAATACTTTAGTCCATATAGTGTATTAAGAGATACACAGGTGTTCATTACAACCATAAAAATGGAGGACACATTGTGCAATAAAGACAAAACAACCAGTAAACAGACAGAAATTGTTAATGAGAAATGCCAATGGAAAATGGCTGGACTGTTTCACACTGACATCCTGTACAGGCTAGGGCCTGTCCAATTATGTTGAACAGAAAAACTTCTCAGAACGCATAATTTTGAAGAGACGACTACAACATTAGAAATCCAAATCAGGTTCCACTTTCAAACTATTAAACTGGCGCTGTAGTGGGTGCAGTCTAAACAAAACAGGACAGCAGAAAACTGGAAAAACCTAGACTTGTCTAATGAATCGAGGAGGTACACAGATGGTCGAGTCGGAATTTGATGCCAACAGTATGACTCTATGGATCCAACCTGAATTGTGTCTGTCAATTAGGCTGGTGGAGGTGGTGTAATGGTGTGGGGAATGTTTTCCTGGCACACTCTGGGCCTGTTTATCATAACGTGAATGCCACGGCTTGATTATATAGTGTTTCTGACCATGTGCGTCCCTTCACAGCCACAATTTACCCATCTACCGATGGATATTTCCAGCATGATGACGCACCATGTCACAAAGCAAAATTAGTTTTAAACTAGTTTCATGAATGTGACAGTGAGTTTGGTTTTCTTCAACAAGCTTCCCATTCAGTGAATCAGATTCTAGTTGAACCACATTTGTACAGTACTGTATGTGCTACTGGAGAATGGGAGATTTACAGCCCGGAAGTGCACCTGAAAAATCTGAATTGCATGATGCAATCATGTCAACATTGACCAGGATTTCAATGGAACATTTAACACTAATAAAGTGTTTGGTAGTATATAACACGGTATTTAGTGTCAGTAATATAACAGTCTAAAATGAAGCTGCAACTTATAATCAAAGGCACTTGGGTGTCGTGCTAAGTTCAGACTTTATTCAGTACATTATGTATATATTACTGCTCAGTGAAATCCTTTATTCTTCACATATCCCAGCTTTTTGTTGGCAGGGGTCACAGCGCAGGGTCAGTCATTATATGGCGCCCCTGGAGCAGGCAGCGTTAAGGGCCTTGCTCAAAGGCCCGACAGCGGCAACCTGGAGGAGCTGAGGCTCGAACCGCCAACATTCCAATCAATAACCCAGAACACTCAGAGCCCCTAAACTTGACAGCTTTACTTGTCTTGTTAACACTGAAGTAGAAGCTGGTGAGAGACCAGCTGTAACGCACATTCCACTTGGAACTAAATGATGTACCCCAATAATAAACATAATTCTGTAAAAAAGCTATAAAACACTTTAAAGTGTGCTTTAGGTTAGTAACTGTAACCCCACTTCCAGTCGGACCACTCCATTGCTTATTATTTTTCTATAACGCAGTGATCCATTATGTTTTATTCCTTACTTAAGAACTACAATTCACTTCATTTAACCTAGACATAAGAACTGTGATTTACGGCAATCAGCCGACGCCCTTATACAGAGCGACATACACTTTTATCTCATTATACATTTGAGCATCTATTGGTTAAGGGCCTTGCTCAAGGGCCTAACAGTGGCAACTTGGTGGTGGTGGTGGTGGGGTTTGAACCCGAGACCTTCTGATTCATAGTTTTGCCCACTGAGCTACCCCTGCACACAGTTTACATCGATCTTTACATTTATGTAGAAATTGGACTGATGATGAGTACAGTAGTGCATCCATTACCCATAATCCTAAGCACACATAGCCTGGACAAACACTAGGTGGAGCCTATACGGCAGAGTCAGACAAGCCTTAGAAAAGCATGCTAGGTGAAGTGAAAGAGTGCAGTGATTCATTTCCATCTTTCTTAGGATGGAGCTTCGATGCGCCTCCACCACACACCATCCAGCATTGCAACTGGCTAAATAATTTACCAAGCGAGCTGTGTGTTGTAAACGTGCTCGTTGTGATTGATCGATAAGACGCCATGAGAGATTTGAGTGCTCTTCATAAGAGGTATTGTAAAACCTCAAGAATAAATTTAGGCATGTGTAATCATGTTCTTAAATCAGGTTCCATGTTAGCACCAGACTATTATTCATAGCAGAGCCTGTGTTGTGACCCACACCCACCTTTCCATTTTACTGCCAGAACCATATTGCTTGAGTGTGTGTGTATGTGTGGTGCATGCGTGTAAAGTGCGTTGAGGCGCAGGTTGGTGCAGGCAGGGGGCCGAGCTGGGAGTAGGCTGCTGACTCAGCCACTAATGGCGCATTCGTTTATCTGCACTGCAGTGCTTCGCCGCACCCTGCCTCCCTCCCTCCCTCCCACTCCCTTTTCCTTCGTTCTCTTGCTTATACCACATGCACACACCAAGCACACAGGAGAGGGGGGATGGACATAGATATTTGGAGATCTACACCAAAGCATAATTTGCTTGAGTGGATTTAGAGACCGGAAAAAAGAAATCAGCAGCATAATGTCTGAGAAGGATTTTTCGAGAAGGAAAGGCAGCACGCCGGAGAGTAAACATAAGAGCCAAAGCATGTGACCGGTCAACAGGGATGTGGTGAGGGAGAGGCCAAGAGGAGCTTCAACGCAGTAGTACTATGCATTTACTGTAGATGTATTTTCCCTCCTTTCCCAAGATAAGCTTCCTGTGACACGTTTCCCCGACGCTACGCCGAAGAAGAAGTGCAGATCAATCACCCTAAGAGCGCGGAGCTTTGATCAAATCCCGGTGGGGTTTCTGAGGCGAGGCAGTTACGGTGGGGACGCGGATACCTCACCACACAGCTAATGGCCTCGTATCGATCCGACTGCGAAGACATGACTTAGTGGAGAGATGTGTAGAGCCCAGCAGATTTTCATCACACGGTCAAAATCCTTTCTGACGCTCAAGCTCTTGAGAAGATGGCTCATAATACATGATATCATTTTTCATAATACATATTACCCGAAAATAAATCTGGGCATGCACTGATCGCACTGCTTACATTGTGCAAACAGTTTTTCAAGCATTTCCTATGGTCTTCTTAAGACGGCCTTATAAGAATCCAGTGTTTGTAGCCTTGTTGCAAGTTTGTGGCCAGGTTGATGGGGTTGTCCAAGATTTTCTTTGAACGCGGCATGAAATCCACTCTTGGTAGAGCCACCTTAGGAGTCCCTTCGGAACAACCTAACAATGCGGATCATTTAGATACAGAAGACATTTCCAGGGGCCCATCTTCCTACGGTGGCTGTACTGTAGGTATGCCGCAAGAACACATTGAGTCGTTCCAGCCACTTTGTGAACAGTACCACAACACAATGTGCCGACAGACAGATGTTCCTACCAACTACTTGAGAGTGCTGCACGTTGCACATATGGGTGCCGTATGACCACCTTAAGACAAGAATTGTCATAAGATCGACTCACGTAGGCTGTAGGAAGGTTCTAAGGCAACCTAAAGGCGAATGTACGAACTCTACAGCCAACTTTTTTCTCAACGATTTTTTGTTGTTGTTGTTCTCAATAATTAAACGGTGGCTGTACCAACTTCCTAAGAGGCTGTAGAAAACTTTGATTCCCGCCACTAATGTCAACGACTCTGGCAGTAATCAGAGAAACAGGGAGATTCGTACGGAAACCGTCATTCCGAAGAATATTTATGACCGAGGTTTAAGGTCTTAAGCTCTTAGAGAGGTACAGTAATAGAATGTGGCCGGAAGTTATAGTACGCTGTAGAAATGATCAGCCAGAACATGCAGGCAAATGGATGCTGATGGATAGAGCCGAGCAACAGCCTGTTATTCTTTATTTTAATATTTTAACTCCTCAATAAAAGCAGTTGACGCATTTTATAACTGGAAGGCTGCTTTATTGTCAATAAAAAGGTTCGTGCTCAAATGAAGACAATTTTATATGTTCGTACTAAGAGTCCAAGTGGTTGTGCCACACACACCATAATATGTCCTCCTACAACACTGTGTCAAACAATAACAACAGTTTGAAAAGCACTTATTTTTCAGCAAAATGGAAAAGCATTTCTTATCATGCTCGAGACGAAACTGTCCAGTAACCGAATACTGATACAAAATTGAGTTCAGATGAGGAGAAAAGAAAAGAAAAAAAAATCAAATCAAAATCAGAAGGCAAGCTTTTTTTTTTTTCCTCACAAGCCAAGTGGATGATACACAAAGCACATAAATATCAATTGTAACATCAAATCTAGTGGGTTTTTTTTTTGTTGTTGTTGTTGTTTTTTTTTCCCCTTTGTTTTGTGTAGGTACTTCTCTGGCAGTATGTCAGACACCTTGTACACACTAAAGTCCCTGATTTGCATTGTGCTCCATTTACATTTCCCATCTCTTCCCATCAGGTTGTTTGGTATGGCACCATCCTCTAGAAATAAAAAAAAAAATTGTGGAAATTGCAGAAACATGGAAAAAGGCACACATAATTTGTGAAGTGTAGCACTAGAAACAAATCACAGGAACCGAAGAAGAACGAAGAAGAATGATTCGAAAGGTTTTACAGCCGGTGTTCTGATCCGGGAGTAGCGGCGCTGAAAGAAAAAGGGGACATCGGCATCTCAGTGACTGTCGAGTTCTTCTGACTCGGTGGGTGAACGCGGGCCGAAGGTCGGCCGGAGAGTACGCGCGCTCCGCATGGCCGTTAGACAGGACTCGGCATTCACAAAGGTGTGCTGGTAGTGTAATCGTAATCATCATACAGTATTAAGTTCCAAGCAGCTCCAATAAAAATTGTGTGAACATGTTCCCCGAACACAAAGAAAATTGACATCCACTGGACATGTTGCATATATAAACAAAAATCTGACAGTGCTCTTTTATATACTGTATGCTCTCATACATATACATATATTACGTATATTCATATACATTTATATAGTTTGTCTAATATAGTATCCTTGGTACAATAGATCATTCAGTTTTTCCCCCCAACAATTTAAAATGATCAATTAAAACCAAAATGAAGAAAGAAAGAAAAAAAAGAAAGAAAAGAAGGTAACAAATTTGACAAGGGCATTAGCTGGAAGCCATTCATGTATTATTGGTATTGTTATAATTCATTAACTGATTAATAGTAGTCATTTAATCTGTAAAATTCTGTATTTACAAAAACCACAACAAAGCATGCCAGTTAAAAGAAAAGCATATATTACAATACTTGTCGTCTCTCTCACTCAAGGATTAAGTGTAGTCTTTACAGCAATTGTGCCACGGACATCGTCATAGCGCCGTCTGAACCGTACATTAACACGTCATACCGTGTGCAGGTGTGATCTTTACAACACAATCGCATTCAAGGAGAAAAAGGGCTGTGTCAGGAGAAACTGCAAGGTCGCCTATGCTTTTCACTGGGCACCGATTCGGATTGGAGTCCACAGTTCCCACTCGGGGGATCTCAGGCAGTCGACAGACCAACAGACGGGTCTGACAGGGAGAGAGGGAGCTGGGCTGTAAACACTAAATGCACACACACTCAGGCTCTGATGGTGTGGATTCTAGTGCCGTCTGTGACACGGGGTCATCGTGACCTTTCACCTTCTATGTTTATGGTGGGGGGGGGGGGGGTAATGAGGGCAGAGAAGAGCTTGGCAGGTAAGAGCGAGTAAGAACAATTTTTCTTTTTGTTAAAAAACCTTTTCCTTTGTAAGAAAAGACTGATGACTGCTCTTGGTTGTTCCGGTTTGTAAAACGCGTCTGGTTCGCTGTAATTATTACAGTAAGACATTCGAGAGCCCATGGCATTATGAGTAGAAACAAAGAATAAAGAAAAGACATTTGGAGGAATGACACTTTGTTCTTTTCCAAGCTTTAAAAACGTTTCACATTCAGAGCAAAAATCAGATGGCAGTTTGCTCACGAGGTTGCAGAAGTCATTTTTCCCGGTGCTGTATAGACAATTTTTCTCACATAGACAAACAGTATTAAAAATAATAATAATAATAATAATGATAATAATTAAAAAAAAAAAACAGATGAACTTTCTATAATTGCATAATATTCATCGACGCAAGCATCCTTCACTATAACCTGGATTATTCCTTTTTTTTTCACTACATTCTCAGAGCAGAGCTTCATCATATAACATCCACTCTATTACTGTACATATGCCCCATAACACACAAATTGTACTGTCAATATTTACTCTATTATTCAACAGTCAGAAAGCCACCCGGTAGATGCATTCATAATAACTACCCTACTGCTCTCTTTAATGTGTCCAGGACAAAACGCATATCTAACAAAAACACATCCCCTGATATGGTTACCGCGATGATGCATTTACCTGTCAAACAAATAGACTGAGACAACATTTAAAAAAAAAACAAAAAAAACAATGTTTAAATAGGTCACCTCTAAGAGAGGACTGGTCCCAACTGACAAGGTATAGTAAGAGATTACGGATGGCATGGTGGCTTGCTGCAACCTTCATCTACCCTTGATTGCATGTCACATGACTGGAAATTAAGGGCCAAATCATACTGCTGGTGTGAAAATGAAAATAAAACCAAGGCTGATTTGCCCGAGACTTTGATTTGAGTAGAAATCTAAGCGAAACTCCCTAAAATCTGGGGTAGTGAAAGTCTGTAAGCTGACCTACAAATGCTTCAAGTGTGCCACAAATGTATATAGAATAATATTTTTTTTTTAAAAACTGCTTTTGATAATCCACTAACACTAGGATTTTGCATGATCTGAAAGTTAATACATTAGTGAAAAAGTGATGTTTATGGTACAACCAGGAGAATTATAAATATAATTTGAGTATTACCAATTTTCCTTTCCAGTCATCTCTACTGAAATATATTTCCCAGTGGACAGCCTCGAACGGACGGTCGAGCCCCGTTTGTGGTCAGAGCAGAAGTGTCAAGTGGACTATGATTATACATGCATGATTTCTGATCAAAACATGCCACCATGCAAGTCATTTCTATGCACTGAACGAGCACAATTAGTTACTTATTTATCTGGAACGCAATCTGAGCAAGTCCCTTACAGCCCAAGTCAAAACCCTGATTAACGAGCCCAACCCAATTTGCAGTGTGGAAGTCTATGTATAAAATGTCTTTCTTTTTTTTTTTTCCTTTTTTTTTTTGAAATGTAAGTATAACAAAGAGATGATGAAAAGACTAGCGACATGGGCCAAACGTTTCTTTTTTACCTTCATTTTTGTTTCTTAAATAAGATGCACATATAATTCATCTCACATAACCCTTGCATAATTTTCTGGTTTGTCATGTTCCTCAGCTTCCCCACTCGTTTCAGTCCACTCTACCGCAATCTGTTGGTTTCTGGTCAATGTTCCAGAAATTTTCCTGTACCGCGTGGGGAGTTTTCCCGCTGGATTTCGGCAGTGGTTATAAGGGGCAAATCTGTAGCAGAGGAATGCTTAATTCCATAGAGAGTGGTGTATACTCTATTGGTGGTGGTCCCTAACATAGATATCTGTCTTGGGCCTTTTATGGGTGTTTTTTAGTTGCTTTGTAGAGCTGTAAAATCTTGGTCGCTGAGTACAGATGCCACACAGTAAGCTCATTAGGGTTTGATTTGGTCGTAATCAAAGTGGTAAGAAACCAAGCTGCTTTCTCTGCACTGGCGCATCTGTAATGTCTGTAAACAACTTTTTTTTTTTCCACTTTTCTCGGTTTCATTGAAAATTATTTTTCTTTACATTTGTTAGAGTCGTGAGTTTGAGTCTCATCACAATTGTGTCTTGTTTTGGCTATAACCACTGGCATAGTTCTAACACTTTGATTCCTTGATGTCTTTTTGGTTTTTGCCATTCTTGCCTTTGCTTTCGCTTTCATCCAGTTTTTCTTTCTCGGGTTTGGTCACGCTGTCGTAGGAGGGCAGTGAGGCGGTGGAGGGCGTGTCCTCCTTCTTCTCCTGGTTGGTCCCTCCGTTCTCCAGCTTGCCGCTGCTTAGGATCCGCTTGCAAATGAAGCCTCGGCGTACAAGGTGGGCGCGGTAAGCGCGCTGGATGACCGAAGCAGACATGTGCTCCTGCTTGCGCCGCAACGTAGTGGTGATGGGCTCGAAAGATATCTTGGACGGATTGGCGGCAATAAAGCGCTCCTCCATCTGCTGCCTCATCATGTCCAGGTCACCACTGTCACCCAGAACACGCTTGGTAAAGGCAAACAGGATGTCCAGGCAGTGAATTCGGTCTCCACTCACCATGGGCAAGTCCATGGCAATGAGTTCTATCGTGTTGGGCTTAGGCACCCGTAGGGGATGCTCAAGAGTGTCAGCAAAGTCACTGAGCTTGGCAAACGTGATAAACTGCGAAGCTGTAGGATCGAACTTCTCCCAGATCTCATAGAAGGACTCAAAGTCATCTTCACACAGCGGATCAGCACTCTCTTCTGTCGCCACACTAAAGTTTTCCAGGATAATGGCAATGTACATATTTACCACGATCAGAAAAGACACAATGATGTACATGACAAAGAAGAAAATGCCCACGGAAGGATTGCCACAGTTGCCCTTTACCGAGGTACCCGGATTCTCCTTTTCAAGATCACAGTCTGGTGGGTAGTTGAGGATAGGAGCCAATAGGCCATCCCACCCTGCCGAGGTGGTGATCATAAACAGAATTATCATGCTGTTTCCAAACGTCTCAAAATTGTACATGTCGTCGATTCCAGATTCCCGTTTGACATAGGCAAAGTTAGACATGCCGAAGATGGAGAAGATGAACATGACCAGGAAGAGCAGCAAACCGATGTTGAAGAGAGCTGGCAGTGACATCATCAAGGCAAACAGTAATGTCCGGATGCCTTTGGCTCCTTTGATCAGACGCAGAATACGACCAATTCGCGCCAAACGAATTACCCTGAACAGGGTCGGTGACACAAAGTACTTCTCAATCAAGTCTGCCAGGAACATACCTATTTTAAAACACAAAGTGGAAAAATTAAAATGAGCAGATGAAATAAGATTATACAGTCATATAATCAAAATCAAGAGGGACTTACCGACTATAGAAAGAATGACCACAACACAGTCAAAGACATTCCAACCATTGGTGAAATAATAATGACGCAGAGCAAAGAGCTTGAGCACGAATTCAGAGGTAAAGACCACAATGAAGATGAAGTTCACCAAGTACAATATATTGTCTGTCTCCTGTGACTGATCATCGGTTTCCACCATCATAGTCACCATGTTCAGACAGATGAGGATCATGATAGAGATGTCAAAGACCTGCTGCGTCACAAAGTCGAACACCAATCCCTGGATCTTGTTCTAAAGGGCAAATATTAAACCATATTTGAGTAAGATTCGTGCCACGACTTACTTTCACTGTTCTTTGCATGCATGGTTGTGTATGGGTGTACACTACCTGAGGTCTAGGTATGGGTTTTTGTGGTTTCTTTGAGCCAAGTTTCTTCATTGCGTTGTAGTATTTCTTCTGTTCTTCTGTCATGAAAATATCCTGACCTCCAAAGTATAGGAGGAGACAATCTTTGGTTACAACCAATATAGCGTTTCAGAGAGAATGACGCTGTACAAACAGCAAATATTCGAATTATTCCTAAAGGAAGAAAAGAGAGGAGCCTTATCTTTTTCTTTTGCTGGTTGAAATTGTCGATGATGACACCAATAAACAGGTTGAGAGTGAAAAACGAGCCGAAAATAATAAAGATGACAAAGTAAAGGTACATATAGATGTTGTCTTCATACAAGGGCTGGTCTTCCACCTGAGATCATAAACAAGAAATAAAAGAGTTAGCACTGAATTCTAAGAGGATCATTAAAAATAGGTAACGATATTTCTATTCATACCCTTCGGGAATCAACGGCTGCATACATAATGTCCATCCAACCTTTGAAAGTAGCCTAAAAAAAATACAAATCCATTAAACATGTGTTAGCATACCCACCTCACAAGCCCAGGATCATTTGTTTGATCTTCCACTCTTTTTAATGACTATGTCTATGTTTCTTATGTTCTTCTTGTGTATTAATGGGTTTCCTCTGTATTTTCCATTTTTCTCCCACCTCCCAAAAACAGACCAGTAGGTGGCTTGGCTTTACTAAATTGCCCCCAAGTGTTCCCTGACAAGGATTGGTGTCCCGGCTTGGGTGTCCCAGCTTGGTCCATTGTTCCCAACATTTCCCCTTAAATCCCAGTCCAGGATAAAGCACTCATATACTGTACAATAAATTCATTGTACAGTATATGAGTGTTTTATCCTGGACTGTTGTGTTGTTCAGTAGAACACTGAACAACGCAAAAGCTAAATTATTCATGGATAAAGAGACATACTGTAATGGTCCAATCTTCTGTCACATAACCGCAAACATAAAGATGTAAAAAGGATTATATTGGACATACTAATTGTGTCAGGAATAAAGAAGCTTACCACTTGGAGCAGAGCCAGATAGCCGGCACCTACGTTGTCAAAATTGATCTTGACGTTCTTCCAGCGCACCCCAGAGATGTTGGCGTTGATGAGCTCATAGCATTGCGTCTTGTTGTTCACCTCATCTGGGTGAAAGTATTCCTCAGACGTTTCGTTGAAGCAGTAGTAATACTTCCCCGCAAACAGGTTGACACCCATGATACTGAAAATCAGCCAAAAGATGAGGCAAACCAGCAACACATTCATAATGGAAGGGATGGCACCCACCAAGGCGTTGACTACAACCTAGAGCGAGAGTGGAACAGACAATGCAGTGCTGCGTGAGGAACCAGAAATTGTGGATACAGTCCATATACATATATACTCATCACAGTATCTACCAGCTATGAACACATATATATAATGCAGCATCATATTTGTATGGCTTAATGTAGTCTTTTTCATGTATCATAGAATTTTGAGTTTAATCAAAGCAAAAGGCAATATAAGATTCATTAGAACTCTTTCATGCATAATGTCCATAGTCAGTTAAGGGCAGGGCTTTTGTTGTTTATTTTTCTCTCAAATGTGGCCACCTGCTAATTCCCATCTCCCAAACTGCACTACCATGTGTTTCCTTCGAGACACACACACACACACACACACCCTTTCAAACTGCTGCTCTTGCTACATCACAGTGCGGAGTAACGGATGCAAAAAGAGTGCTATCACTCAAACATGAGCTCACAGATGCCTATGATTGCCTAATGCTGCTGTGATTGACAGGAGAGAGTGTAATGCCATCCCTCCCACCCAGAAAGCATGGTTAATTTAGCTTTCCTGGCTACAGATGCTATGCTCTCACCAGTATCCAAAATTAAGGCCAGTTTTTAGGAAAATATAATCGGATTTCCTTCAAAAACTGTGTGCAAGTGTACTTAGAGAAACTGATGCTTGCTGTTAAACAAAATTTAGATTTTTACTTTCATTTCTCTTCTGTTCATATACTTTCCATTTTTGTTAATTGATAAAAAAAAAAAAAAGTATAAACACTTTTTATAACACATTTTTGAAAGCATTTTTACTTTACAGCATTTTTCATGCCTTCCTAAAACTTTCGCACAGAACTATTGTTAATAATAGGTCTTATTATTATTATTATTAACATTGCTATTTATTGTTTAACACAAGTTCTATTCAGAAAAAGTAAAGCAATAAAAACATTTATGCATGAAAGGGTTTCCCTTATTTAGTCTTTGGGGAAAACAACTATGGCACTACAAGCAGTTTTAATCATGACCACTGAATTAAGGTTACACACCTTAGAATTAAGACTATCCACATTATAAATTCATGCCATACAGATAGGCAGCGCAAACCCAACAGACCCAGCAAACCCATAACATAACCTGTCCCTCCACCCACAAGCAAGCAAGAACAGAACTACACTGATCACATCAAACCCCCTCTTCCCCTGGGCTTTCCCCAATCCCCATCCACCCTCAGCCCTGTTCAGAATCCCATCCACCAGTGATTAGCAAGGAGCCGTGGACGATCGCACGTTGTGTTAGGCTGGCTGAGCCGCAGCTCTGGGGCAGGCAGCTGAGCATGCATGTTTTCCACGGATTCCACAGTCGAGCCATATTCCCTCCTTACACACTAATTTAATACTGTGGAATGATAGGATTCTCCTAGCAAATATGGGGTATGTTAATGTCTACTTTTGTTGTCACAGGACTGATAATCAGGATAATTTAAGGGAAGAGAAATGCTTTTCTTCTCTTTCCCTTTGATCCAATTCTCTGTTTAAGGTAAGATATACCTTTATTCATCCCACAGTGGGGTAATTTTCTTAGCACTTATGAAGCTTTATAGTAAGTATATCATAAGATGTTACATGACCATTACAAAAACAAAATATTTGCACAGTAATTTACATAAATTAAAATACAAAATAAAAGCACAACCCCATTTGAAGTTAACTGTCAGGAGAATCAGGAGAATTGGCGTTCAATTTAGCATACATTTAAATGTCACATAGACACCGCAAATTTTCATGACATTCAACACATATAAAAGTGAGGGAAAATGGCTTTCAAAAGTGCATAATGTGCATTGGCAATTGAACTGGACATGCGTGTTACATGGCATCATTGTGCAAACTCAAACACTGTTAAAATCAATAAATAAATGAATCAGGAGAGGCACCAGCACAGAGAGATTTACATAGATGTATAAACACAGGAGCGAACGTACAGTACCGTAGTTACTATTGGAGTGATTGGCCATTAAGGATCTGTGCTGAATCTGGGCGGGGCTTTAGATTGTCCAGAACCCAGATCAAATGTTCCAAATTGGTTTATATAAATTTCATTATGTATGCATTTTTGTTTTTAAGCAATGGCGATAAGTTAATGTTTTTAAAACTTGTAACTTCTTTCCTCTCTGCACTGCTGTCTCCTTATCAAGTCATTTATTCATTTTTAACTCAAACGTTTTTGTTCAGTAAAAACAAAATAGCATTTCATTTAATGAACAAAGACTAATATAAAACTCTAAGATAGAGTATTCAGTTACTTATCATTCTTTCTATTACTAAATAAAAGAGCGTATCTATTTCGACCTAATCAAAACTGGATTATCATAGGGACAATGCAGTTTTTACAAAGTTTTAGAAACATGACATTTCATATTCCACCCAAAAATGACATGCTTACTAGGCCAATAATCATATATTAGATTATAATACATGAAGGAAATAACCCCGGAAGACAAAAAATAATAATAATAATAAGAAGAAGAAGGATAAAATCATTGAGAAAAAAAAAAAAAACGTTTTGGAAAAAACTTTCCTTAATCGATCAACATTTAAACAGCAACAGAGGCCTGTGAAATCCATGCATAATGATCTTTATTGTATAATCTGTCATTTTTGGGTAATTTGATCATTCTGTAGAGAGGACACAAGTTTTGCCCAGAGTGAAATGGATGTATTTTTTTAGCCACAGTGATTGTGATATTTGGCTGTAAGTTATATACATCTCTCTGCTCTAGTGGGTCCAGTCTCCCAGTTTCAGCATTTCTAACAGGAATCATCGTGCTATGTCCTAAGAGTGCCATGCTGTGAATAAAACCACTTACTGCCAGCAGGCTGCCTGGTCAATTTCCTAAGCTTCTGTTTTGACTGTAAATGCTGTCCGAATACACTCAGATTTATAATGTGCAATGATCTTGAGACATGTCATGCTGTCCATTTCCCACACCTTACTTAGTGGCACAGACTGCTGAATTAACCTCCAATGTCCACAAACAAGCATGCTTGAGGATCTCTGAACCCAAAAGGTCAGAGAACTTTTTGAGTTTGACATTCTCACAGTCCACAGAAGCTTAGCAAATCTCCTCCTCTCACACCCACACTGCTGTGTGTGTGAGGCTCTCTTATTTTCAGTCCCATGAGCAGATCCTGGACAAGCGAAAGAGAGATGAGGCGCGACTCCAGCAGGTTGGACAGGGTGAGATGGACAGGACAGGACAAAGGAGTGAGGGAAGGGAGAAAGGGGGGGGCTGGTAGGGAAAGAAGGGTAGGGGATGGGGGACTGGGTAAGAGGTGAGAGATTAGAAAGGCAACAGAAGCTCAAGGCAACCAGTCCAGGGGTAAGAGAGGAGGGACTGAAAGCGACAACAACCAGGCACCACCGTTCACAACCACCAAAGCAGGGATGACTGCTGAGAATACTCAGCTTTACACCTACTCTTACTACAGACTAACTGCAAGAGTTAATTGGGAGCCACTAAATCCTAGCACTTGGCTATGTGCACTACGGTGTGACAGACGCGATGACTCCATTGTGTAAAGGAGTCGTTCGCTCGGACGTGGCCCTATGAGATATTGTATGGGGCAGGCGGAGGTGAGAGTTCAGCGATCCAGTGGATCTGTGCTGCTGGTTGTTCTCTGATAGATGCAGAAGGGGTCAGTGAGAGAAAGGGAATGATGGAGGGACGGAGGCTCTCCATTAAAAGCAAAGGTTGGGAGAATCAGGCCAAAGGAGCAGCCAATTGATCAAAGCGTGTCTCGGTTTAGAAAAAATAACCTGTACAATTTTTTTTCTTAAATAATAAAGGCTTTTTTTTTCTTTCTTTTTTTTTTACAAATGCATCTTATTAGAATTTGCAATGATGCAGCTTTGAGAAGTCTTTGCTTTATCAGAATGTTTTAAAATCTTGATTAGGTCTTATACCACAGCATTGTTGGATTCTTTACTTTGTCCTTTTTTTCATACAAAAGGTGTTCATTTTCAAGAACGTCCTGCAGGTTTATATTAATGTGCTTGCTTTAATATATGTCACAACTGGCATGTTTATAATAGTTGGAGCTGAAGCTCTGTCTGATAGTCAAAAATCTTAAAGACATTTCTCAGTAACGTCTAAACTGCTTGTCGTATAGCCTTCATGAGAGAAACAACAGAGAGGCTGGGAAAGAGCGGGAACGGCTATTTATAGCCTCTACTGACCTTTTGTAGACACGTGACTACCTTGACGCCAGTCACAACAGTGAACAGCAGAAGCACCATTAACTGTCATTGGGCTACTAAGTATTTTCCTTAATAATTACCTTTGAGCTGCATTTCGGATAAAATATTAACAGAAAGATTACTTGATGATTACCTGCTTACCTAACAGATTGCCTGATGCTTTGTCACACAGATAAAAGACTAACCTAGCGATTGATAGTTTCTGTTCGGCTTATTATTTTCATATGCAAAATCTCAGACTTATGAAGCATGACAAGCTTGTGGAAATGGATGAAAAAGGTAATAAGGATATTAATTTGCAGTAATTTGATTTGTTATCATAACGTGATTAAATGCGTGATTCTTCCTGGATTTGGTGGCATTTGCTAGCATTAGCGTGCGCTCATTCAGTGTTTCTGTTGCAACTGAGAAGACGTTATGGACTGTGATGGACATAAAATGATGTGCAGGTTACGTTACCGAATACTGATAATCTAAACTTTTTAAGTAGTAGCCAATTAACTGTTCTGGGACGGAATCCCACATTGTGTAAAATGAGAAGTGTAGGGTGTGCTCTCCATGTAGTGCCCTTGTTCAGGGGTTAGAGAGGGATTTGGGGTTTAGAGGCAATTCAGAATGACTGAATAACAAAGGAGACGTCGTGTGGTTTAAGATGATTTTCTTGCTAAAAGTGCTTCCATGACTGATATTGAATGAAGGATTTTATGGGAATGGCACTAACCTCCCTGCCGTTGTCCATAAGTGCAAGGGGGGCCCATTGTTAAGTCTCGTTAATAATGTAAGTGGTAATAAGACACAAATAAGTTTTTTTTTGTTTGTTGTTTTTTTTTTGTGGGGACAAACTGCTGTGGTATAAGAGCAATAAAACACTTTAGAACGTCCTGTTATAGGAATATAATGAACATCTGGGTGGTAACTGTAATTCCTCTTGACATAGCCATCCCAGTCGTTGATTATTTTTCTATAACCTCAGACAGCAATATTTTATAGAGAATTACCTAAAAATCAGCAGAACACAAGGGAATTCTACTAAAATCAAGGAATACTTGTGTTCTAAAGATTATCCCAGCTGCATCATGACTCAAACATTGACATATCTGGTAAACAATGAAAGAAATCACATTTCCGAAAAGATTGATTTATTTTCATCTTTTCTTTTCTTTTTTTTTTTTAATGATCCCCCTGGTATGACTTTGGCGTTGTTGTTGCTGTTTTCTTTTGCTGTTTTTTTTTTTTTTTTTTTTGATCAGCTCTAGCATGCTGTAACTGTTGAATGGGCATGCAGGATCAGCTCTATAGCTTTTCTTACCCTCATCCCTTCAAAACGGGACAATGCTCTGAGAGGTCTCAGGGCCCTGAGTGTCCTGAGTGATTTAATGGGCCCTATTTCGGAGTAGCCCAGCGCATTAGCTATAAGGCTGACTATAGACACCTACACAGAAACAGAGAAGCAAAAAAGGATCCAGACTGTTAGATGGGCAAAGCTGTCTATGGACGAGATGGTCCTAGAGCTGCTTGAATGTTGCTTTACACACATATATAGACGTACTTGGATGGGTATATACATACATAATAATGTTTTATACATGTATATATCCTTAAAGGAGAGAGAAAGAGAGAGAGAAAGAGTGTCACGTTTAGGGTTATAAGTATGTAGAGCTTTAGAGGCAGCAGTCACGCCCCTGGATTTTGATCTGTTAGTTTTAGGAGGTCGGTGAATCTTGCGAGCTTCTTTTTTTTACCTGTGAAGAAACTGACGGTTGAAGAGAAAAAGTGATAAAACGACATAAGACTCAAATTAAAAAAAGAAAAAAGACGAAGAAGAAGAAGAAGAAAGGAAGAGACATGACGCTGATTAAGGGGGTCTTGGGAAGGGGGTTTTGGCACGAAGGAGACAATTTAAAACGAAAACAAAATGAAAACCCCAACAGATTACAAGAACCTTACCCTTGCCCTTCTAACATTGTGTCTCCTTGTCGATCTCGGCTGTGGCATAAAATCCCAAACAATTTAAGACAGACACATACTAATGGCACCTAAGAGAAAGAATACAGGTAAACATGTACATATTTAACATGTATGTCAGGTTTGCAGTCACATCGATCTCACATAGAGTTTACAGAGACTCGAAATACAGTACCATAGAGACAGATACGATAGAACATAATGGGAAGAGGTAGATTAAGGGAGATCACCTTACTAGACAACACTGAACGGACAAGATCACACTGCAGAAACCAAAGCCCTGTGAGTCTTAATGCACTATCCAAAAGGAAGCACATACTGTACACACACGTACTGTAGAAAAGCGTGGTACCGTTGTTGTGCTAGTATGCATAATTATTGCACATTGGTCATCTCGACTATGATGAACATCCACTCTACGTATACTGTATGTATGAAATGAAGTGGTTAATTAAAAGGCTAGGGCTAGTAAAGAAATTCCATATATAAAAACGGGGCTTGAGTTTCTGTGTAAAGGAATACGAACATATCTGAGCACCTCCAATAAATCACTGACAGAGACTTGGTAAAAACACAGCAAAAAGTACACAACACTCAAGCTGACCAATTTACAGACGGGGTTATAACAAAGGTGAAAGCTTTATCCTGAATGTACCACTATAAATATTACAGTACGTACAGTATGAGAGCTAGCGAGCACACGCATATCATTTGCTATACCGGAGGTGTTACAGCGTAATGTCTGTGGCTTTGGGACTGGCTTAGTTTTACGATATCGCCAAAGTAAATTCAGCTCGAGATCTGATCTTTGTAGTGGGTCGTCACTGTACATTTGTGCTGTGATGTTTATTTTTTTTTTTTTATCTAAATCTTATAATACTCCATGTGCTGAATAAATTCATGACCTGTGTTATATGAGGTACTTCAAGGAAGATGGGAAAAACCAGTCTGAGTTGCACAACAGCAGAAACATTAAAAGAACTACGTCTAGAAATCTCCGTCAGAGGACTAGGAATAGTCCATAAAGCTTTCACCTTCATCTAAAAGGTTGGATCTTTGCAGGTACTGTAACTGTCACCTTTAGCTTGAGCCAATGGAAGGCCTGTGTATGGCGGGCCAGGCGAGCTGGCACCAAGGATCCTCATGTGCCAGTGATATCGCTCTGCAAGGCAAGGTCAATGAGATGTGTGGTGAAGACAGGAAACTGAAGCGAAAAACGAAGATAAAAAGAAGCAATGACATCCTAATGTAATCCAAATCTAATTCCAATGACCCATGATCTATAACATCAAGTCCTTGTTAAAAGAAAACTCCATCCTGAAACACATTAAAATGTTGATTGAAATATTTGTGATTTGCTTAGAGATTATTGGAGCTAACTTGTTGGCTGGTGCTGCTTCCATTCTGGGGGCAATGCTAAGGCAGTTAGCAGTTAGCAATCAGCAGGCTCTACCTTAAGGGATAATGGACAGGTTTTAGATTTTTCCCCCAGTATCATTACTTAGAAATCCAGCAAAGAAGTAGTGGCCACAAAAAAAAAGCCCAGAGAAATCAAAGTTCCAGAATGCAATGCAGCTATACAACACGACACAGTATGACATACTTGTTATAGCCGAGACTCGGCTCGGCTAGTTAGCGAGCTGCTAGTTGAAGATCTGATCTGTTTAAGCAGAGTGAAGAAATGAGGAAGGGAGATAGCCAGACAAACTATAGGACTAAAGCGCTGCTGCATTGCTCTCTTTACATACTGTACAGATGAAGGAAAGACTACATCCCATGACAAGACGATCAGCTGGTGGTCAAACACTATTCATGGCAATACAAGAAAAGCTGTTAACCAAAGTAAGAATAGACCAACATGTAACCTGAAAGAAGTAAAACTCAGAATTTCATTGTAAGGTAAATCTCGGAGATTAATATGCACGTTGTTCAGGATGGAGTTTTCTGTCACTTTTAATAATCATGAGTTAGCTCATTTTTATGGCTTTTCTTGATCCAAGATTTTGTCCATTTTCTTTTAGATATACAGTAAGTGAAGGAAAAAAAAGTCTGCTCTAGTAAATGATACCATGATATGATGAAGAAATTTCCAAAATGTTCATATTACAAATAAAACTAAAAAAAAGCAGAAATGTGAGCAAATTAAGACAACAGCATGAACAGAAGGTTAATAAATGCAATGAGGAATGAGGCATATCTGATTGACAGGAAAAGAAGGTTTGGTGCAGGTAAAAACATATGGGACACAATGGTGGGCTTTTGTTGGAGCTTTGCTGAGCGGGTTGTGTAAAAAAAAAAGAAAAAAGAAAAAAAAAACACAGTACGACCCAGCCGTGGAACAGATGGGACACGAAGCAGAACCAAGGCAGAGCAGTGGCTGATAATTAAGACAGCGTTTGGTAAACACCACCCATCCCCAACATCACCACATTAAATATACTCATGGGACATGAAATGTGATGGCAAGGTCTGTTTATCCAGCCAGGGAAATCCCACTGAACTACCCCAAACAGTCCCATCTGCCATTGCTGAAGCTATGGAAAAAGAACTAAAGCACTATATATCTAAAATGTCTTTAATCTAACTAGTCCCTGTATTGTGAAACAATTATCTTTTTTTTTTATTGGTGTATCATTGGATTAATCATAACTAGCAGACATCTTCTTGAAAAATTAAACTGTATAGAACAATGCCTATAAATGTGATTTAATTTGCCCATAAAAGGACAAAAGAACCAAGCCTTCCTCTTGACACTTTATAAGCACTGGTGTGTTAAGTTAAGACTTATTCATGTCTCGAGTGTAAATCTATCTGCTCCAGCTCTCTGAACACCCTGGCACAGACTAAGTCTGGAAGAAAGTGTTGGGAGTGATGGGCTCTGCTGAAAGGCACAAGATCAGGAACATGGTCAGAGCACACATTCACGCAAACCACACATACAATACAAATACATAAACAATATACCGTCATCACCATACGTCTACACACGGGAGAGAGGCACACACAGGTACTATAATACACTCATACAAGAACACATTGTGTCCCTTACTGTGAAGTTTCCCTCCAAGTGCTTTCGATAGAAGAAATGGAATTACGGCCATGGGCTAACATCACTGCAAAACAAACCGATCAGGCTCTAGATAATAAGGCTCTAGATAATAAGACACTGGACTAACTTGTGTTGCCAAATTGCTACATCAATCAATCAATCACTAAATTTGGGTGAGATTTCAATCCAGTTGCATTATCCTTTTACGTCTAACGTTTTACCGCGGCTAAGAGTCTCATCAAACTATTGTTTTATGCTTTCGTTCATCAGAAAATTCATCGCTTTCAAAAGTCCTGGTTTGACTCGAACACCCCTTGTCCTGTATATTCAAACTCGATTACATCACATGTAAATACAGATATTCATCTCATAATCCAAAAAGCCCACGTTGAATAGTTGCAAATTTTATAATAAAACTTTTTTTTTTCTTTTTTTTTCACTTGGAGGGTTCTTTACAATCAGGGTCTTATAGGAGATCAATCAAAAGACATATTAATTAAACACCGCATTAGACGATACACAGGAATAAATGTGATTTTCAGAATAATAAGGAACATTTTAGGGTTTCGCAATGCTTGAATATTGTATCAATAATCATTGTTATTGATCAGCTGGGTTAATTATTCCTGCATCAGGTTTTATTTCCCCAACACACGGCCTCAGGGTGTATTTGTTGTTTTTAAATCCGTGCAAAATGCACTATGATTGCACGGGAATGTAGCCTGCAGGATTTGTGAGCCTTTCAGCAGAGAATCGCTTTAAATATTCAAGCATCACAGTAGCATACATTTCCATGGTTATGCATGGGTGATGAGGCTGCATGTCTACAGCATATCCTCAGCTCAAAGCTACAGTAAGTACAGTGACTCCTGAGAAAGTAACTGATTCACTCGTGTTACACGTCACCTCTGCATACCATTACATTCTGTAACATTACTTTATAATTTATATGACTTTATTTCATGAAATGACCCAACACACACACACACCTTACTGACAAAAAAAAAACAATTCTATTCTGGAGATTATTCTATCGGCATGGCAACAGCAGGAACAGGGAAGATATTCAGGAGAAACTCCTGTGCTAGAACACTTTTATTCTGGCTGTCAGCTCAAAGACAACACAGCAATATTTTCTGCTATTTTAAGGCGCATGGAATGCGACAGGGTATGACACTAGCGTTTTTTAATTAACACTCAGGGCTGATACCTTTATGAAACATAGGCTGCTTTTACCCTCATATCAGCACAAAAAAGAAAAATTAATAAGCAATACTTTTACAGTCCTTAGTTAGTAAACTATCAGTTTACTATCAGTTTACTAACTTGTCTAGTTTTGCTTTTACATTAGATTTATTATTAGTAGTAAAAAAGATTAAATGAAGTAAAGGTTAATTTATCTTTGTTGAGGAGCAGGTTGTTTGCTGTTATTGTAGCTTTGGAGGTAGAAAGACTTTGCAACCCAAAGATATCCCTAAAATAGTCAGACTCTTATGAAACGTTTTCATTCGACACATTACAAATGGCCTTTGTATTTGAAAAAACTTGTATAAATATGTCAATACTCAATTTATTGCTATGCATTATATATTGATATATGATAATATTATATTACTATAATATACATTCTACTATTTTCCTTTTCCTGAAGTGTATATACAGTACATTTCTGGCTGACTATACCATATATACAAATTAGAAATATATGTAAATGTACTGTAAAGGCGGCCTATGACAGCAACAAATGAACTACAGTGGTACCTGACCTCATGAGTTTTCCCCTTACAAATGGGAATGCTTGCATACCAAGCATTTTTAGCATATGAGCTACAGTAGGATGGTAGCAAGAAGAAAAGGTAGCCACTTTCAGTTTCACTTTTAAAGCAGCCGGTGCCAAGAGGAATCATAAATTAATGTTTAAGTGAGATTTATCGTCTATTTATATCATATTTTACTTCATTTACATGTCTTTTGTGAATGTTTTGATTGTTTTTATAAGCACTTTTATAAAATATGATTATTTTAGTGTTGGTAACTGGTGATATTGGTAATATTTTTGGGTGGTTGGAACAGATTATCTGCATTTACATTATTTCCTATTGGAAAATGGGTTTTGCAATACAAATTTTCACTTTAAGAACTCATCTCTGGAAGCGATTAAATTCGCATACCGAGGTGTATATCCAAATCTAAGGTAACAATATGTTGGAAATTTTTGTCAATTATAACATTGACACTATATTCAATTCATTTTAGCAACTTAAACGTTGTACTAGCTCTGGATAGATTTTCATTAATGATGTGGCCAAGTTTATCATCTTACAGATTTATCTAACTTGCACTTGACAAGGTGTGTATGTGTGAAGCCATCATACAATAACTCTCTCTAATGAACACAAAATAACAACATAGCAGTATAGCACACTTACATCCACGATGAAGAAGTCCAGCCAGCACCAGGCGTTGGTGAAATACTTCACAAAACCGTAGGCTACCCACTTCAGCAGCATCTCCAGGATGAAAATGTAGGTGAACACACGATCGGCATACTCCAGGATGATCCTAATAGTCTTCCTCTGCTCGATGTAAACATCTTCAAACGCCTAGATGAATGGCACAAGATAGAACTCAAGTCCTGAAGTGTTTTGTTCGTCTTATACCGACGATTCTAAAAAACATCATACTTTTGATCTGACTGGAACATCCATGAAACAAGTAAGTTCTTCATTATCACTTATGTAGGACTAATCAGGAATGTTGCGTAAGGCAACATAAAGCTTTACGTCTGACTGCAACAAAGCACTGACACTGGAGACTCCTTCCAAATAAAGTCAAAGTCAAAGACTATATTGATGGTAACACACTGTTTAAGCATCTCAAAGCCTTCAGATCAAATCGAATTAAACAGCATTGTGGTACGAGTTTGAAACCAATATGGCTTAAAGAGTCTTCTCTACAACGTCCAGAAAGTATCCAGTCATTGTTAATATAATGAGAACAGTTTGCATGACACTGATGTAACCTGGTAGCCAAAGAAAGTGGACTGGAATGTGCATGGCATGCTATTGCATTCAAAATGACTGAGCGGGAAGAGCAACAAATCTGCATCAAAATTTGCGTTAAGCATTTTCCGCAATTTCCTTTGCGGGAACCATTCTGATGATTCAGAATGCTTTCGGGGGCGATGCAATGAGTGCAGCTCAAATGAAAGTGTGGCTTCAAAGATGGTCGGGAATCTGTTGAAAAGATGAAAGTGATCCATGTTCTGGAAGGCCTGCGACAAGCAGAAAACCTGGGAAGCTGCAATAACCAAAGACTGACACCAAAGACTAACAGTGCGAGAAGTAGACGTGTAATTAGGAGTTTATTACAGTAAATATAATCCGGAAATTTAATGGCTGGATACTTTCCAGACAGACCTTGCATAAGAACGGGGAAGATTTATTGAAACGTTAAAACGTTAAAATGCTAACACATTACTTGTGAAACTAACTATCAAAGCAGTTTTGTGAGAAAAATGCAAGATTAGCAACTGTGCCACAATTCCTTTTTAAAACAAAAGCAATGTCAGCTTCCAAAAAGCTCTTGAGTAAAAACTGGCTTCTGAATTGCATTAGTTTCTAATTTGGGCTTCATTACTGGTGCACAGGGGAAAAAGCCTTGTAGGGACAGAAATAGAACCGCTGTTTGATGAACAGTACAGTCCATTAATCACACGGTAGAGAAGTGTGTGTTTCAGGCTCCGGTGCTCTCTGAAACCAGTCAGTGAGCTTCACCTCATATTAGTGTGTGCATAATTACACCATTTTACACAGAGAAGGAAAATAAATAAATGCAGAGCTGGGGATGCCGTCTGTTTGTAGGGGTCTGTGTTGTGTATGTTCATACTAAGCTGTGAGGTTATTACGGTAGGTCTGCCAGTTTGAATCATTTATAAACTGGAAGCTCTGTGTCTCTGTGTGTGAACTCACCAAGGCTCCACTACTCAGGAGAATCATGAAGATGATGAGCGTTTCAAACCAGTTGTGCTCCACGATGAGATAGCAGGTCTTGCGGAGGTACCACCAGTTCTTCCCCCAACCCTCGGTGATCGACACGTCACAGCACTTGTAGCGTGCAATGCAAGCTGAAGATCAAAACCGGACAAGCATTAAAATAAATAAATAAATACAATTTATATATTCAATATATTGAATATATAAATTTTATATATATATATATATATATATATATATATATATATATATATATATATATATATATACACACACACTGTGTATTTTAATATATAAATTTTATATATAATTTATATATTAATATATATATATACACAGTATATATACTGTATATGGGGAAAATAAGCAAAGCATTTAGTGGGATGGTATTAATGATTATAAAAAATATAATAAAACCTACAGTCTCAGAACATAAGGTAAACATCAATATTAAACTGAATCTTTCCTTGTCATAGAGGTTGTAACATTATGGATACACCTTTTGCACATTTAATATATATATATATATATATATATATATATATGTTATTGTTTTCCACAATATATACAGTTGCAATAAGAACTTTATATGTTGTCATCATGAACCTAAAAGAAAAGAACCTAAAAAAAAAAGAATTTGGAGCACAACATTGAAGTTTTCTGATATCAGGGTCAAAATGATAACATACGTGGTAAAAATTTTATATATATATATATATATATATATAGTACTACAGTTAAACCTTCGATTGCGAGCATTATTTGTTCTGGAAATGTGCTTGTAATCCAAAGCACTCAATTAGCGATTATGATTGGCTACACAGCTGGTAGGTCTTCATGCAACTCATTGGAATGACTACACATAGTACATTGGGAAAGTCCAAGAAGTTCAGTGCAAATCTGAGAAAGAGGATAGTATATTTATGTATATTTAAGCCTTTTCTAAAGAACCAAACCAAGAGCTTCAAAGAGCAGGTTAAACCTTTCTACGTACAATACAGTACAAAAGACCCTCAGCTGGGAGGAAATTGGATCAGAGGGTCAGGAACAACCCAGAGACCACCAAGTCACAGACCTGCAAGGAACTAGAAGCTTCTGGAAGACCAGTGTCACTGTCTACAGTCTTACATCAGTTTTACATCTTCATGGACTGAAAGACTGCCACCCAAGAATGAAGCCACTGCTCCAAAATCGACAACTTTCAAGGTTGACTAAAGTTTGCAGCTGACCATATGGATAAAGAAAAAGCCATCTGGAAGAAAGTTTTGACTAGAGGTATGGTTTGGAACAGTAAAGCTGAGGCATTCAGTCCCAAAAACGCTCTACCAGCTACCAATTTCTTGCCAGGAGGAGTGATCAAACATCCAACCAGAATTCTGACAGAAGCTTGTTAATGGCTATCAACGGCTTATCAATGGCTTTGTGTCTGCTAAAGGTTAAACTTGCTAAAGGACAATCAATCAAATATTAGGTGTGCCTTGTGCCATGTACATGTTTGATCCGAGTTGATTTTAGGAACCCAAAACGTATGCACCAAAATCCCATGGATTTCTCTTATTAAAGATGTATCTTCTACAGTTATTCTGCCTCAGGCAGAAAAATTCATTACAACCTCAATATGGCCATACAATTTATGTTCATGTAAAATTCTGACTGCAACTATATATTCTTTCTCTAGTTGGATCATAGAATATTTATAAAATATGGCCTGGTCTTGGACTCTTGTACTCAATTTTTATGACATTTGAAAGGAACAGTACTGTATTTCATGCAAAATTGATGAAGTACCCTAGTCTCAGAATTCCTACATTTTTAAGATTTTTTTATATAGACTTTCAATCACTGTCCATGCAATTTATTTTTCATTATACTGTAAATTCTGATTTAATTTGTCAGTAAACATATGACACATCTAATAGACTGACAATGCTATACATCTAATCTTACATACCCAACCCCTATACTGTATGTTTAAGTGATACCTTCAGTCCAGCATGGCTCTGGGTCGACATACTCCTCCACTGCCTCCACCACCACAGCTTCCTCGACCTCCGGCTTAATGTCTATAGTGCTGCCTTCCGAAGAGCTGCTGTCATCCAGCTAACGGAAGTGAAGATGTTTACACCATACTTTAATGTTACACTTGCACACAATCACACATCAATGAAACATACGTACATTCATTGTAGTGTTTAAGATTCCATGTTTTCTTGAAGTATGTTCAACATTCTGTACAGTATACCCATGTTCTGTATGGTGCAAAGTATCTGGATTAATCTCCCGGAAACTAACCTTCAGTAGCAAGATATTGATGATGAAACATGACTTCCTGAATATTTGTTTTGACCAATATACAAATGAATATGCAGTATGTTCTAATTTATCACACTGAAATAGTTTATATAAAAATTATATTATTTCTTTTTTCTCCCTAATTTAGTGACGTCCAATTTCTCCCCGTCACTAGGGGGCTCCCACATTAAGCTACTACTACCACTCAGTCAGGAGGGACGAAGGCAATCACATGTTACCTCCAAACCACGTGACGCCAACTTTTTCGAACTGCTTGCTCATACAGCACTATTAGCTCCTTGCGCTTGTGCAAGCTCACAGACGCCCCTGATTGGCTGTAGACCCGTGATTAATATGGAAGCATTAAGTACCGCTCATCCCTCCCCTCTGAGAGGGCTCAGCCAATCAGCTCTCTAGACCTCCAACTGAGAGAGGTTACAGTATCACCCAGGAATCGAACTCGCGATCTCATATGATAGGGCGAGTACTTTACCTCTGCGCCACTCAGAGGCCAAAAATTATATTATTTCTGTAATAATTTGCATTTCCCTATAGATTTCTATGTAGTTTATTTAAAAGCAATTAGCTTTAAAAATTAGTTGTAGTTATTTAGTTAAAATCAAAAATATGTATTTTTGTTGGTTTCTTTAAACTAGTCACATTTCGGTATTTTTAGCATGTTGTAGTAATAACAACTTTGCGATTGATATTATTGGTTCTACTGTCATTATTGCTTAATTTTTGGCAAAATGTATATATTTTCCTAACTTTGAGCTTAAATGACTTACCCCATCTTTACTACCCTCAGCTTCTGACTCGCTGCTGAAGTCCTCCGTGTTTAGGTTTTCAAAGTCGGACTCCCCTGCCGCAATGGGCACACAGACGGTCAGATTGGGGTTGTGGATGAAGGACATGTGGTCCTCGTCGATCATGTACTTGCCCACACTGCTGCCGATGCCGCTGGTAGTCCCGTTGGCGTCTTTCTGGTAGTCCAACTCGCGGTTGAGGTCCGTGTGGTTAGTGATGCAGTTCAGTTTCTTGTCGTACAGCTCGTCCAGAGGCTTTGCCTCATCCACCACTTTCCTAGCACGCACTAACTGTCGAATTTTGGCCTTAACCCAAGCGATGCCCGTTTTGATACGGTTAACAGAGATCTGCAGGTTGTTCATCTCTCCGTCATCGTCCGTGGCTGCCAGGTTGTCTGCACTGAATGAGCTCAGCAGCAAGGCAAGGAACAGATTCAGCACCTGGAGGGCCACACAGGACACAATTCTGCATTTACTAACTATTCAGCCATGTGCGCTATAAAACGCTGCTCACTTTATTATATAGAAAAGCCTAGCAGTTGTACCATACGATTTTTCTTAATAAAATACTAAATGACTTAAATCTGGACTCTTACCACTAGGTTTCCGATGACCATGACCATCATAAACACGATGAGACACATAGCCTGGCCAGCGACCTCCATGCAGTCCCACATCGTCTCAATCCACTCTCCGCACAGCACACGGAAAACGATCAGGAACGAGTGGAAGAAATCATTCATGTGCCAACGGGGCAGTTCGCAACTTTCGGCGATCTTACACACGCAGTCCCTGTAGTTCTTCCCAAACAGCTGCATGCCCACCACGGCAAAGATGAAGACAATGATGGCCAGGACCAGAGTCAGATTCCCCAGAGCACCCACTGAGTTCCCAATGATCTTTATCAGCATGTTCAAAGTGGGCCATGACTTTGCCAGCTTAAACACTCGCAGCTGAGGGTTGCATATGAAAGAGCAGACAAGAGTAAATTTTTTAAGGCAAAATATTTTGTTTTCAGATGAGGCTAAAAGCCAATGAGGATAGAGTAATTTGTGATATGGATGTTTACCAATCGGAATGATCTGAGCACTGACAGGCCCTCCACATTAGCCAGTCCAAGTTCCATCAAGCTCAGGCTCACGATAAAACCATCAAAGATATTCCAGCCCTCCTGAAAATAGTAGTATGGGTCCATTGCAACCAGCTTGGCCACCATTTCGGCAGTGAAGATTCCAGTGAAAACCTGGAAAAGACATCACAGTTAAAAAAAAAAATAATAACATTTGCAGAAATCAGGCATAGCTCCAACTCAGTACTAAACCTGAGGGTTTGAAAAAAGAGATGAATTTAAAAGCTTATTATCACTGTTGCCAATAAAATAAATCTACATATTACATGTACATTATATTTTGGATTACTTTTTGTCTGAATGGTCCTTCACAACATCTGGAGTGTTAAAAAGGTAAAATGTTGCATTCCTGAATGTTATTATCAGAAGCTGTTGATTGGTATAAACAGCATTTTTTTGGCATTTATGGAAGGAGTCTCCAATCTTAGTGCTTTGTAACAATCTGAGAAGTAAATCTGTATTTGTACTTTTTCAGAAAGTCATCGGGGTTGAGGGATTTCAGGTTTCTCAATAAGATTATTGAGAGGAAATTGAGAGGCTTTTGAGGAAATGACTGTTAGAGCATACAGTAAGTGACTTGTTTACTGTAGTACATAATTTGTAGTTATGTAGAAATGAATTCCAACTGGCGTTTGGGTTCCCCCTGTGCCACTATGTCCCAGTTGTGCTCTAGGCCATCAGGGCATTGCTCTGCGGGGCTTCTGGGGTGTCTGACGCCAGGAAATTGGAGGCCGGGTGAGTAGCGACCTTGGGCACTTTGCCTGATGGGCCCAGTGTGCCATGGGTTGTGGTGGACTGGGTGTTCCGGTGCTTTCCTATCATTGCCAGTATTTTATTTTTCCAACTTGTGTAGTATTGGCTTTACTGTGGGACTGGTCCAGGCACTGTGGCCTTTGGTTCCCACGAACATAAATGAGCCTTGGATCCCCATGATCCTGTCGCCAGTTTCCTAGTATTATAAGTGATAATCATTGTTATTCAAGTCATCTGGTGGTGGCGATAAAGTTATGGCTGACCGGTGTATAAGCAGATAGGAGGTATGACCTTAAAAAACCTAAGCTCTGGCGATTATGGAGCGGTATCATATTCCCCCATTATTATTATTACTATTATTATTTAAAACTGTATATGCTGTGGCGGCACGGTGGTGTAGTGGTTAGGACTGTCGCCTTGCACCGCCAGGGTCCGGATTCGATCCCCGGCCAGGCTCGATTCCCGTCTCTGTGTGCATGGAGTTTGCATGTTCTCCCCGTGCTTGGTGGGTTTCCTCCGGGTACTCCGGTTTCCTCCCACAGTCCAAAGACATGTAGGTTAGGCTAATTGGCGTACGTGTGTGTGTCTGTGCCCTGCGATGGATTGGCACCCTGTCCAGGGTGTACCCTGCCATGTGCCCTAAGTCTCCTGGGATAGGCTCCAGGCCCCCGTGACCCTGAATACAGGATTAAGCGGTATAGAAGATGAGTGAGTGAGTGAGTGTATATGCTGTCCTTACATAACAATTTGGTGAGTTTAGCAGTTTAGCTGTTTATATGGCATCAGCATTTCCATTCATATTATAACAAGTTTGTGCCAAATAATCACCCTGTTTAAACTGAGAAAAGCCTTTGAATGCTGCTTTCGAATGTATATTTGCTATTAGACAATGTGGTTCTGTCTAATCCACAGCAACCTCGTCCTAGTCAAAGCATGCTGTCATTTTATCTGAATGGACAATAAATCATGCTCTTCTACTTATCACCTTGTTTGATGGACAGCTTATGTTTGACGGACCTACTATTCTGAAAGGCTGTGTAAGCCTGGGGCTTTCACTCAGCTCTCAGTAGCAGTCCTAATGAAGTACAGTATAACAAGCCCTTAAGTCCGATATATCCGAGGCATTTTACTTAGCACATATTAACAAAGAGGGTGCAGTGAAGTAATCAGAGGACGCTGTGACATCAATAATAAATCTTCCTGTCCTTGCAGACTGCAGGAGGCTTGAGATGGGCCAGGGTGCATGAGTCACACTTTCTCCAGCCTGGAACACCATGATCCCAGTTATCACTAATCTCGAAACAGCTGTGCAGCAGTGAACTAAAAACGGTAGAATGCTAACCTGAGAGAAGCTATCATACTGTAGCATATTAATAAACATCAGTACAGTATCAATGTATATGCTATGAGGATGATTAGACATTAGATAAACTACCCTTGCCTGTGTCAGATGATGCAAAAATGCAGATTAAGCCTGGTGGTTACTCAACTGGGATATTTGGCAAACTGATGCTGTGATGAAAACACATACAGTATATTATATATAGTACATTATGATTATGCACAAGTACTATCAGTAGATAAGTCTCTGGAATACTGATCAGATAATTAGGAGTTAAAGCAAGATTCTTCTTAAAGTAAGATTCCTAACCCACAACTACTTGTCTATATCCTGTCTCAGTTGTGATACAGTATATAAATAAATATACTATAATTATAAAAAAAAAAAAACAATTGTACAGTCATTTATCCTGTTAATATTCATCACCTATAGCCTATCCAGGCCACGACAGCATGGATCCATTACCTGCAGCATATCAATCCCGCTAATGCTGTTCGAATCGCACGCACACATATGTCCTTAAGTGACAAAGAGTGATCAATACAACGTGCTCGAGCCTTAAATTGTCAGACGCACACAGAGACAGTGGCAGAGAGCAAAGAAGATAGAGGAAGATGAAAAAGGAAAGCCAAAGATTAAGAGAGGCGTGTTACAAATCCACATACTGTAGTGAAATAATAATCAGGTATAAGTCATTGTATTTAATAGGGGGGAAGCAGGAGACTGCACTGGTTTTAATACTAGGTACCATTTTAGAGCTAATCATCGATCAGGCAGCATGAAATATTAATGCAGGCCTCCCACTGCCTCAGCCTATAGCAATGTCTCTGAATCAGACTACAGACAGGGAGGAGAAGAGATATGCAGAGAGAGAGAGAGAGAGAGAGAGAGAGAGAGAGAGATACTGTATACTGTAGTGGTGTGATGCATCCAGACACTAAGCAGAGAGCTACTGTTACCACACTGAAATTGATTTTTGCACTGTGGCACCACTCTTTCATAATATGAGTGCTGGAATATGCCCAAGCCATGACAGAAGAAAGACTCTATGGATGTGATAACCTGGTCATTAATGCATTCAGGTCGTCAACTGACTTCATTTTATTGCCACGTAGCATTGCTGAGCCTAGAGCTGAAAACTGAGGCAACCCCAGATCATAGCTCCTGCCTCCAGAGGCTTGTACTGTGGCCACTTGTGCCAGATGGTTCATGCACTTCACTTTGTACCCTGGCACACCGATCACTCTGGAATAGAGGCGATCTGACCTTTTCCCATTGTTCCTTCATCCCACTAATAAGTGGTTTTCTTTTGCCTGGTCACACAGCTGTTTAGGCCCTGTGGTCCTGTGTGATATTTTCACTCCTAACCCTTAGCTATCATTTCTACTGTGAATAACTTTATGCGGTAACTTTACCAACTGTTTAGTTGTTCAGTAATCTCCATCAGCGCTGGTTCAGCACTATATTTTCAGGTTTTAATAATGCAGTTCCTGTTATTTTAAATCTCCTTAGTTGTTTTCTTTGCTTAGTGCAGGACAATAATTTGATCTTTTGTTTTGTCCAGGAAGGCTAACCATTTCCCTTTTGAAATTTATTTATTTATTTATTTTTTCAAATTTAGTGTTCAGCTTCTTAAGGCCTTCAGACTGTTTGGCCAAGTCATTGCCCATTCTCCTTTACACATTTGTAATGCCAAATGTGACATAGTGCCTTCTACAGACCAGGTCTGGGTACAATGACAATGCTTCTATTTTCTGTTGCCTAAAAGCATATTTTGCCTTTTCTTTTTTTTCTTTTTTTTTACTTGTTTATAGTCTGTTTTCCATTTTTTACGCTCAGAAACCATGGGATGCAAAATACTGTATGTGCCCTTTTTATATTATTTTATCTATAGTTACTAAATAATGTACTTCATAATGAAGTGAGATTTGAGATCCTCACCAGGTTGCCCACACTCAACACGTGCTCAAATTGTGGCGTCATCGGGTAGTGCTCCATGGCCATGAAGAGAGTGTTGAGGACGATACATATAGTGATAGCCAAGTCTACAAAGGGGTCCATCACAATGAGGTTAACAATCTCCTTGATCTTCAGCCATATGGGGCAGCATTCCCAGATAAGGAAGGTGTTGGCAAACTTGTACCAGCATGGTGGACACTTTCTCTGTGATTCCTCCAGTTCTTTAAACCAAACAAATGAGATTCAAAATCAGAATTATGATCATAATGACCTGTGGTTTCTTTTTTCTTTTTCTTTTTTTTTACAGTATGTGTGTTTTTTACTTATCTATCAATGAGCAAAAAAGACAACAAAACAAGGACAAAAAGAAGAAAAAACAACAGCACAAAGCACTGTCCATTTCTGGTCCCCCAGAGACAAACTACAAATGATATGAGTGACTTGTCACTTGCATTGTAATTGCAGATGAATGTCACTGTAGTGTAAGAAAGTGAAAGAAAGGATACCCTCTACTAATGTATTGGTGACACTCATGACGCTGTTCGCTCGCTCTTTGTGCCCAAACGAAGCATTGAGTTGGTCCATAGAAACCATTAAAGAGCCTGAGAGTTTCTTCTTAATCTCAATGTCAGTGGTTGGCTGTCAAGAGGAAAAAAGCATTGAGGTTAAATTGAAGGCATTCAGAAACCACAGTTTGAAGTGCATCACAGGAGCAGAGGAAGGAGGTTGTCATCATCAGAAAAGTCAGTCAAAAAATACACTTAAGAGCAAAAACATGCAGGCTTCAACAGGGGAGAAAAGGAGAGTTAAAGATATTTGTTTTTTCTTTTACTGAGACTCTTCACAATGACGCACAGCCTTGTCTGGAAGCTGCGCTAGAAGCCTGGTAAATCACCAGTTAATTAAATCAGTCCACTAAAGCACAATTTGGCTTTACTCTCTCCCCATCTCTGAAGCCTGCGTGTTATTGCACCATCCAAGATGCCGGAGGGGCAGTTAGCGTGCATCAGCATGCACTCAGAGTCATAAGAGTCAGAGAGGAAAAAAAATTATAGACACCATAATCCATCAGTCTGTTTTCATGCTGCGTTTAGATACGCAAGGGCTCTCCGATTTGTAAGAACAGAAAACTACCATGCTAGCTACAGTCCAGAGCTAGAAGATAACTGTCCATTCGAAGTTGGTTTCAAAATCAATGATATATACATGTATGTAAAAAAAAATTAAAGAAAAGGAAAAATAAAAAGAGAAACTAAAATTATGGGAAAAGAAAGAAGCTCTTGTTTTTGTCCCCAAACGAGATGCAAGTGATACAGAATGATTAGATATCGAAGTTGTCTGATTTATATATGCTGCCCCTTTGCTTCTGGACACACACACACACACACACACACACACACACACACACACACACACACACACACACACACACATACACACATACACACACACAATAACAGACCATTTTAAAGCCTGTTGAAGCAGGGAGGATGTGCATTACTGTTCATCTCGGACACACAGTGGGAATCTCCTGAAAACACCATAGCAATGGTTAAAACAGCCTAAGTGCTCAGACATATGAAGAAGTGAGATCTTAGTCTTCCATTAATGCATCTGAAAATGCATTTCAGTTTCACATCTTGGAAGCAATAAGCAGGAGATCATTTGAAAATGTACGAAAGGACAGTGAAACATATTTTCAGTAAATACACATCACACGATGCATAAACAGACACAACAAACGAGATGAATGAGGAATGCAGACGTGGAACAGATAAACATGCCCAAATTTGAAGACAATAATGATTATCTATTGGTAAAGAAACATGCATGTTCAGACAATGCACATCCTTCATTCCTATTGAATGAAAAAGATATATTGTGTATCTTAGTGCAATTTTATACAGTATTTTATGCGCATTTACACTAGGTTGCCAGTTTATTAGGTGGACTAAATGACTAACTAATAAAATGGCAATTCAGTTTGATTTTGTATGCTGCTGGAAATGCAAAGATAGTTTTATATATTATTCTCAACTCTTTCAAAAGCAAGATTCCCTTTCCTGATTTTCTATTTGCACCCAGAACAGCTATTTAAGTCCCTTAAGTACCTTTAAAAAAGGCCTATGGAATCAAACGAACACTTTCTATTTTAGAAATATTGATTACCTCAACATAGACTATAGATTTGAGTAGCTAGTCAATTGTGATAACATTGTGCAACTTCTGCAGTAAAATAACAATGCCTCCAGGCAACTATACTGCCTGTCCAAAAACAAAAAAGGCTAACAGTCCAATTTTTTAGATGTGGTGGCCAGTTTATTATTCTTTATCCTCCCCGAATCACTCTTTCATAATTAAGGTCTTGGAAAATGCCTGCACCATGAGGCATATACCTGGTTATTCAGTACATTCAAGTCATCGGCTGACTTAATTTTATTGCCACACAACATTTCTGAGCCTAGACTTGACCAAGTGAAACAACCCCAGATCAAAACACTACCTCCAGAAGCTTTTACTGTACACTGGACATTATGCTTGGGCTTTACTGGCGTGCCCATCGCTCTGGAATATAATCTGAACTCATCAGAACACATGACCCTTTTCCATCGCTCCAAGTCCAATCTTTATGCTTCCCAACAAATTGAAGCCTTTTTTCTGATTAGTGGTTTTCTTATGGCCACACAGCTGTTTAGTCCCAATCCTGTGAGTTCTTGGCACACAGTGTGTGTGTGTGTGTGTGTGTGTGTGTGTGTGTGTGTGTGTGTGTGTGTGTGTGTGTGTGTGTGGAAATTCATGTGCTCTTTCTTTCATTATTAAACATAACTGTTCTTTTACTGCTTATTTTTGAACATGCAGCTTCACCGAGTGTTTAAGTGATCTCCATTCATGATGCTTTTTTCTAACCGCAATTCTTAAACAAAATGGACTCTTCAGCAACTTTCGGGGTTGAAAGGTTCTTAATCCAGTTCTAGTTCTTTGCTTGGTGCATCCTAATAAATCAACCATTCTCAAATGAAAATTGTTTTGTTTGTTTGTTTGTTTTTTGGCCAGGCAGTGTGTCTCATATTAATTAAAATATTACAATGTGTCAACCAGCAACCAGTGAAGCTAACAAGCTAACATACTAATATTAGTTATACTAATACAACTGCAACAAAGTTGAAACCATTATATAGGCTCACTAGCAATCTAGATAGCAATAAGAGAACTATTACATAATTAAGAGTATTAGCTAGGTTTGCTAGCAAGCTAGTTAACAGCTGGAGAATGATGATGTCATTGAAAGTATTAGTTAGGTTCACCAGCAAGCTAGTAAATATCAGAATAACTATAAGAAAAAGAAAGACATAAGGAAGCAAGCTAAGGAATGCTAGGCTAACTACTAACTTTTTTGACAGTTTTATTAGAAAGCTACCTAGCATTCATAAAGCTATCTGTTAAATTGTTAATGTAATCTAGCAGCAAAGTTGCCTATTAGGACTGCTAATATTAGACTGTAAACCCATTGTCAATATTTGGCTAATTTTTATGTAGTGTAGAGAAATAGTTAAGTGTGCTAGCTAACTCTATTAACTGTTGTATTGTGTATACAGCAAACTTTAGGCTAACTTTTATGTATTAAAACAAACAAAGGTCATGTTTGTAGGTAATGTTAGCCATGAGGCTCCCAGTCAGATTCTCATGTGGTGAAGGAAGACCAATCTAATTGTTGGGAATTAGCAACTAACGTAACTGTGTATACAAAAGGCAGCATTTGTGTTTTCACCTGAGTGCAAATAGCATTTTTTTTTTTTATATATATATATATATGTGATAAATCTCAATTTCATTCTGGCAAGGGCAGCAGCCACAGGCAGCTAGGTAAAAGAGCTTCAACCAAAACAAAAAGGGCAAAAGCCTAAAAAAAAAAAGAAAAAAAAGAAAAACAGAAAAACAGAAAGTGTCATATGCAGAAAAAGGAGAAGAATTAAAAAGAGAGAAAAGAAAAAGAAAGCCAAGGCTCGGAGAGGAAAGCTGTCCGTGCCTAAACTGATCTACACTTAGCTGTCCTTACACTGTCGTCAGAAGCTGCCTTATCTATTATCACCTCAGGCAGTAGGCGTCCTCCCGGACCAGGCCCGATTAAAGACACGACCCCGTTGCAATCCACCGTGCTGTTGTGTTTGCCATGGTAGCCGGTGTAGCTGCTTCGGCGGTACGGGCTAAATAGCGAGCTGCGTCTCTGATCGCACTCCTCCACGGTGCTGTGCTCATCGTCCGCAAACTCATTCTCAGAGCCAGCGTCCCGGCAGCGACCTTTGAAGCTGAAGATGCTGCTCTTGCTGTTGTGTCGCGATAAGAAGGGCGAGCCAGGGATGCTGAGGAGTGACTAAAGTGAAGTGGAAAAAAGGCACAGCTTTATTAGGGAGGATGGATGGTGATGGGGCATTGATTAGAGCTCTGGATAACTGATCAGAAAATTGTGAGTTTGAATCCCAGGACTGCTAAGGTGCTTGAGAAGTTTCCCTGAACCATCATCTGCTCGGCTCAATACAGTTTCGATCAAAGCATCTATCAAATAAATAAATATAAAATTATTCATGCAAAGCTTGCACTGCCACTACAGTGTCCCAACAATTCTGTATAATTTAAGCAAATATGTCAGTGTTGCAAATAAATGTGATATTGGACTGGACATTAGTGTTCATATCATTACAGCACTAAGGCATTGTAATTGCAATAGATGAGAAGCCTTGCACCAAACAAATAAAATAATAAAAACGTATGACCAGTATAATGAAATAATAGTCCCAATACATAAAAATGTCCTTTCTTTGTCCACACACACACACACACTCACACGCTTGTGTTCACTGTTTCACCTGGTTCATGATGGAGGACCTCCGACCTAAGCGATTGTCAGGGAACCGGAACCTCTTCTTGCTGCCATCATCTGATTCAGATTTAACAAACTTCTCACTGTCCCCTTTTTCCCTGTCCTGCTCTTTCTGCTTCCACTTCTTCTTGCGGTTCCTGCGCTCCTTGGCACTCTTGGAACTGAGTTTAGACATCTCAGAGGAGCTACACGACAAGTTCTCCACTCCATCATCCTCAGCAGCATCCTCCGACACCGTACCTGCTGACGTGGCCATGGCGTTCGCCTGCAGCAGTCACCAACCAAGAGATTAGTCAATGTACCCAAATGTCAACGTGTTAAAAATCACAGTGACAAACCATGAAAAATGACTACTAGTAGTATTGATAAGACAGTCCTATAGTTATAAACACAATACAGTAAGATTAGTAACCTGGGCTTCCTCTTGCTGTTTCCTAAGCTGTTCCAGCATGGCTTTGAATTCCTCCTCTTTCCGTGTGGCTTCCTCCATGGTGGCCTGGTTCTGCTCCTCATAGGCCATGGCTACCACAGCCAGGATCAGATTGACCAGGTAGAACGAGCCCACGAAGATCACCAACACGAAAAAGATCATGTAGGTCTTCCCCGCTGCTCTCAGAGTCTGTGTAATGCAAAAGGACGTGCAAAGAATTTAATCCAGCTCTAAACCTATTGGTGAGGGTGGTAAAGAAACTTCAGCATGTAGCATATAGTATATAGTATTGTGACTGGCCTTTTGTTTAACCAGTAAATAAATAAATTGTTTTGTTTACCTGCTTGCTTATGTTTAAGTCCCTCCCTTTTAAATCCACTATATGGCCAAAAGTTTGTGGACACCTAACCATCATGTACCCCATATGTATTTGTTTCCAAAACTGTTGCCATAAACTTTCCCTTGGATTGCTGGAGTGGATTAACTCAACACAGAGCCAGCACAGAGCCCTAACATTAACCTCACTGAGCACCTTGGAAAGGACTGGAACTCCAACTACACCTAAATTCAGTTCCTACTTCAATTTGTCCCAGTTCCTGTCCGGTTCCAATGTTTGCCACGAAATTTACAAATAATAACGAGCCAGGGCAAATCCCTACAGCCATGCTCCAAGATCTAGTGGAAAACCTTCCCAGGAGGGTGGAGGTTATAATAACAGCAAAGGGGAACAAAATCTGAAAAAAAAGAACCAATAGCAAACATGCTTTTACAAAAATTAAACTGTAATACTGTAATCGGAGCCTGCCCTTCCCAGGGAACTCAGAGCGCATGGCAGAAGAAACCCAGGACAAAGTGCCAAACCATCGCAGGGTACAAGCACACACACTCACATACTATTGCCAATTTGGAAATGCCAAACAACATAGACCACAGGTCTTTGGACTGTAGGAGGAAACTGGAGTACCTGAAAAAAAACCCACCAAGCATGGTGGAAAACAGGCAAACTCCACACACACAGACCAAAGGGGAGATTCAAACCCCAGTCCCGGAGGTGCGAGGAGACAGTGCTAACCACTAAGCCACCATGCTACAGGATTCTTTAATTGGCTTAATATTGTTACTGTGGTTTCCTGGTCTGTTAAGTGGCCACGGTTTTATGGATATTTTAGGTTTCTGTTTCCAGTTATGCAACACAGCCAGTCAATAGCTAGAGATATGAATGTGGAAGGTTAAAATGGTCTGGTTTTCATAATGTGGAAACGTCACTAAGGAATGTTAATGTTATAATGGAACATTATAGGTTAGGGATCTCTAATATCTTGGATATGAATTTCCTCATTCAGCATCAGTGCAGAATGATAACATCAATGCTCTATGAACATAAAGCTCAGCCTTATAAAAGGCTTTTTGCATGGTCACATAACAGTATAATAGATCCTTTTCATGAAATATTCTCTTGTATGTGTCTAGTGAGTTTACAATAATACACATATGTATACAATAAGATCAGTGAGACTCTGCAGCTAGAAAAAAAAAATATGTTGCAGTGGTTTTATGTTCATCAAGGCTCTTTAGGAGAAAGAAATCAAGCATTAAAAAAATGAAATACCAAACACTGCCATACTGCAAACCATAAGACTGGACAACAGCCACATCATTAGGAGGTGAGTGGGTGTAAATATAGCCCCGTGCCATACAGAGAAGCAGGGGGCTGGTGATGAGCATGACATGAAAGTCAGCAAATGTTAAAAACAGGGATTCGAAGCTCAGACCAAAAATAGGGTAGGCTATGCACTCCCATCTGGGAGTCATTTCTCATCAGCCTGCCTGCACTGTAATCCACAGGTTAATATTTCATGCCTCTTCCCGGTCGCTCCAGTATTCTAAAGTGTTTCAGCCATTACAGAGCAGCCTACAACCTTCCACTCAGCACCACGTCTGAACACACAGAGCTACAGCAGCTCAGACTCACTGCTACATATAATCAAATTTGGAACATTTCACAGAACTATTTAAGGAGCATTACATTCACTCTCTGGGTGGAGAAAGGAAGCTGATGGCATGGGTGGTTTGAGCCGCACAGAAATGCTGTATGCATAAAATAAAATAAAATGTCATTTTTCATGCAGTCTTGACTTGCATATTTTTCATTTTATGTAGAAAGATTTTTTTTTTTTTTTTTTAAACATGTACTGTAAAGAGATTGCAAAAGAATCAAATATGATTTAAAATATTCAGAATAATCAGTGATGGAGTTAGATGAAGAAATGTTGCTGGTACTGTTGCTACTCAGGATTTAATTGTTCAGACCACAGCAATGATTATCATTTTGTATTAAAGGGGTGATCTTATGCAAAAATCATTTTTGCATCTGTACGCACAAAAATGCGGGGGGGAAAAAAAGCAAAAAAAAAATGTTTTCCCCACAGCAAGAAGCAAACCAATTAGACTTTCCCTTGAAATGACATCATATAAGAATGTACCCGCCCCCTGGCTTGTTGCTCAGCTCTGCTGTTCTTTGGTGGGGTGTGGCTCAGAAGCTGCTCGTTTACATAAACCGAAACAGCTTATTTGTAAGAGCAGAGGAACAGGGGGACTACGTGATATGAAAAATGCATTATCTTAGGGGTATTTCAACCAGAGCATTAATAAATAAACTTCAAAGAAACAGTAAAATATGGGACATTTAAAGAATGATGTGTCATTAATCTATATTTAATACTGTTGTGTAATGTTCTGACGCTAGAGACTCCTTCCATAACTAAACATCTCTTTCTAACAGAAAGGTTTACCAAACATTTCAAATCGATTTTTGAATCACCAGGCTGTGAGAAATAAATGCTTAAATGTTGGAAAACCACATCATTACAATAAAATTGGGTGTGTTAACATATAACTCTCTAAGCTTATAGAGGAACACCTTCTGCCCAATCAGAACTGTCCTACCCACACACTGAAAACCAAAATCTCATAGAATGCTCATAAAACATGGTGTGGTTTTCAAAAATCTTTTTGCATGTTGCAATGAGAAGTCAATATTGCCAAGGCTAAAAATGCCATATCAATAAACAAATAATATAGTGTGCAACCGTAATTCCGGGGAAAATATGATGCACACTCACCAGCATGTACAAGTTCTCCCAGAAATCCTGCGTCATGAGGCGGAAAAGAGCAAGAAATGCCCAGCCAAAGCTGTCGAAGCTGGTGTAGCCGTAGTTCGGATTGCGTCCAGCCTTCATACATGTGTAGCCTTCGGGACACCGACTATCCAGAAACACATATAACACGCAATAAGTGAAAATGCAATGTTCCTTTGAGCACACAGACATACATGTAGTAGATAAGAAACAGCAATTCAAGGATAGACTGGGAATCTCAATGAATGAAGCACCTTTACTGAACCAGGTTTAATAGCATTTAAGCTGAAATGTTTACTGGGTTGAGGGAAAGCAACTACAGGTAAACTCACCCAGCATCAGAGCCGTTTCCACATAACAGAGCATCCAGGCTGCCAGGGAGCTTGTAGAAATTGGCTGGTGATAAACAGAGAAACAGCTCCAGTTAATTCCAAGTTTGCCTGACTGTTGGAAAAGATCATGATCAGATGAATTTCAATTCATGGTATAATTCAAATGTTTAATTACTGGTATTGATATTTTGTTAAAGTTTACTTAATTAAAACTAACTGTTCGTATTCCTAAATGTGCTAAAGTTATTAAAAGTAAATTATGAATGAAATGATAAATTAAGTGGTCAAATAAAAGTCATGACAAAATGTTCTTTTGGAAGAAATTGAATGACATTTTGTCTACATCATCCTTTTTTAATTTTCAAAGGAAACTCATTTTTATATATGATTTCTTACATTACAACACCCAACATCTTGTTCCATATCTTGTTAATTATATTCCATTTTTGTGTGTCATCTCTGGAAGCTTCTGTACTTGTAACGCATTTGGCAATAAAGCTCTATATGATTTCTCAGGGTTTTGGATTCTCATATGCAAGGTTTAGTCTGAATCGAACACTGGTGTGTTGTTATCTCCAGTGCAGCTCGTTCAGGCACTTGAAAACAATTTGGTTTTGAAACACTTGAAAAAACAGCAATTTGGTGCAGACCAAAACAACCAGTTGAGACTATTTGAGCGTCCAGAGTTCAACTGCAACATGAAAAGGATTAGATCCTGAATCAATCAATCAAACAAACTGAAAAGTGATTTTTATGACTATTGTTATTTGAATGCTCTATGCTTTTTATTACTGTAGACTTTTTGTTGGCAAACCTTGTGTCTGTCCTTGTGTTTCTAACCACTGAATGAATGTGTTTCTGTGACTCAGCCTTTTTGGTACACTTAATTATGTGTAGCGAGAAAACTAAACGAATCAAATAGCAGATGAACCAAAAGTATGAAGTTTTACTTTTACTCGACAAATAGACCGTTCCATGTAAATATATTTTATTTTTAAATAGAAAGCTTTTGACTTGTTATTATAAGTAAAAAATTCAATATAATTATTATTATATTCCTTATTACTAAGGAATATGCCAAAGTGAAGGTATAGTATTAAATGCTTAGTGAGTTTAGAAATTACTTTATTTTATTGAAACAATGGCAAATCTGATCTAATCAGAAAGCAGTAGAACTTTATCCCTTTATTTAGCCACTGTAGGTACACCAAATACCAATTATGATGAGTGACAGGTGAAAGTGAAAGTGAATAGCACTCATTATTACTTATACACCAGTAATCACATCATGAGCACCCAAGACTCATCTATGCTATTAGGGACCAAAGTCTAGCCTATCTGGTCCAATCCCACAGAAAAGCAAATGTAGCCAAAACTGCTGATGAAACGCCTATGACGGAAAGATATCAGAACACCAAGTGCAGCTTTCTGTTTGTGGCTTAGGAGGCTATGAATTCAAGGTATGCTATGTGCTCCCATTTGGGAGCACCAGCGGGATGCCCGGACAAACAAGTCCAATGCACTGAGATTCCACCCGGCAATCCACAGCATCCAAAGGATTGCAGCACCCAAAGGCCACTGACATCCCAGTGCCAGACACCACAGCATACCCCCAGAAAGCTTGTGGATCCATGCCCTGATGGGCCAGAGCTGCCCCTGCACCACAGCATCAGTCTATAGCTATATTTTATAGTTACTACAAACACTGTCGGCCAGTACTTCATTTCTATGAGTTGTTTCATAGATAGGCCTATGGCAATAATGATTAATAAATATAATACAATAGTATATCAGCATACTGTACAAATTTTAATCCCTTCCAGACTCGAGTTCTTAGGGTCACCCAGAAATATTACCAATATTACCAATTTCCTACAATAACCATACTTGTGCATATAAAAACAATTCAAACAAAAGGCATGTAAAATATGAAATAAATAAACATTAAACCTCACTTAACCTTAATTTATGATTCGTCTTGTCACCGACTGCCTTAAAAACCAAACTGAAAGTGGCTCCCTTTTCTTCTTGCTACTGTCCTTGCTAAAATTCTGGAGACCTATGGTTCTATGTCTTTACTAAAATGCAAAAAATGCACACGAAAAAAAAACACAAAAACTGTGTAAACTCGCTTTACATGGCTTTCCACTGGCAAAGAAACACGAAAACGTGTTTTGCTTGGCTTCCGGTCATATGCCCAACTTAGCCGGCGTTCAGTTTGGCTCGGGTTGAGGCAAATTTCTTGCAAAATGTCGATTTAGAACCCACAAAAGATGTACAAAGATGGTTGGTTGTGCTTGTGTAGATGTGACTAGATGTTTAAACATGATAATATAAAGACATTTTACGTAAAACTACAAAATTCATTTTCAATTATAATCAGGTAAAGTGCAAATACTCTTAAATGACACTTAGCTATAGTAACGAAATACAGTTTCTTAAACGCTTTCCATCTCTGAAGGTCAACAACATTTAATCTCCTAAATCGTCTTGTTTTCTACTGCAGTTTGCTCTGAGTCACTTGAATCCCTTCCAGGCATAAAATCAATCTCATCAATTACTCAGACTTTTTGCCAAAACCCATAAAGGTCAAATCTGAGTGATTGTGCACTCTTAGAGCGTCTAGTTCAGGAAGGTTCTCTCACTCTCATTCATGATGTACTCGTTCCAGTTGAAAACGTGGCTGCCGTTGGCCTGGTACAGATCGGTCATGTTGATGGGCCAGATGACACACTTGTGCCGCAGGTTCCCCATGAAGAGCTGCAGGCCAATGAGGGCAAACACACTGAGGCAGAACACGGTGAGGATCATCACGTCTGACAGCTTCTTCACGGACTGGATCAAGGCGCCAACAATGGTTTTTAGACCTGGGCGGTGGAGAAAAGGCACCCACCCACACACACACACACACACACACACACACACACACACAAGCAAAGAGAGGAGCACAGAGAAGTTGTGTATGTGTTCAACTGGTAATTGTGGACGAAAGGGGTCCCAAGGCATGAATGGGAGACAGGAGGTAATAAAAGAGCCGTATGTAATGCAGCCAATTTCATAAACTTTCTCTCTCTCTCACACACACACGCACGCATACACACATACATACCCTGTTATGATTTTCTAGGTACAAGTTTTTCATCCCCACTGACTTTTAAAAAGTAAAACCAATTTTTTTTTATCATGCCTTGACCTCCTTTATAAGTTGAGAAATAGACCAGATGCACACAACATTAACGTACAAAAAAAAAAAGAATATATATTAACCACAAGACTACACAGTGACTGTTTGAGCCATCGCTTTTCATCCTCACTCACTACATAAACTTGGCATCTGGCAAAGATACAGTATGATGTAAGGAACAAATCAATGGGAAGAGGAGAGACAGACTGACATTGATCAGTGTCCAGTTACATTACATCTGAATATGTTCCAGTGCTCCTATACCACAGCAATTTGCCAACAATTACTATTTTGCTAAATATAGCTGATAGAAATTATGATAGTTTTTAGTGATATTTAATGTTGTACAATATGGTTCTTGTCACTTCCAGCAGTTATAAATAACTATTTTTAAAACTTCCCAGGAGGAAAACTTGAAATTATGTGTGTAAAATACTGACAGTGTCCAAAACTGCTAAACATATTATATCTATAATTATATTATATGAAATGATATGTATTGTATGGGAATCACCAGGGACCCACCCAATATTATCATGATACTTACGTGCCAAATTGATCTGTGTTTCAATTTATTTTTTATTATTATATATTTATACACTACCAGTAAAAAGCCTGGACACACCTTAGTTCATGGCCATTCCGATTAATTTATTTATTTCGACATTATAAAACTATTCTAAAAGCATCCAAAATGCAGTATGCAATAATCTCCTTTGAACAGTTGATGTGGAGATGTGTCTGCTACTTCTGCCCTGTAAAGGCTTCTTAACGGCTCTAATCTGAAGTGCTGTTTGTTAATTGGTGATATCTGAGGCTGGTGACTCTAAATGAACTTAGACATACAGTATGTTCCAATGAGCAAAACTACTATAGAAAATGAATCAACACTTTCCGACCAACCAGAATCAGAATCACGACCCCGAGAGTGCTTTGGCATACAGTAAGTGGGATTGAATTTATTGCTCTCAAAACCTTATACTGTAATCTATAATTATGTACAATACATATAATGTATAATATATAATACAGTGCCAGTATTGTGTAAGGTTCATCAGTGAGGACCCAAAGAGATGACTCAGTTTAATAAATCTGTGACATTCATTCATATTTAAATACTGCAGCACAGCAAGGGGGCCATGACAGAGGGAGAGCAGAGCGAGCATGCAGGGAGAGGGATCAAAGCTGAGATCACATGCAGGGCATTTAAACCCTAAGGCTGAATGCATACAGTCCAACAGCGATATCTGATGCAGCTCCATTGGACTGGTAATATCATTAGAAGTGCAAAGCCCCACACCCCGAAACTTCTTTCCTTCACCGAATTAAAAATCTTTGGCCCATAATGGAGAGCTGAGCACAAGTAATGAATTATCATTATACTCAACCTAAAATTTTAAGAAATACATTTTGTTCAAACTGGAAATATTGCTGTAAGCAGGATTAAGAGTGATCTTAATGAGCCTACTGTAGAGATTGATCTGTGGAAATAATTTATTGCAAAAGTCATTATATTATACTTCTGTTTCCTGAGACTTGCTCATGAAGCATAAAAGACACCAGTTCTTTTTAATTATTAGGTGATCTGATTTCTTTTTTTTTTTTTAATTCTTTTAAATCATCTGGCTTCATTGTACTGTAAATGTGTGGCAGTCTGGGAAAACTCATTAGATGTTGCTGTGCATGTTCTGATACTTTAGACGAAAATGATGTTTTTTCTTTTTCGTCATGCCTAGGTCATCTTGATGTGTAAGGTGTCAGATCAACAAAACCAACAAAGCTGGAACAGCAAACAGTCTGACTTAAGATGTCTAACTTCTTGCTACATGAATGGGATTTCCTCACTTACGGCCAAGACACAGTATTGGTGCTGATTTGATTTTTTTTGTTTTTTTTTAATGCTATACATATAATACAAAAAAGTGCCAAAAAAGTTACTTCTGCAGTTTATGCAACATCTCGCATATCTAAAAATTTCAAGTTGCAAACTTTAGCCATTTTGGAGAAATTTTTATGTGCCCCAAAATGGCCATTTTTCAGCGTTTTTAATGGCCTGGTCCAAACAATAATACTTTAAAATGCTAATTATTCACATTTTCTCATTTTTATTGATACTAAAATCGACGTAAGTTTCTAAAAGCATATGACCTGTAAAAATAGTTTCTTAAATTGGTTTTTGGTCAAAGCTTAAAAGGCAACAAATCTGTAGTGTCTGTAACCATGTCAAATATACTGTATGTTGACAATATCATTGTCATGTTAAATTCATCTTAACAATTTTGCATTTTAGAATAATACACTTTTTTAGATTGATGTCTTTTAATGTGAAATCTAAATTGGCCAAGTTTCATCTGCAAAATTTTTACCTATATCTATAAAATTGTATGCATATTTACAAAAAAAAAAAAAACGAAGCATGGATCAAGAGATAAAAAGCATCAAGTATTATGAAAAATGGTGTTGTATGATCCTATCTGAAAATGTACTTTTTCTCCTAGGTAAGAAAAATATATATTTAGGTAAGTCATTTTCAGAGCTACATATATTGGAAAATGTTCAAATTACAAAATGTAAATGGTTTTCCCAGACCGCTACACAAGTAAAATACATTTGAAAGATAAAAAAAAATTAAAAGAAATAAAGTTCAGATAAATAAGTCAACCAAGCTCATTCTGGGCTAATGTTCTAAAAGCAAGTGTCTTTCAAAGCATCATGCAGCATAAAATATATCCCCAATCTAGGCTTGGCAGTCTTCATAAATGAGTAAGAGGTATATTTTTAGGAGTTCTCTAGAAAATTGTCTTGAAATGTACAGTATATACAGTATCAAATAAAACAGAACAAAACCAAAACAAATTACTCTGTGAAATATCTAGTGATCGGATATTGCGCCTGCCGCTTCAGGGTGTCACTGTTGGGCCCCTGGGCAAGACCCTTAACCCTAGTACAAAATCCTTAAGCTGATACAAAATCATTCTGCCTGTGCTGGTCACAAACCCTGGATAAGTAAGGAGTGAGGGTGGGTTCTTGGGCTAGCAACTCGCCTCCTTAAAAACCCACCATACAGTATAGAAACGATGAAACTCGTCATCCAATGTACTCAACAGGGGACACCTTGGATGGGGTGCCAACCCACTCAATCACACACTCTGGGCAATTAGGAAACATCAATCAGTCTACAATGCATGTCTTTGGAATGTGGGGGAAACCGGAGAACCCAGAGGAAACCGCAAAAAAGGGGGAACACAGGCACTCAGACCAGAGGGGAGATTCAAACCCCCAACCGAAGAGGTGCAAGTTAACAGTAATAACCGTTAAGGCACAATGCCACCATAATGAATCATAAGCCTGCAGAACAACTTGTTTATCCTGAAGTATAATGTTCATGTAGTTCTGTTTGCTTAGTGTTCATTGTTTGTTCATGTGCATCTGCTGTATTCTGCTGCATTTGTAGCACAGAGAGCACTGCTGGATGTTTTAATAAGGAACAGCAAAGCGTAAAACAGAACATAAAACAAACCTCTTGACAGAATTGATAGTGTTGAGTCAAAATTTGTTTTGTTCTTGAGCAAGGTCTACAAATTTTTAATACAGTTAACCCTCCAAAAGCTGAAAGGAAGAATGCTTTATCCGTTCCACAACCATGTGTGATGGGTGTGTTGTGTCACTGTCATTGCAGCTAAACAGTCCCAAAACACCACCATGCTGTTGGTACAGTGTTGTTGGGGTTGAATGTCTTATGTTTACTCCTCCAAACATACTGTATGTATTGCTGGTCAGAACCTTCCTCCAAAAGGCCTTTTTATTGCCAATGTTATCAGTTGCAAATTTTGGTTGAGCTTCAAGGTGTCGATTTCAGAGCTTCCATGGACAACAGTCCTTTAGTCCATGATGATGTAAACCTTGCTTGACTGTATACACTGTTTATAAGCTTCCATGCAGGAAATGCAGGCCTGATGCTTGATGGGTTGCTCTTTATCATCCAAACCAATTTCCTCACAACTGAGGATAATAGTGTCCAGAATTTGGCAAAGTGGCTACATCTCCCAATAACCTATTGAAGAGACACTCCTGGCTTGTGTAACTTTACCGTCCTATGTATTTCTCAGGTCTGCATTGTACTCCTTGGACTTCCCTTTTGTACTGTGTAGTGGTCAATCCAATGAGTGGGTCCAGTGGATCACAGAAAAGCTACCAGATGTAGTCCATCATGATCACTAAGAGGAAGTTGAGAGAGCTCAGACTTGGCAAATTAAAAGGCATTTCAAGACATCCAGCACCACTGAATTAATATTCCAACGGTGTGTAGATTTTTGACCCTGTATATATAATTTTGACCTAAAAACAAATATGCTCCATATTCCAGTGGGTATAAACTAGTAGAGATGTATGCTGCACAATCGTTATGTGCAAGAAAAAGCCCAGGTTGAAGAAGTCACTGAACTCAACGCCTTGTTATTGCTGAATTACTCTTGCACATACAGTACAATGCACATGTTCTGGACTCTATTACATCTAAGCATTTGACAGACTCCCTTTTCCAGAGCAACTATATTTTTATCTTATTACAAATCTGAGCAGCTGAGGGTTAAGGGCCTTGCTCAAGGGCCCAACAGTGGCAACTTGGTGGTGGGGTTTGAACCTGAAACCTTCTGAACCATAGTCCAATGCTACCCTTGCTACACCAAGCTACCCCTGACCCAGTGAATCAGTGTACTGTTTATTGTCGAGCTGTCTTGAACTAAACTTCCATTTACACACTGCCTGCTAACAAAGGAATTTTTAATCTATCACCTAATACGAATTAAGAGGAAATAGTGATACAAAGGTGTGTAATTTTTTGCTTCCGCTCCATGAGTCTCTCTGTGTCAGTGCGTCATCTCCAGGGCACATGAGAAAGCAAATGCTATAGGACTCTGACCATGGTGCAATAGTAGACTGCAAAGCCTATCAAAAATGTATAAGTACCATTTTTGATCATTTTGGAGGTAGAAAGAAAATAAAAGAAATTAAGCAAACCAAATATTGACTTCTAATGTAATCTCTGCTAAAATCATAACAATGAAATGAAACTTAAAAGGAAACAGAAACGCCAAAAAAAAAAAAAAACTCAGCCTCAGTGTTTAAATTGGGCCTCACCTGGAATGACAGAGATAGTTTTCAATGCTCGGAGAACTCTGAACGTTCTCAGCGCAGATACATTCCCCAGGTCCACAAACTCTGTTATATATCTGAAATAAGGGAGGATCACACACAGACACCAATGACCACCACAAACACGGCAAGAACACCAGCACGCCACTGGACCAGGAACTACACCACTCACAGAGCCTGTTCACGCAGAGGGGGAAGAAAAGAAAAGGAAAAGAAACAACACGCACACACACACACACGCGCGCGCGCGCGCACGCACACACACCTAACACCGACCCGGCCCCTCCCGTCCAGACACGCTCTTACCTGGGATTACAGAAATAGTTTTCAATGCCCTCAGAACTCTAAACGTGCGCAGAGCTGAGACATTGCCTAGGTTTACAAACTCTGTTATATACCTGCAATAATCAAATCAAAGTTACACAGAGACACGAGCAACGGTTCAGTTCCACAGGCAGACATTACAGTAAGGGCTGATCAGGCTTTCTGTTTAACCCAGAATAATCATATTAAAATAAATCACTGAAGAAGACACAAAGGCAAGGACGGTCAGGACCGTTGCATTTCTTAAGGACCATATTCAGAGTTGACATACAATGGTTAAGTGAGGATACTGTATAAAGCCAGAAGTGTGTGATAAACAGTTATGCATCAATTATGCATGATTGTACTCCAGTCCCCTTAAAATGCACGAAAATTTCACATGGAGGACATGAGAGGAAGCTGTATTATAATCAGAGACATTTGATCATTCATCTTCATCGTCGTCCACAACGCTTTATCCTTTATACAAGGTCGCAGGGGGCTGGAGCCGATCCCAGGACACTCAGGGCACGAGGTGAGGTACACCCTGGATGGGATGCCAATCCATATAAAGCCTAATCTGCATGTCTTTGGACTGTGGGAGGAAATCGGAGTACCAGGAGGAAATCCACCAAGCACAGGGAGAACATGCAAACTCTACGAGGTGGGAATCAAACCCTGACCCTGGAGGTGCAAGGAGACTAATCACTAATCACTAAGCCACCATGCTGCCTGCTTCATTGATTTGGAATGAAATTATGAATAAAGTGAACTTTATGCCTTGTTGATGAGTGCTTGGTTGGTTTATCCTTAAATCATGAACGTGTTTTTTTTTTGTTTTTTTGTTTTTTTTTAGGAAAATACTCAATGAAAAAATATATATATATAGTGATATCTTGGTTTATGAATGCCCCGCCTCACAAATTTACGCCTGAAATTTTTGACGAAATTTGCCTCGGCATGCAAAGTATTTTCAGCATATGAACGATTGAAACAAGCTAAACACCAAGCGAACACCAGCTTGTACCTACATTGCGCATGTGCATAAGTTGCATGCACACCCGGGAGCCCTTCAAAAGTTGTTTGCATCAGGGGAAAGCCAAGCAAAGTGATTTAAAGTTTTTTTTTTTTGTTTTTTTTTTTGTATTTTGTGCAAGAGAGGGGGAAAAGAAAAGCTTTCAGTTTGGTTTTTAAAGCAGCTGGTTCCAAGAGGAATCACGAATTAAGGTTAAGTGAGGTTATATGTCTATTTATGTCATATTTTACTTCATTTACATGTCTTTTCTAAATGTTTTGATCATTTTTATATAAACTATTATGATTATAGTGTTGGAAATTGGTACTGTAATATTGGTAATATTTTTTTGCTGGCTGGAATGGATTATCTGCATTTACATAAAATTTCGCATTAAGAACTCGTCTCCCACGGAACAAATTTAATTGTATGCCGACGTACCACTGTAAGTGGCATTACCGACCATGTCGGTAAAAAAGAATGTGGGACCAAATACAAGCCGATTTAGCTTTCAGAATTAAGATACCGACTCTGAATATGACCCTTAACCAAAGTGTTCATTTCGCTACTTTCATCAGGAAACATTATTCTATAATTGATATGAAAAACACAAAATCTGAACAATCAGTTATAATTACATAAAGTCAGTAACATGCTGAAACATTTCCATCTTAATACTTATATTATTAAAAAATGAAAGCGATTCTCCACCTCGTAAATCTAAAATGAACCTATAAACAAAGACTGATGTGCGTGAGAAAGCAATCTGTGGGAAATAAGAGTATGTCAAACGCAAGGTCCATGGCTATCCAGAAGCTGTCAGGAAAAAGATCAAGGAACAGTCTGGCTGAGACGCTTTCAAAACCACTGCATGTAGAAAACTGTCTACGCTCACACCACAGACTCACTCGTTAATGAAAAAGAAAGAAAGAAAGAGTGAAAAAAGTGAGAAAAGACAGAAGAAGACAGACATATAAAATCACTCAGTCACCCATAATTTGTTATAAAAACCCAAAAAATTATCATTTCTCTGTAACATTCATTAATGTGGTAGTTCTACCTTTTTTTTTTTTTTTTTTTTTAAAAAGGACCTACTCTTTTACATTCATTAAATATTAATATTATGCTAATTGAACGATCCCCATCCACACTTAATGAGCTTGAAGGTCAAGCCTCTGAAAAATGGAGGAGTGATAAATTGTTAGCAAAGGTTACTTGTTAAGCTGTGATTAGCTGGATAAAGAAAGAACCAGGGCTGTTAGATAGATATTTGCTTAATGTAACCTTTTCATAATCATGCTAATATTTACTCAGAATTATATTTACAGTTATTGAACTGACAATTTGGAATTTCAACCACTGCACTCGAAACTAATTATTTAATCAATAAATTTTTTTTTTTTTTTTTTTTTTTTTTTTTAAATCATGATGTTCATAGTGATATTAGGAGGTAAGTCGAGGGTTGTGAATGAAACAATTCATCATGAGCTGTGACGGTGAGCGCCCGAGGATACTTACGCCATTGAGATGACCATGAAGTCCAGCCAGTTCCATGGATCTCTCAGGAATGTGAACTGGTCTATACAGAAGCCACGAGCAATGATTTTGATGGCTGACTCGAACGTATAAATTCCCGTGAATGTGTACCTATGTGCAAAAGAGTAACATCAAGGAGCTCATGGACATCAGAAATAAACGGAGTCATTAATTAAAACCCTGAATGTGATAAGAGTCAATTATGTAGAACATGCAAAAGAGAGAAACTGATATAACCGCTCATGTTTTCTAAAAGGGAAGGCTAGATATCGAGTCTGATTCACCTCTCAAAATGTCTGACTATTATAGAATTATCTTAAATAATGATTGTTCCAGATTCCCTATATTCCTCTACATTTTGGAGGAAAATCCAAGACCTTGGAAGACCTTTAACAAGTCACAGCCAATCTGATGTGTGTTCTCATTTTCATGAGAAAATTTAAGCATTGGGTGCATTGGTCAGAATTTTGACTTGAGAGCATAATCGGAAAAAGTGGTGTTTTATTTTGGGCAAATCATGTAGTGTGGGAGGACTGAAGGACGATCCAGGACAAAATTATCCATAAAATCTGTCATATTTTTTTGTGAAGTCTCGCACATATTCCACACTGTGTAGGATTGTATAAGTCCTATTGTGCGGTACTGGCATTAAAGGAAACAGTACACTGAGAAGCTTATGCATATGGTTCGATTTCTAAAGCGTATACTGTAACACACATTCAGCATGCATATTTTCTTGTCTGTGTTAAAATGGCGAGCATTTTACACTAGAATTCCATATTTCATAAAGGTGTTCATGCAGTGTGAATAGAGTACTTACTCTACTTGTTTGGACCATTCTGGAGGGTTACTAAACGTCATGAATACACAGTTGGTCAAAATCGTACACATGATGATCATGCTGAATAATGTGGCAAGGAGTTAAGGGCAAACTGGAAAATTGTCAACAGAGAAAAACACTGCACGCTGGTCAAAACATTATAGATTTACATCTAAACTAAACTACAATCATGTTACTTCAATTCATTGTACCTTGTGTAATCAGTCATGAAAATGACAAAAGGATGAATTTCGTCTTAGCCTGGTTTTACTTGTCCAGACAGTTTTAATGCTTCTGGTGGTTTGGGTTGCTGCCACATCAAGCATCAAATAATGCATGCAATTTGGCCAAAGGCCTTCAGAAGGATTTGCACACAGTGCCCATTCTTAACTTTCTAATTCTGAACTAAATATTGATCAAACTAATAAGATAAGGGGAAAAAAAAAAAAACAACCCTCTGACACTTAGACGCTACAGTACGTCTACTATATCACGACTGCATTACAGTAAGTGATGGGGATTACGTTTACAGTATTTCACACTATAGGTCACCGTGACAACTACAGTTAAAGGTAGGGATTAACTAACTGCTGAAACTCTCACTCACCCACTCATATCGCTTTATCCTGTATACAGGGTTGCGGGGGGGCCTGGAGCCAATCCCAGGAGACACCCTAAACAGGGTGCTAATACTTTGCAGGGCACAGGCACATACACACTATGGGCAATTTGGGATCACTAAATAGCCTAATCTGCATGTCTTTAGACTGTGGAAGGAAACCGGAGTACCCGAAGGAAACCCACCAAGCACGGGGAGAACATGCACACAGATCACGAGGCAGGAATTGAACCCGGACCCTGAAGGTGCATGGTAATAGTGCTGACCACTAAGCCGCAGTGCCGCCCTGCTGAAACTCTGGCTTAATAGTTATGCGACAAACTTTGCAACTCAGCAGAGCTGGACAAATGACGAATTTCTTAGCTGACCCACCAGGCAAATGCTTTGGCCCATGTTTTGATTGCCTGGGCATATTTTCTTGTCTGTGTTACAATAGCAAGCATTTTACATTGCAATTCCATATTTCATAAAGGTGCTAAAAGCTTATAGCTAATGCCATGTTTTAACATGCAACCAGCTAAACTACTGTAGCTAGTTAAGTGCATTAACACACACAATGTGATACATTAAAAATTCTTTCTAGCTTAATGACTTGGAAACCAACACTGAAATCAGCTCCATCACTTCCAGGAATTGACTCATTACATGCACACTGATCACTCCTGGGAATCTTGCTAATGCACAGCCTCGGTTTAACATCAGATGTGCTGGATCTTCTCTATGCCGAAGTAGATACAGCATTCCTCATATTTCAAATATTAATGCATAGGACGCTGTTTTTGGGGGCTTCATAAGAGAACACTACAATGTGTTGCTGACCTGCCATTGTTCATGCTTTTCTAATACACATGCAGAACGTTAGGGAGAGACCCGGCTTTGCACACACATTAGATTCCTGAGGGAAGTTGATTTGTGCATTAAGATGCCTAACCGTAACAGGATGCACAGGCTTAATTAATCACGCTTGTCATTCGTCAAACAATCTCACAGCACACACTTTGCAAATGCATATCGAAAGGATATGAATGTATCAAAATTTTAATAGCTATTCGCCTAAGAAGATTAAAAGGACTTATAATGTACAAGGATGGCGTGGCACTAAAACGGAAGATTGTTTTTCCTTTGTTTACCACTATAAATGTCTGCAGAGAGAGAGAGAGAGAGAGAGAGAGAAGATTAGTTTCACACAGTATCATACAGAGCACTGCATTCTATTTTATAGAGCAATTAGAACTGCAACATTTTGACATCATAAACATGAATAAGTAAGCAACATTTTATCACATACAGCTACAGTAAATACATTAACAACATATTAATAGGGCAATAAATTGAATTTATACCCAAACTACAACAGTGTGTTAGGTTTCACAAAATTTCTGCGTCGTGATAAATAACAGGACGTTAGTGCAGGCTGAGAGTAAAATTAATATTATATATATATATATATATATATATATATATATATATATATATATATATAATAATTTTAATTTCCTATTATATTCCTAATAACCATTCACTGCCATCAACCTCTCTATGCTAATGGCAGCTTCCTTTTTTGTAATTCTCACTCAGCTGTAAATGACTGCATGACAAATATTTTTCTACGCCGCAAACGTTCCTAATGAAGAGCTTTATTTTATGTTTATTTAATCGTTTAATATCTCCACTTAGACAAAAAGCATTTAAAATGTTTTTTGTCCCCTTGGAGCAATAATCACAAAACCAGTAGACGCCTCTTGCAAATGGTTGAGGTGTTGCTTAACGGTGAAAGAATCAATGCATTTACAAATAGCAAACAAATCAGAAGTCGTCACATAAAACGCTAGCATCTTGTGTGGTGATGTTTTTGGGTATTATTTATTCACTTTATTTCTAATGCCATGCTGCAAAGCAGTTGCAAAGGTACACTATCTATAGACCTAGTGGCATCTAATTAATTGTTTTTAGCACAACATACAGTACTTCAACCGAATGGTAGAGATGATCCAATTAGGTCAAGTTCAACACATTTTTCAATATGACTTAAAATGTGCTCTACTTAAAGGCTGGGTAGAATTTTAAAGAGATAAGAACTGAAATGACATTTAAAAAAAAAAAAACATCTTAAGGATTGTTCCCCAAAAGACTTTGCTTGGAACCCTACTTAGAGGAAAACACTCACTTGTGGGGCATTACACAGAACCCTTAAAAACTCCCCCAATAAACCATCAGAAGTTACAGAATTAATGTAGTGTATAATCATGTGTATGTTATGGGAATTTGATGATCAGAGCAGAATCAATGAATGAACTGATTCATAAGCTTGTTTGCTGGAGAAAAAAAAATCTCACAGTATTGTATATACAGTACTTATCTGTTCACAGTTATGAAAATTCTGTTCAACGATTCTGTAACACCCATACACTACTACCATATCATATTAAACACAGTGATTCAAAGGTACAGAAGAAATGATCTTGTTTACTGACCAGACGCTTTCTTAAGATGTACTATAGTATAACATGTCAGATATCGATCGAGGCTGAGTACTGATTCATCTAACTGATGTTAGTCATCTAATACATCTCCCTAAGCTGGATCCATTTAAAGCCACTCTATGTGAAAGTATGCATGTGCATAATATTATCATTTTCATTCATTTCATTCATCAGCAACAAAATAACGAGCGCATGTTAAACTGTCTATCGTTCACACTTACACTTATATAGTAAAAATGCTGCAATAAGGAAATTAGGGTATCCTAATCTTTTCTGCTTCATATGAGTGCGTATGTGTGTGTGTGTGTGTGTGTGTGTGTGTGTGTGTGTGTGTGTGTGTGTGTGTGTGTGTGTGTGTGTGTGTGTATAGGTGTGTGTATAGGTGTGTGTATAGGTGTGTGTGTGGGTGTGTGTGTGTGTGTGTGTGTGTGTGTGTGTGTGTGTGTGTGTGTGTGTGTGTGTGTGTGTGTGTGTGTGTGTGTGTGTGTGTGTGCGCGTCTACTGTACATTGTGTGTGTGTTTGTGTGTGTGTGTGCATTTGGATGAATCATGACAGATGAAGAGTTCAACAATGTACTTTAATGTATTGTAAGGCGGTCACAATATGTGTAAGTGCTACATAGTATTTTGTCAATACTATTCTTCATCAGTGCAGTCAGTGTGACTCAAGGTGCCGGTGAAACTGTGCTTCTTTTCTTTCTTTTAAGTCATGCAGTAATCAGTGTCAAAACATTGCATTCACTTAAGGTCCGCATCACAGGCACCGGAGCCGGAATTGGATTAGAGATGTTCAGCTCAGTAATTATTACTCAGTTAGTGGCAATAACGCCGCAGGAAGACACACACGTACATGTGTACATGTTTTTAAAACATTTTTAAAAGTGTCAGGATGTTTAGGACTATCTTGCTTGCTGTGACAAACTAAGGTTATTCCTGCTGATTTATTTTTCTGATTTTGCTTCATAGGGAATTTTAGTTCAGAATTCACACTTACACACACTCAGACACACACACGCACACACACACACACACTAACACACAAGATTTTATAGCCATTTCTTGCTCATGACGCACAAGAGTCTACACTGCTCCTGAAATTTTTATCATTTTGACAGCAGCACAGCAGAGAAAGAGCAGAAGAGAACAATTTAGGAATTGTGCAATAACAGAAAAAGGAAAGAAGGAAATGAGAGGGGGAAATGACAACAGGGAAACAAAAAGAAATTGATTAATAAAGAAAGAGGTGCGGTAAGGATGATTTTCTACAGGAACCACCAAGTCAGCCAAGTCAAACCCTGCTGAAACTTACAGACTGATCAAAATCAAAAGCATATGAGAGAGAGAGAGAGAGAGAGAGAGAGAGAGAGAGAGAGAGAGAGAGAGATGGCATTATAAAAAAACAAGTGATAATCGATAAAAGGGGCAAAATATATAGGCCTTTGTTTCATTGCTGTAAAGGTCATAAGGACAAATGTATTATCTATGAAATGGACCTGATTCTCTCTAATGAAAAAAAATAGTCAAACATTTCTAGATTTCTCGCCACAATAAGCTCCTTCTTGTCTTTCAGAAAGAAATATTGCTAAAATGGTCGTATAAACGATGTTGCATTTAAACTGTCCTACAAAAAGGTGTAAATTTTGTGTTTTACGGGCTAGCTTAAATCTGATTTGTTTTTTGGTCGTCCAAAATCTCTGACATCTCTGAGTAGTCAGAGCTCTAAATTTTTTTTATTCACTCACAACGATATTCAACAGATCTGCCCTAAAAAGCAATGCAAGAATTTCTGTTATTTTACTGTTAGAAATTAATTAAATTTACAACAATTAAATCTGCTTAAACAATGCAGAGTGAGAAAAGGAGAAGTGGAGGGGGAAATAAGAGTCTTACTGGCGGAAAGAGAGCAGAGTCAGAGTGACAAAATGAATCAAATCAAATTACAGAAGCGTAGCGCAGCAGATAAACAACGCTGGAAGATGTACTAGGCTAGTGAGTGATACAGCTGCAAAGAGAGTGATGGGGAGAGAGAGAGAGAGAGAGGAGGGTCAAGAGAATGAAAACAGCTCATGCACTTAAGTCATTAAGCCGGAATGCAGCACCTACTTCATACATCAATAGACAAGACGCCTTGTGTAATATACGGCACCACCTACATATGGAGCAAACGCCTCCTCCTTATGTGCTACAAACAGATTTGAAATGCATCGCAAAATCTGCAGCAAAACATATTTCAGGGTGCAACACAGCTGAATCTGAGAATGTAACTTTTACTTCTAATATTATTAGTTCAATTAAATTGACAAATTCATACCATTGTCTTCATTTTTTTTTATCATAAAAATGTCTCCATCGCTTAATTTTAGAAACATAGGCAAAATGATTTTAAATTATTAAACAATCAGTGCGCAGTGTTTAAACCTCTATGGAAGGAATATAACACAATCAGCAGTGATTCTTTTTTCAATCACCGCACATCCTGAAATGTTTTTATATTTACTGTATATACAGTACATGTATTTCATTTATACCATGATAATTTGGTAATTAAATATTATTCAAGAATGGTGATCAGAATTTCCTAATAATACTTAGTCACATTTTATATTATCATTATACACGCACACACACACACACATATATATATATATACATATATATATATACATATATATATATATATATATATATACATATATATATATATATATATATCATATCTGTGTGTGTGTGTGTGTGTGTGTTTTAAATAACATAGTTTAGATTATGTGAACCATCTGTTATACACATGCGTGTGAATTAATGGTTACTGTAGAAACAATATGTATTATTATATAATCTATTATTTGCCTTGCAGCCAACACTCAGGGAAAAAACTATCACCTTGTGAGCAATTAAAAAAAAATTTAACACTATGGCGTAATTTAAAGAAATTAAGCTGCATCACTTTAAAATAAAAAAATCTTTTGCCTCTATTTGGCTGATTTAACATCAACTACATTCTTAGCAATTAATAATTTAAATAAATTGTGAAATAAATGATTAAGCTATACAATATGCAAGGTCTTTGGAATGAGTCAAAAGAAAAAGAAAAAAAAAACAGGTTGTTCATGAGACAACAAATCCTAAAACATATCCTACATAAAAATCCACATTCGTGGGTTGGGTGGGGCTCGCACACTTTGCTTCATAAATGGGTTCTACTTGAAAGCATGTCTAATAGTGAAACTATATTGAGGGCTCTATATAGAACCTCCCAGAGGGACAAGCTGATGAACATTTAGGTTTTATTCTGAAAGTGAAGGACCTGAATGCGTCATCAGCACTGGGTGGAACTGAGTTCATCTGTGGAGAGCATTGCAAGAACAGGGGGAGGGTTGCATCAGTGAAACACTCTCCGGCACTTTCAGAGAGAGAATTTTTTTTAGAATAGAGGAAATAAAATTTACAAAGAAAATTGTAGAAACAAAAATAAAGGGGAAATGTAATAAATCTAAAAAAAAAAAAAAAAAGAATTGAAATGAGACTTTATGAAACATCCAAAAAGAATGAAATTCTTGATCAATTTATTCTGGGATTTATGATAGGATAAAATTACTGCTTGGTCAGAAGAAGACCAATGGAATTGTCTATCTACAGTATAATTCTCAGCTTCTAACATCATGGCTGAACAATTCATGTAGCCAAGCCCTGTGCAGTTTTAAAGTGCCTCGTCATCGGAGGCGAGCTAAACCCCAAGGTAAAAGATGTTGTGTGTCATCCCCTCCTTCCCTCCCTCTGTCCATCCACCTCGGCACCATAACCCCCACCAAACTGGCTAGCCGTGTCTTCTTGAACGCTCAGTGCCTCAGCAGCATGGTCTCCGGCCGCGGGTAGATCAGCTGCTCCTACCACCAGCCAAGCTCCAGGCCTAATAGTTGCTGACAGTAATGGGTCTGACTTGTCTCTAAAGAGCCTGTAAAAGCTGCTGGCCACAACTCTTGCACTGCACTCCCTGTGAAAAGAACGTGCTGAAAAGATCAGGGAGTCGTGTTTCACCACGGTACACTGTGCCTGCAGTGTGGCAAACAAAATACAATACAAGCCTACTAGTGCTACGACAATAGAAACATATCAGGTGATAAATGAGGATCAGGTCCAGATCATATCTTTACACTATGCTTCGATGTTCAATCCCTGGACTGAATATAAAAAGGCCACAAGTTTCATCGGTTTTCATTCAGATGCGGATCATCGCATACGACGTTCCGGGCAGCTCGCTCAAAAGCCTTACAAGAGAATCTGTTTTTCTCGAACGTGTTTCAGCAATGGGTTTCACCGGGAGATGGCAATCACCTTCTTGTGCAGTAGGCAGAGCAGTTGCATAACAGGAAGCATGCACACCATGAGAGTGGGATAAAGAGAGTGAGATAGAAAGAGGGAGAGTGTGGGCGAGAGACACTGATGGAAAATGAAGGAGAGTGAGGGAAAGATAGAGGTACACACATAACATTAACACACAGCTCTATGCATTATTCAGGACAGGTCGACATGCCAGCTATACTGAAGCTTCCCTGGGTGCACTTAGCACCAAGCCCCAGCTCTCTTAAGCACAGGAAGACAGGACAGGGCCACACGATAGGAAGGAAAATACTATCTACTCTCATTAGCGGCATATAAGAGTCCAGAGCTGCAAGACCTCACGATAATGAGCAACAGTGCTACTGTACATGATCACTTGAATACATCTCTGGTTGCTTCACTCACTCATTCATCTCATTCAGTCTACACTGTTTTATCTGGTATACAAGGTCGTGGGCAGCATGGAGCCTATCCCAGGAGACTTAGGGCATGAGGCGGGGTACATCCTGGACAAGATGGCATCCATCACAGGGTACACACACACACACACACACACACACTCTACGGACAATTTGAAAACACCAATCAGCCTAATCTGCATTTTTTAGGAAACCGGAGAACCCAGAGGAAACCCCCGGCTATGTGGAGAACATGTACAGTCCATGCACACAGACCGGAGACCGGCAAGAATCGAACTCAGAACCTGAAGGTGCAAGACGACAGTGCTAACCACTACGCCACTGTGCCACTAGTTGCATCACCGAGGCTAAATTCAACTAAATGATTAATGACCAAAAACATTCCCAATGTGTGTTTTGTGTACCAGTTAGCAGTTGCATAAAATCAATACACTGATGTAACCCTGACCGAGGGCACAGAGACTCTGAACAAATATTTAAAACTAGCTTCAACTGATCTAAAAAAAAAAGAGAGATATGATAATAATTAGCTTAATGTTAGCTAAGCATAAGGGGTGCAGAAATGAGACTGATTATACAAACATGCATTTTTTTTTTACCTATACAATTCATTTAAAGATTTAATCTACACAAACATCAAAATTAATAAATAAAATACGATTAATATAATGATTTGCTTCTCTTTGAGTTTGCTAGTTCACTAGGAGCTAGCATCACATCACTGAGTAAACTAAAAGCATTCTAATTAAATTAACTGCAAAATCAAATGTAATTAAACAATATGCTAACAGCATTACTGATTAGTGTTTGTGCAGCGTAAGAAATGTCTTTAACAGGTTAAACAGCATTTTTTTTTTTAATTCTCTGGCTTGAGGGCTACTCAATAAAATTAGCCTATTAATGGGAACGCTTAGGGTTAGGGTAAGTGCTGAGTGGCTTTGGGTTCCTGCTAAGTGGCTTTAGAAAGGCTAGAAAGTTTCTAGCTGTAGTTTTAAAGCTTTTAATTTTTCTAAAAATGTCTAGATATTACAAATGTCCTGTCCTGTAACCAGGCTGGAAATGTTCATGTCACCATCCAAAAAATTTGTAGATGACCTATTTGTGGCTTCCCTTTCTGGCAGATTAGAGAAAGAACAATTATTAAAGTCTGTCAGCTGGAACAACAGAGCTTCAACAGTTTCTACTGCTGACCTTCTCTCACAAGCCCCAAAAGCCATGGGCATACGTACTGTACAGTGTGATAGCTTATACAAGCAGCAGCACACATAACATTCCAACCAGAAACAAATGTCTTACTGGAGGCTTATTTAAAAAATTATAAAATTTAAAAATATATATATGTTTGGAAATTGCCCAACATTAATAAATTAATTCATAAATAAAACATTATATCACTGATTTAATTGCATAGATTTAAACACCACTTGTTGTTGCCTCATGTTGAGCAGTGACTTGAAACGTGAATTTGAACTGTCTAGGAGTTCCAAGAGTACATTTCACTGTTTAAACCGTAATTAAAACATCCTGAATATGCTCCAGCGTAAACACACAGTTATACAAGCAGGAATAGTTATAACAGTTTTAAGTATAAATTTGTCTAAAGCCCGCAACATGCTACCCTAATTAACAAAATAAAGTTCTGTTTCAGTTGTTAATGTTGAAATATTAGTAAAAGGGGAGTACGGTTCTATGGAAAACCCCAACAGCAAATTAACAGAATTTGCAAGAATCACCACAAGTTTGTGGACACCTGACCACCACACAAATATGTGGTTTAACCCCAAACCGTTACCACAAGGTCGAAAGCAGACAACTGTATATGATGTCTTTTCAAGCTGTAACATTACAGTTTAGTTTACTTTGTACATTACACTGCTTTTCCAGCATGACAATGCACCTGTGCAAAGAATTAGCTCTATTATGGTATGGTGTACCAAGGTTGGAGTTGAAGAACTTCTGTGTCCTGAACCCCATGATGATATGTATGAAATATAGATTGTACGCTATAAAGATATGTATTTATACTCTATAGTCATATGTATTGTCCTCTATAAATATAGATTGTCCTATATAAATATATACTGTATATTGTACTATATAGAGATATAGAATGTGCTCTATAGAGATATAGATTGTCCCATATAAATATATAGATTGTCTTCTATAAACATATGGATTGTACGCTATAGAGGTAAACTGTACTCTATAGTGATGTACATTATCCTATATAGAGATATAGATTGTACTTGATAGTAATGTGGCTTGTACTATATAGAGACATAATTTCTTTTCTTTATGGATATTTCTTATCCTTTATATAAAAATGGATTATACTCTATAGAGATATATAGATTGTACGTTATAGAGATATAGATTGTTCTCTACAGAAATATGGATTGTCCTCTATAAAGATATTGATGTTACTCTATACATATATGGATTGTCCTCTGTATAGATGGATTTTACACTGTAGAGTTAAAGATGGTACACTATAGAGATGTTGATTATCCTCTAAGTAAATATGGCTTTTGCTCTATTGAGATTGTATATAGATTATACTTAATAAAGATATGGACTAGACATGGATTTAACACTGTAAAGATCATACTGTATTAATAGTATGGATTTTACACTATAGGTGAATATGTATGTATAGTTATTTCAATTGTAGTCTTTAGAAGTATTTTAGACTTTGGATATGTATTTTTTTCTATACAGGTATGTACATAACTGTTTAGGGATATGGATTTTATTCTCTATATAGATTGGAAATATTTAGATTATAAAGATATATACACTGCCATGCCAAAATAAAATAATAAAGTCACACACTCCAAGATTTCATTGACCGCCTTTAGCTTTGATTATGGTGCACAGTGTGGTGGTGAAGTCATGTGTGTAAATGATTTCTCATGCTCCCAGAATCACACTTTCACAAATTGAAAACTGGAATATGCCTGGTCCTCAGGGAACAAAAAGTTCTATTGATGTGATACCCTGGCTATTCAGTACATTCAGGTCATCAGCTGACTTCATTTTATTGCCACATAACCTTGCTGTGTCTAGACCTGACCAATTGAAACAACACCAGATCATAACACTTTCTCTAGAGGCTTATATATACAGTGGGCGCTATGCATGATGGGTACCTCAATTGATGCGTTTCCCTTCTTATTCTGACGCACCCATCGCTTTGATATAGGGTCAATCTTGACTCATCGGACCACATGAATTTTTTCCATTGCTCCAAAGTCTAATCTTTATGCTAGCAAACGTAAAATGTTTTTTTTTTTTCCTGTTTAGTCTCACTAACAAGTGGTTTTCTTATGGCCACACGGCTGTTTAGTCCCAACCCTGTGAGTTCTCGTCACATTGTGCGTGTGGAAATTACTTTCACTATTAAACCGAGCTTTGATTTCTACGGTCAGTTTTCTTTTTAACAAGTATCTTTACAAAGCATTTATGTGATCTCCTTTCATGATTTTTTTCTCACTAATAATTTCTTCAACAAATTTGAAGGTTCAGCACAGTCCTTACAGGTTTGAATAATGTGTTGGACAGATCGTAATCCCTTTCCAGCCATTTCAAATCTCCTTAATTGTTTTAGATGCTTGATGCGGGCCAATAATTCGACCGTACAGTGATGCATATTTTTACAATTATGGATCATTTTAAATTACTTAAAGAACTAAAATGCTGAGTGACACATTTTACAGCTTCTGAGCTGCATATGATTCCTTTTCTATGTCAAAGATGTTTGACTACTATCCAACATCGTCAGGTTTACCATTATACAATTAAAGTGAACAGAAATTTAAGCTACCCAGCCTGCACTGCTGAGTAAAAAAAAAAACCTACAGAATATACAGGTTCACTCACTTTTTGATTCACATAAAAAGGATCGAGGTCCTCCAGTGGTGTCGCCACCATTCCAGAAGGGATGTCGCCATAGATGAAGGGCAGGTTTTTGGTCGCTTCCAGGTCACTGTTGGGTTTGGGCTTGTTATCGTCATCATCATCACGATAACTGCTGTCTGGCTTAGGTGGAGGCTTGGCTTTTTCCTCAGCAATGCGCTTCTCGATGTTAGCCAGAGACTCCGGGGTAAACAATCTGAAGCTGTCAGGTCCTGGAGGTGCAATAAGGGGTGCAGCCATGTTTTCATCCTGCAGCGACTGCTTCTTTAGTTAAGGACCATCCAGGGCAGTGAGCTCTGGAACAGAGGACAGAGATGATGGTTAGCAATCCAAGGAAGATAACTTCGATTTCACCAATTTCGAGTGAGCAACATTTTAAATTTATGATGATAAAGAATCTATGTTTGTCTTTCATATCCACAACTGAGCACCACTGAGAAGGATAAGGGACATGATTAATTCAAATTAAATATGCAGACAATTAATGATTACCAAACCTTATAAAGAGACATCACACTTTCATTCCTACAAGTCCTGTTAGACTAAAAATAACAGCTTAAAAATGAACTGCAGCTAAACTAAGAAAGACTCAAAAAGGACAAAGTACTGGATCATGTCTGACTCATACCTTTTTTTACATGGGCAGTGAAAAACAAACCCAGTTATGAAGGCCTGCAGGTGGATTTGAGCATTAGGGTGCTCACAAGCATTAAAGTGCATTCTTTTATGACACTGTGATGATTATCTCTGTTTGTCTTTGTGTAATTGATTTGGAAAGATTATTAGAAATTCCAAGCATGATAAATTTACAGGCAGGACATGTTTTAAAGCTAAGCATCAATAATCCATTGAGATGTGAAAGGGACATTGCTTACGTCACTGGACCAGTGGAATGGTAATGAAGGCAGGGATGACATAGCTCTTTTATAGCAACCCATCTTCGATGTGATTCATTTATTGCTGAATCATAAATAAAAAAGCTCCAGTCAGGCATTACAGGCTAGAAACCAGACTCAACCAGACAGACCATACTGCCAAGAGCAGTTTTAATAATGATACTTAAATGTAAGCAATTCTATAGTATAGGTGGTTGATTTTAACCTATATGGTGTAGAAATACTTGATATCAAGTTGTATGTATGTATGTATGTTTGTATGTATGTATGCATCCATGCATGGTTATACAGCTCTGTGAGGATGTCCTGTCAGCTGTCTATCTCTAGTAGATATCAAATGTCAGTGATTGTTTTCACTGTATGTAAATATTTGCTCAAAAGCCATCGAACAACATTAATCTGGTTGTTTGCTGACCAAATCTAATGCAGTTGCTGCTTTCTCAACTGACAGATTAAACAATACGATATTCCTACTTATGATGCTTATTCAATATTTAATCTACATGGGGAACGACCCAGTGATCAAATATCACCTCTGCCAATATGGTGAATCTAATTTGATAAAGAAGTAAGGTATTCAACTGAACACTATCTGAGTCTCTTATACTTCTAATGAGTGCATATTAAAGGTTAAAAAGGCACCCCAGAACATCACTGACCAGGTGTATATTACATTATAGTATAATATAATATTTTATTTATATATATATATATATATATATATATATATATATATATATTGTACGAGTGGTCATAGGCCTCTAAGGTAAAAGGTATAACAATTTAGTTCTTTTATATGAAAAGAAGCTACATAAAATATATTTTTTTAAAAGAAAAGAGAAACATTTTTATCTATGCTTTAGATGCAATATATAATATAAGAATATAATATAATAATAACTCAATTTAGGAAGAAAATCTAGATTTAACACTATGAAAATTTAGCTTTTTATTATATATATATATATTGTACACTCTCTTCAGGAAAAGAAAAATAGTATGATATATATTATATTAATATAATATTAACAATATTATAACAAAATTATTATCATAATATTGTCATTATCATATCAACATATAACGTACAGCAATAAATTATAGGATATAGTCATATAGAATTTTCTTTCAGAATCAATATATTTTATGCATCTTCTTTTCACATTTAATAAAAAAGCTAAATTGTCATACCATGTATAAATAAACAGTCATTTGTGGTGTCATCTGTTCTGCTTGTTGAAGATGCTGACCTTAGTCAAAAAATCTGATACCTACATGCTAGCCCTAGTTTTACAGCCATATAGCATGTAGGTATCAGATTTTTTGACTAAGGTCAGCATCTTCAACAAGCTGAACAGATGATACCACAAATGACTGTTTATTCATTAAAACCTAGGCTTGCAACATGCAAATAAGGCCTTCGGCCAAGCACTAAATTGTTTATTGAGTTCTGTGAGCTTCCTGGCTAATCTCAGAGGGTAGATAAATGAATCTGGGTTGCTCGGAGTTGTAGTCTTCTCTCTGATTCAACACAACGCTGGTCGTGTTGGTTAAAACTGAAATTGCAGGCCATTCTTTAATCACGTCACATCACGTGGCTCAGCAGTGTGTTTAAGCTTTTAGTCGATTGATACAGTACTATGTAGAAATATAATGGTGATGATTATAGTGCATGTGCAATAAAAGATACGCCATGTATTAGACTGAGAGATTTGGATTCGACCCAGAGGCACAGAGAGCGGCGACTGGGTGAAGGGAGCTCTCCGTTCAGCACCACTCACCGAAACCAGACATCGTGACGCGCTGCTCAGGAATTATTTTATCCACTGGCTTCCCTGATTGCTCCGGTCTACTTCTCTTATTTAAGCCCTTTTGACGTCAGGCTGATAAATATGTCGTCATCTGTGTGCAGATCAGCGCGCGCACTCGGCCGATAGATACACCGCTACAATGTATTTAATTCCTTTCCGCTTCGACAGCACAGCGTTAACGTGCAGAGTAACAGCCATAACGAGGCTTTCTCCAACTAGCGCAACGAGGAGTGCAATCATAAAAGGTGTATTAGTCATGCATTCCCGTGCGTCTGATTTCACACACACACACACACACACACACACACACACAGCTCTGTATTTATAAATGAGCCAAACAACAACTATTTCTGTCCATCCCCACTAAGGCAGCGGGTTCATCCAAACACAACACTCGATGCGCAATCACATCCCCGACACTCTTCTTACCTTGCTTTCAGAGAAATGCCTGCATATCTGTTGATCAGCTTAGTTAAGCACCATTAGCGGGGTCGCACAGCTCATCTCGGACCCGCATATCCTCCTTTACATGGTCAAGGAATTTAAAATACGCATCCAAAGGATTTCACCACTGATTGTTTTCAGGGGGGAAAAAATCTCAACCAGAATGCTGCAGTAGGGCGGTTTTTTTTTTTTTTTTGTCTCGGTGGAGCCTGGATTTTAGTCGTGTCCAAATAATAATAATGCTGGAGGTGGGAAATAAAGCAGCGTCTGGGGTAACGTAAGGCACGGAAGGGGGCAATAACAGACGATCCTGCAGCGGAGGAGAAGAAGTGGACGACGATGTAAAGGAGGTTGAGAAGGGAAAACGCTGCTGCCTACCACACCCGCTACGTCCGCGCCGCCACTGCACACACACACACACACACACACACTGCAGCCAGGGATGCACCGATACACCGAGTGCCCATCAGTATCCCGATACCCAGCTGTACACAAGTAACAGCTTGAAAAAATACCCATCAGTTGTGTAGTGTGAGCATTCGTGCTTGATTAAAACACAGACGTTTATTCAATAAATCTGTAAAAACAGGATGCTCCACTCAACCATCAACACTCAAGGTATCACCTTTTCTATCCTGTTCCCATATCTATCTATCTATCTATCTATCTATCTATCTATTTTACACTAGGTTTATCTCATTTGGTATTTTAGGTCACCATATTGTGCAGCCTTTGCAACATCCAAGTGCAATCCTGTATGTGTCCAAATAAGTGTGAATCAGCGCCATCCAAAGGCCGGATTTTCCCACTTTTGTAAGCACCTAACTGCTTATGTAATACACAAAAAGTCCCGATTTATAATATCAGCTATATGCCGATCTATGCATCTATATGTAAGCTAAAATGCAAGCTTTTCCTGAAATGCCACCGGCGCGTGCATGCGTAATGGAGACACCAAGGAAATGCGACATTAAAAAAAAAAAAAAATCAATAAGAATAATCATCAAAAATCCTTACTCCAAGTGATGATGCTGTGAAGACATGCACAAGATCTTCGCGCTTACCATGCAATTAAATCCCTGCGACATTGTGTCCAGACATGATGAATGAGATCAATCACGGAGCATGGAGGATACATGATTGTAAAGCGCGCACTCACTTGTTAAGCATCAACAGCTATCCTGTAACGCGCGGCAGGACTGCGGATGTCGGAAACACTGGAGAGAGACGGCGTACTCCGCCATATTGCTGCTCCTTTCCCACCTTCCCTCCCAGTGTGCGTGGATTTTTCTTTTTCTTTTTCTTAGTCTGAGCTCATCCCAAAGCAAGCAGCTCCACAGACGAGTCCTTTCCCAGGAAATAATACGGAGGTTAAATTTTCACAATGCTCCTTTATTCAATGTCTGGAGAGAGAGAGAAAAAAAAAAACTCCAGGAGACAAGAAGCTGCGTCTTGGAGTGGTTGAATGAATGAACGAATGAATGAATATGATTCAGAGCACCAACAGGAATCAGTCCCAATGGCTCACATGAAATTTCCAGCTGGATTCTGGATCATAAATACAATACCAAGGGGAGGAGAATTGAGAACTGAGATTAGTGCTAACTAGGAGTGTTTGTTATGTTTATGATTTATCTCTAAACATTTTATTATTAAAAAAAAAAAAAAAAAAGATTGGTACAGTCCTGTGGCAGCATAGTGGCTTAGTATTTAACACTGTCACCTTGCACCTCTGGGGTCTGGGTTTGAGTCCCGGTGGCTTAGTAGTTAGTTAGTGGGTTCGAGGTGCAAGGTGCAAGGTGACAGTGCTAACCACTAAGCCACAGGGAATCGAACCCAGACCCTAGACTTGTAAGGGGACAATGCTAACTACTCAAACGACTCAAACCCAGACCCCAGAGGTGCAAGGTGACAGTGTTAAATACTAAGCCACTATGCTGCCACAGGACTGTACCAATCTTTTTTTTTTTTTTTAATAATAATAAAAAAAACCTGGGTTCGATTCCCTGTGGCTTAGTGGTTAGCACTGTCACCTTGCACCTCTGGGGTCTGGGTTCGATTCCCTATAGCTTAGTGTTTATCACTGTCACCTTGCACCTCTGGGGTCTGGGTTCGATTCCCTGTGGCTTAGTGTTTATCACTGTCGCCTTGCACCTCTAGGGTCTGGATTTGATTCTCGATGGCCACAGGGAATCGAACCCAGACCCTAGACTTGTAAGGAGACAATGCTAACTACTAAGCCACCGGGACTCAAACCCAGACCCCAGAGGTGCAAGGTGACAGTGTTAAATACTAAGCCACTATGCTGCCACAGGACTGTACCAATCTTTTTTTTTTTTTTTTTTTTTTTAATAATAAAAAAAACCTGGGTTCGATTCCCTGTGGCTTAGTGATTAGCACTGTCACCTTGCACCTCTGGGGTCTGGGTTCGATTCCCTATAGCTTAGTGTTTATCACTGTCACCTTGCACCTCTGGGGTCTGGGTTCGAACCCAGACCCTAGAGGTGCAAGGCGACAGTGATAAACACTAAGCCACAGGGAATCGATTCCCTATAGCTTAGTGTTTATCACTGTCACCTTGCACCTCTGGGGTCTGGGTTCGATTCCCTGTGGCTTAGTGTTTATCACTGTCGCCTTGCACCTCTAGGGTCTGGATTTGATTCTCGATGGCCTAGTGGTTAAAATTCTCTTCTTTAACCTCCAGCGTCTGCATTCAATTCCCGGGGGCTTAGTGTTTAGCACCGTCAGCTTGCACGTCCAGATTCCAGGTTTGATTCCCAGTGGCCAAGTGGTTAGCAGTGTCACCTTGCACCGCCAGGATCTGGATTCAATTCCCGGTGGTTTAGTGGTTTAGTAGTTAGCACTGTCACCTTGCACCTCCTGGGTCTGGGTTTGATTCCCAGTGGTTTAGTGTTTAGCACTGTCACATTGCACCTCTGGGGTCTGGATTCAATTCCCTATAGCTTAGTGGTTAGCAGTGTCACCTTGCACCTCTGGGGTCTGGGTTTGATTCCTGTCACAACTCTGTTTGCATGGAGCTTGCATGTTCTCCCTGTGCCTGGTGGGTTTCCTCCCACAGTTCAAAGCACCATGTAGATTAGGCTAATTGGGATTCCAAAATTGCCCGTAGTGTGTCATTGAGTATTTGTGTGTGCCCTGCGCTGGACTGGCACTGCGTCCAGGGTTTACCCCACGTCATGCCCTACGTCTCCTGGGACAGACTCCCGTGACCTTCTATGCAGGATAAAGTGGTATAGACGATGAGTGAGTGGTACAGTTGGATGGATGGATGTCAAGGTAGTATCTCTTAAGGATACATGTTAGAAAGTAGAAATCACAACACACCATTAGTAATGCTATAATGCCTGAAAATAATGTTTCAAAAATGTTTGTTATCTAACAAGGATTTTTTTTACTCTTGAAGGGGTCTCTGAATGTGAAAAGTTTGTTCTAGTCTACTTCAATGATTACTGATTGTAGTCTATATTATTTTTAATTGTTCAGTCTTTTATGATAACTATACCACTTTTTAGTCACTGATTTTCAGTAAGTGCTCTATCCTGGTCAGGGTTGTTAAGTCTATACCTGTAAAACTGGGTGTCTGGGAGAATGGGATGCCAGCCATTCAACAGACACCACACGTGCCCCGCCTTTACACTCCCTAAGGAACAACTTGTTTTTGATAGATTGAAGAAAATCAGAGAACCCATGGGAAACCCCTAATAGACATGGCGCAAACTCTAACTTCAGCTCAGGATTGAACTCTGAACACCACCTGCTGCCAAAGACTTAACATAGCGACCAGATGTTGTAAGTAAAACACTATCCACTGTGAACTGACGTAAAAATGTATGCTTCTTGTGTTTCCTTTTGCTGGCGTCGTTGCATATATTTATAGTATACATTAATTTATAAACCTTTACAACAAGCCTCTGATTTCTGCAATTCATTCACACCGAGTTTCACCCGCTGTGCTGCAGGGACACGTGGAGACTGCAGCTGGATGATGAGCTGCAATCTGAGTCCAACCATGGCAGGGCTGTCCAGAAGCGAGCTACGGGAAATATCATTAGTCACGAAGACCATGATGAAAAAAATCACGACGATGACTTGGCACTCCTGCACCTCCACTTTTCACAGTCTGCTCGCATTCAGCCTGGATACGCACTTCGAAATGACATTGAGGAGTGGAAGCTCACCTTCATCTCACGCTAGCTCAGGGATACAGCAACACGTCTGGGAGTTTGTACTTCAAACTCAAACTCCAGACTCTTAAAATAGCAGATAGATGTCTTATAGGAGTCCTTAACAACATCTCTTATTACAAAGTCAACTCTTAATTTGGGTAGGGAGGAAACCTTAGTGGGTTGCTCTTCCTCAACTAATGCATTTGAATATACGTTTTATATAAAATGTTAACACGTTAGGTTTTCTTCTGCAGGAATTTCTAAAGATTAAAAACAATGTTTAAGAATTTATGATGATAATAATAATAATAATAATAATAATTCATTATTATTATTATTGAAGGGCTGCATGTACTGTCCTCACCCCGCCTCCCTCCCCCGTCCCTGCACTCTATGATCTATTTCACTCTTACAGATGCAATTTACTAATCATACTAATGTGGTGTTCAATATACTGTAGCCTGGAAGAGGCGAGCTGGAGCTCAGTCGTTTTAGAAATCACCGCTTTCAGCTTCAAAGTGGGAAAAACAAGAACAGGATTCAGAACTTCCTGCAACCCTGAGTGAGTGAGCAAATAACTGTACATACAGTATACAGTATAACTTGTTTAAAAGGGAAAATGTGCTACTTTGACTACTTGATGCTGTCAGCAGTGAGCTATGTAGATCTGATCCTACTTGTAGAAATCCAAAGGGGAATTCTCTTCGATTTGCCGAACAACCTGTTGCGGCTTACAGAAAACTTTTACAGGTTTCTCTAAATGGATAAATAAAAAAGCCTTTAAGGCTTTTATGAGCTGCAGTTGCATTATTTATTGACAACTCAAATTTATGCATCAAAGTTCCTGAAACTCGTTCATCTTAGTCTGTCTCACACACACACACTGTACTGTTTATTCATAGACATCTATGAATGATGTGTGCAATGTTTCAGCTATCCGGGTGACACAGAGTTCTTTGCATATGTTAGTCACTACTCAGCATGACTCAGGAGCTTTATGAGTTCTGTGCTGCACCACATGTCGTCAGACAGCCGGATCGAAATGTCCTTTAACAAAGCACATTACTCACACATAAACACTCACTCTCTCATCGTCTATACCGCTTTATCCTGTATTCAGGGTCGCGGGGACCCGGAGTCTATCTCAGGAGACTTAGGGCACACCCTGGACAGGGTGCCAATCCATCGCAGGGCACACACATCCAGCCACTACGGCATTTTGGGAACGCCAAATCTGTAGGTCTTTGGATTGTGGGAGGAAACCGGAGTACCCGGAGGAAACCCACCATGCAAACTCCATGCACACGGAGACGGGAATCGAACCCGGACCCTGGAGGTGCAAGGCGACAGTGCTAACCACTACAGCACCGTGCCGCTACACACATAAACACGAGCATGTACCAAAACATACTGTATAAGCGACATGATTTAATAAAACCCATAACATAGAGCATGCTTCTGAAATACTACTACTAGTACTATTATTAGTATATCGCTTATACTGTACAGGGTCGCAGGAGTCCTGAAGCTTATTCCAGGGCACTCAGGATGGCATTCCATCGCAAGGCACACATAAGCATGCACACACTCACTCAGACACTAACTAACCTGCACGTCTTGGGACTGTCGTAGGAAACCTTCTAATGTTATTTATTATTATGACTATCATCATCATCATCATCTTGACAAACTTTATATCGCACCTTTCATACAGCTCAGTGTCTTAGAAAGAAAAAAGGCAAACAAACAACAGCATAAAGAAAAAGAAAAAAAGAAAAAAAACATCAATAAAAATGGTTATTAAAATGTACCCCCAAAAAAGTGCTAATGCTTACTTTATTTGAGAAATTTGTATGCATCTGTATGTGCCTTACAAATATTGCGCGAATCCATTCAAGCAGTCCTGAGTTAGAAACTCCACCTGGTTAGAATCAATTGGCGTCCATATTGTTTACACAATGTCTTCACATGTTCACACACAACCTAGGACAAGGTTTTAAAAGTTCCTCCTTTGGGTTTCCATAGTTCGTTTCAACTTAAAGTCTACGTGCTCAAATGAGAGGTTTCCTTTCAGAGAACCCAAGGAACATTCAGTACCGAAACAAATTTCCATCTGAGCCTTTTGAGATCTGAGCCAAAACTAAAATGCTTTGTTACAGTGCCACCATTAGGTCAATCAGTGTCATCTCTCCTGTCTGAGTAGCAGGACGCAACACTGCCTGCTGAGCAACTTTCGTGTCTCAGGTTTCAGACAGTTTCAAGCTAAGGTTTGTTCTACATTACGGAGAAGGAAGACACAGGATACAAATACGATGTGGGGTTCAAGCACTCGTTATAAATAGAATCCCTCAGTAGTCAGCTCACTGGATTTAACCCACTCCACCTAGCAATAGCAATATACAATAGTTCGATTAGTATAGTGCAGATCAGTGTGTGTGCGTGTGTTGATTAATCAGTCCAGTCTCAATGTTTTGAGATAGTTGAGGCAATCTGAGTGATAGTGTGTGTGTGTGTGTGTGTGTTTTATCGGTCCATTCCCTTTTTTGTTGTGGAAAAAAAGCTGTTACACAGTCTGGAAGTGTGTGATGGGTGTGTCCGATCAGACGCACTGCTGGTGGCTTTGAGGAGGCAGCGTGTGCTGTAGAGGGATGAGAGACCCCGGTGATCTTCTCTGCTGTCCTCACTATCCGCTGTAGAGTCTTGCGGTCCGAGATGGCACAATTCCCAAACCAGACAGTGATACAGCTGCTCAGGATGCTCTCGATGGTCCCTCTATAGAAGGTGGTCAGGATTGGAGGTGGGAGCTGGGCCGTCCTCAGCCTTCTCAGGAAGAATAGACGCTGTTGACGCGAATGTTTTCAGTATAGCATTTAATGAGGATAACACTCACTCACTCTCTATACTGCTAATCCTGAACAGGGTAACAGGAAACCTGGAGCCTATCCCTGAGCAAGAGGCAGGGTACACCCTGGACAGAGTTCTAATCCATCACGGAGCACAAGCACTCACACACTACACTGCATGTCTTTGGAGTGTTGGAGGAAACTGGCGTACCTGGAGGACATGCAACTCCACACACACACACACAGACACAGAACTTGATACAGAAACTGGTGCTGTAACCACCTCTCGCAGCTGGAGGTCTAGAGAGAGCTGATTGGCCGAGCTCTCTCAGAGGGGAGGGTACTTAGTGCTCCCACATTAATCACGGCTCTACAGCCAATCAGGGGCGTCTGCGAGCTAGCGCTGTCCTCCGAGTGTGTTACGCCGCCCCCAACGGTGTGCGAGCGAGCAGTTCGAAAAGATGCGGTCGGCTGGCGTCACGTGGTTCGGAGGAAACACGTGATAGTCTTCGGCCCTCCCGGCTGAGTGGTTGTAGTAGCCTTAATGTGGGAGCCCCCTAGTGACGGGGAGGAATTGGACACGACTAAATTAGGGAGAAAATCGGGGAAAAATAAAAAAAAATGAGCACATGACAGCTATGAACTTAATCAATGTCTGCAAACAGGAAGTCGATGTCTGAGGTGGCCAGTCCTCATATGAGAACATTTAACGTCTCAAGAGATTAACAAGGAAAATGTACTTTACTCGTGACAATTTACTGCATCGGTTGTCGCAAAGAAAAGACAAACGTCCTTGTTTTTCCCACTTTGAAGCTGAAAGCGGTGATTTCTAAAACGACTGAGCTCCAGCTCGCCTCTTCCAGGCTACAGTATATTGAACAACCACATTAGTATGATTAGTAAACTGCATCTGTAAGAGTGAAATAAATCATAGAGTGCAGGGGACGGGGGAGGGACGCGAGGGGAGGACAGTACAAGCAGCCCTTCAATAATAATAACAATAATAATTCATTATCATCATTATAACCATCATTCATCATACAGCCTTTAGAAAGTAGAGGAAAACTCCACACAGAAAGAACTCACCCTCAGTCCTGGGGCCACATGGTGGCGTAGTAACCAGTACGCCACCATGCTACACTTGATTGGTATAACAGAGATGATATTATAAAATGTACTACAAAAAAAAAAAAAAAAAACTTGATTTTTATAAATGAAATTTATTTATTTTTTTCTAAAATAATAGAATATTATGTATTGTACAGATCACACGCGCAAACACGCTGATCTACACTATCAAACGATTGTACACACCAACCTGTAAACGCGCTTTTTGCACAATATTCATAAATTGCTAATTTGCACGAACTATTTTTATCTTTGCTGCTACTTACAGAATGTTTACTGTCTCTCCTCCCACTACCTCAGCTCGTCACCTCATCACCACAGAGTATTGTAATGTCATGTTGTCGCGTTGTCACATTGTCACTCGTTTGCACATTTGCTCATGCACTTTATGTTGTCTCTTTTGTATAAAAACGTAGATAGTTTTCTTTTTAACTTAAAATGTCAATCTGTCCTGTCCCAGCTAGCTGGCTAATTAGGTCTCCAAGTTAGCTAAGTAGTTTTTTTTTTGTTAATTCATGTTGTCATGTCAATCTGTCTTGTCTCAGCTAGCCAGCTAGTTGAGTTTCTTAGTTAGTTAGTTAGTTTTTTGTTAATTTATGTTGTATGTAGCACTTTGGTCCTGGAGGAACGTTGTTCCGTTTCACTGTGACCGAACTGTATATGGTTGAAGTGACAAAGGCCTACGTGACGTGACTTGACTTGACTATTTAGGTTCACACTCTCCAGAGCAGGGGCATTTGTGGCTCAGTGGTAGGTTTCTCGCCTGCCATGCGGAAGGCCTGGGTTCAATTCTCACTTAGTGTCCGGGTGGTCCACTGTGACATCCCCTTGACAGGAGCAGCTGAAAGACTAACGACACCACTCTCCGGAGTAGACACACATTTTTTGAAGGTATTTGTTTTTGGGGAACTGTAGCAGTCAGGAGTGTATTAATTTTTATGTTACTGGAATTTAGGCGTGTGCAGCGCATTTATTTTCGGGTCTTTTGTGCATCAATAGTAAGATGCATATTCATATTGGTGTTCGGTGGATTTAGAATTAAGGTATTTGTTTTTGGGTTTGTCATTAACATAGGCTTGGGGTACTTAGTGGTTTGGGGACTATTTGGTTTTGGTTTATGGAATTTTTATTCTTGAGACAGGTTTTCATTTTTAGGTCTTTATATTTTTGGCGTATTGTATTGAAGAGATACACATTTTTGATTTGCAAAAGCAGCCAAAACAGCAGTCATAACAGTTCATGATTGCTCCTTTAATTAAACTTTAATAATCCTTATCAAAGAAAGTGCATAATATTTAGAACCTGAAATTGAAAGATATATATACATACACACTTGTGGACTGATGATGAACATAACCAAATAACAGTGAATAAAAAAAACGCTTAATTTGTGGAAAAAAAAAAAGAAAAGAAAAAAAGAGATGTAACAATTTTTGTAAACTCTCACCAAATCTTCCAATATATCAATCAATCTGTCAATCTAGATAAGATAAATAGATAGATCGATAGATAAAGAACATTTTTAATAAAAACTGGTCATATAGCATTTATTTATGGAATACCAGTTTTAAACACAGATTTTTCCTAAAATTGCAGTTTTTGACCTCATTTCACTCAGACTGAAATAGAAGTATATTCATTCAGAAACTTGTAATTGGACATTTATGAAAACATGAATAGAATGCAATGATCAGAGCATTTTTAAAACCCAAGCATTATTCAAAAGTACAGTATTATAATTAAATGCACAACATGCAGCTCCAATCAAGTTTTTTTCAGGTACCCATAAAGAAATACAACTTTGAATAACATTCATGATTTTTTTTTTTTCAAATATATCATTGGTCAATTGCTGTTTATGTTGGAAACATTAAGACCTTTTATCAACCTCTTGTTGAGAGGTTAAATGTAAGCATTATTAAATCTTAGCAAGCCAAAATAAAAATAAAAATCACATGACATCATGTATGGAATGTCACATGGGACGGTGCAAAACACAAAATGGAATGTTAGCACGAAAAAAATGTAAGATATATGATGCATGGTTTTATCATCTGTGATCTTGTGGCTGAAAATCTCTTTCCTGCGCACTGTAAAGTCAAAAGTATGTGGACACCTGACCATAGGGGCGCGCTAGAGATTCTGGGTGCCTTAAAAAGCTAATAGACTGGGCCCCAAACCTAATCAAACTCAACATTTCCAAAGAAGTCGCTCAGGGGTCCCTGAAATCATCCAAACTTACCCCACTTTATGGCTCCCCTAGCTGACCAACACATCCATAAATAGTTCTCCTCTAACATGAAGTTGGTATGCAGCATGTTTAATATTTCCCTTCGCTGTAAAAAAAAAAAAAAAAAAAAAAAAAAAAAACAGACCGGAACCTGTTTTATCATGACAATACACCGGTGCACATGGTGAGGTCCTTATAAATGCAGTTTGTAGAAGAACCTGAGTGGCCCAAGCCCTGACCCCATCCCCATTCAAGATCTTTGGAATGAACTGAAACGCTGACTGCATGCCAGGCTTTCTCACTTGACATCAATGTCGAATCTCACTAATGATCTTTTCACTGAACGGGCAGCAAGTCCGAACAAATGTGGTCATGGTCAGGTGTCCAAATACTCTCAGCCTTATTGTGTATAAACATCACCAATCAATGCCACGCATTTGTTAAAATCCTGCACTAAATGGGCCAAACACATGGACCTGTACTGTACATGTGAACATTGAAGCTGTGACACAACAAAGTGAATTAATATTAGAAAGCCCCTACCCCATTAAACAGCATCAGTTATTATCTCCTATGATCAGTATGATCTCCTATGTGAAAACAGTGACATTATTTAATTACAGACTATTTTATAGGTAAGAGGAAAAGAAAAAGGAAAGCAAATTTTAAGAACAGTTATATAACCTATAATCTATAAAAGTGCCTTTATGTGCTGGAATGAAACAGAAAGGAATGACAGGTGGCTTTTTATAGGAGTACTTAGTTACAGTAGACTACATACGACTATTGGGTGCATTTAATTTCTAGGCATGATATAAAAAAGTTGCGATCTATAAATTCTTTTGGTCGGCATACAAACCGACACCGAAATGCAAACACACTGTCTGTGCTCTGTTTACAGTCTGTGGGGATTGATCCATTTGTAAGTTCCCTCATAACGGAAGCCCACCTTCTGCGCCAGTTCATCTGCCTCGGGAGGGCCACGGCTGCAAGGACAACACGAACAACAGGAATTAGGAACAATAGTAAACTAAACAATACTAAAAAGGCAATGTATTTGCTTTTTTATTCATATGGGGTTACTCAGGGTTAACTTCAATTACATGAACCATCACACATTTACCAACAATTATTTACCTTCCGTATGTATATTCAAAGGGAGCAATCTTCTCTTTTTCTATCTGATGAAGAAGTGGGGTGAAGATCCTCCATGCTTCCCTCAATTCATCACTAAAAGAGTAGGGACAAATTATTTGGTGAATTCACAACATCTAACAAAGTCTACAATCAAGAAACCGCTTTGGGAATATAACGCTCCGGGAGTTTTGCTATAGTTGAACGTTAGCACATTTGCAGTGTTGCCTCACCTGCGCACAAAATGCATCTGACTGCCACAGAAGACATCCAGAATCAGACGCTCGTAGGCATCTGGAAGCTTGACATCCTGAACAGAAAGGGGAAGCATACATCAATATACCTGCTGGACCTTACATTGTTTTTGCTATAGCATCAAAAATTCTGATCAAACTGCGAAGGAATCACACTTCACTAGAAAGGATTGAATAATTTTTCATTCTAAGTTTGTTAAACTAGTCCCTTACCCATCTCACTCAATGTGAGGTAAAGTAATAAATTTAGATACAAATGAAGTCTTTCACATTTCGTTTTGTTAAAATATAATAAAATATATAAATCTACAATAAGTCCCCAACTTACGAACATCAAGTTACAAATTCCAGCAGATACGAACTGCCAGGGATCTACGAACGTTCGCAGATGCAAACAAATCGCGGAAGTAGCTCAGAGACAAAATGGCATCCATTCAAGCCCTCAATAAACACCATGTCAGACGTCTAAACGAGGTCAGCTGACCCCACTGTGTCAACAGGATTCCCCTTGCGATTTAAACACGCTGTCTCGCAAGAGTATAATGCGGAACTAAAACACCAAACCTGTGTGTTTGGGTTTTTTCTTGCTTTACATTGTATATTTGTGTCAAAGGTGTACAAGGTTTACTTTGTCGGACTTATGAACGTATCTGACTTACAAACGTGCTCCTGGAACTGGGCTTGTTCGTAAGTCGGGGACTTGCTGTATTACCAAATGGACCAAAATAGATTTGTAAAGATTTCAAAACCCTGAAATTTATGCAAGTGGTAGATACTGTGAGAAGCAAAACTTTGTTTTTTGTTTGCATGTTATTGTGGGCTCATTCTGACACACTTGCATACTGTCCATGCAAACGTAGCTAATGATAATTCCATTAAATGCTTTAAACATTTTCTTTATAATATTAGACTAACGAAAATCTTGGACAGACACGGACAGATTGGTGTGAACATGTAAATCGCATTTTTGTGTGACAAACAGATACAGACTATTGAAGAAAATCTCCTTTGGACATTTCATGTGACCTTGATTGCATTTAGATCAACTCTACAAAATCAACTAACAAGACTCTCAGACAGACAAACGAATGGACAGACAACCAAAAACACAATATGCACAATATTTAGTAGCAGAGGCTTTCAGAGAGAGTTTCCTGATCTGCTTTCCTCACCTTGTATCTGCTACGGTAGGTCAGGTCCAGCTCCGTCTCCTCAGGGCTGAAATAGCCTCCAGGTTTCTTGGTCATCATCTTGGCATAGATAGCCTCATTGGGCTGGACACGTACCACCAGCTCGTTCCTCCGGCACTGAGAATTAAAAATGTCACCTGGTACGTCTGTAAACTGCAGCCTCACTTCTGCTTTCCGCTCATTCAGTGCCTTCCCACATCTCAGAATGAATGGAACACCTGAGAGGGGAGAAGGAGACATAAAACAGTCTATGAAATAGACTCAGCCGCATCACATTTCATATATTTCTTGTTCATGTATATATGGATCAGTTTAAGTGAATATATTTTAACAAGAAAGAAATGCAAATATCACCTACCATCCCAGCGTTCATTCCTGACATAGACTACAGCTGTAGCAAACGTAGCTTGTGTAGATCCTTTAGGGACAGTAGGGTCATCTAGGTAGCCGAGCTTAGCATCTCCCTCTCCCTCTGGATCTCCTACGTACTGACCCAAAACCACATCTGAGAGAGTAACTGGAGCGATGCACTTCAGCACCTTCACCTGCAGAGGGAACCAGTGAGAATAAGCCATCAGACACACAGAAAAACAGTAAGGGAAAAACTCCTTGGATCAAACTGTAAAGATAGTGTTGATAGACAGATTTAAATCTATGTGAGTGCATGTGAGAGTAGAGTGGAACAAAAGACAGAAATAAATTTTTAAAAATCACGACTTTGTGTTTGGTGTTCAAACCCAGGTTTTGTAGCCGCAGTTGTGCAAACTTGACCAGCAGATGCTGCTAATGTGAACCAGTGTTAGCTTTAAATAGTGTCTGCTCAAAAAAAAAAAAAAAAAAGTAAAGCGCTCATAAGTTTCATTCGAATGCCCTTTGCTTTGATTACAGCAGATAGTGTGGTGGCTGATTGAAAATGATTCCTCATGCTCCCAGAACCGCTCTTTCACAATTTGAATGCTGGAATATGACCATGCCATCAGAGAAGGGAAAAAAGTCCATACAAGTGATAACCTGGTCATTCAGTACATTCAGGTCATCAGCTAACTTTATTTTAATGCTGCATAACGTTGCGGAGTGTAAACCTGACTAGCTGGAGCAACTCCAGATCATCACACTGCCTCCAGAGGCTTGTACAGTGGCCATGATGCATGATGTGTCCATCACTTTATTCCCTTCTTACCCCTGACGCACCCATCACTCTGGAATAGGGTCAATCGGAAGTCATTAGACCACATTTTCCATTGTTCCAAAGTCAAAGCTTTATGCCCCCTTGCAAACCGACACTTTTTTTTTATCTGATCAGTCACTGAAAGTGTTTGGAAATGCTTTTACATTCACTGCGAAACATAGCCGTGATTTCTACTGACTATATTTTTTATGATGCAACTTCACCAAAATTTTAAGTGATCTCCCTCCATGATTTATTTTCTCCACATTTCTTTGGCAAAGGTGATGGTCCAGCACTATCCTTCCAGGTTTTTAATAAGGCTTTGGATAGTTCCTAACCCAGTTCTATTCGTTTCAAATCCCCTTAGTTGTTTTCTTTGCTTGATGCAGTCCAATACTTTGATCCTTTTGAAATGGCAACTTTTTCCCACCAGGCACGATACTTTGTCTTTCCCATCACTAAAGTTTGGTAATTTATATTTCGAATGAATCAGGCATTACATCCACCAGTCTTAAAGCCACACACTATTAGATTGTGGTGTCACTACATTTTATGACTAAAATTTAACTGAAAATGTACCTCATCTGGCTGTTCCTTAAAAAAAAAAAAAGCTTGTCCAAATAAAGCCCAGTGGAGTAGCTGGGCAGGATTATTACCTTCTCATCTCTTACATCATCCGAGCTGGTGGAGGCAGGTTTTTCCATGGCAACCAGACAGAGCATCTGCAGAAGATGATTCTGCATGACATCGCTAAACATAGGTGAGAAGTGTCCGGGATGAGAATCGTAAATAAGCAAATTTGTATTTGCCATATCGTGCAACTACTTGATTCGCTCTGAAGCACAGATTCATCTTACCGGATAATGCCAAAATCATCGAAGTATCCACCTCTGCCCTGTGTCCCGAAGGGCTCTTTAAAGGTCAGAACCACACTGGCAACACTGTCTCGGTTCCATATGGGCCCAAATATTCGATTTCCAAACCTGGAAACATATGAAAGGAGAACACATGAGAACAGTAAAAGCCATCTTTGATCTTTGTGCTTAAGAATAAAATTTAAAACAAGACAACTTCGTGTAAGATACAGTAGTAAATATTAGATAAATAAGCAAAAAATAATAATAATAAAGGTGTACCTTAGGACCATGAGGTTCTGCACCATCTCTTTGCCAAGGTAATGGTCTATGCGGTAGATTTGGTCCTCAGTGAAGAGTGACGAAAGATGATTGGACAGTTCCTCCGAGCTCTTCAGGTCACGTCCGAACGGCTTTTCGACAATAACTCTGTTCCATCCCCTTAATGCCACACGACAACAGATTTTGTCAGTCATTCTCAAACCAGGTACTAAAGAATAAAGGATACAAACTTGAAACTACTCGTTTCTACATGTGTGTGCTTTTAATTGATTTGCTCCTACATTCCCCTCACTTAGTGCTAAGACATTGGTGTTTGATGTTTTTGGTGACATCATGGTAGACGCTGGGTGGCAGGGCCAGGTAGAAGAGACGGTTGGCTCCTGCACCACCAGGCAGAGACATCAGGTGGGAATGCAGGTTGGAGAAGGCGCTCTCATCATTGTACTTCCCACTTATATAGGAGTTACGGCTGAAGAAGGCAGAGAGACGGTCTGCTTCAGTGTCCGCCACCTGCGGAAGGGTGATGAGAGGAACTTTAGTGTATATATATATTACCTACACACATACTGTATATACACACGCACATACACAGACCTTCATGTGGGGCAGACAGGCTTTGCGAATGGCATCCACAGTCAGGTTAGAGCGGGCAAAGCCAACAAAGAAGGTCTGTTCAGGAACAAGACCATCTCTGAATAACCACCTGAGGAAAAAAAGACACTTTCTGTTCAGTGATAGAAACAATAAATACAAGCATCCTCTATATACTGTTTATTAAACGCATCTCGTACTGCTGTGTAGTGCTCTGACAGACCTGCTCTGCAAGATTTCATGCTTTCAAAAAGAGCCTTCTAAACAAGCACGTGTATGGATGTCTCTAATAAAAAGTGGACAGTGTATGTATAAATATAGAAAAACCCCATGAGATAGTCCGTATCTGTGAACGTCCTCATCCCTCTAATGTAACCTGATACCACAGTTTGTCTGGTCTCAGCCTAATCAGCATATTACATTTAAATTTCTTACCATAGAGTTGGATAAATCTTCTTTTTGGCCAGATCGCCCTATAAACAAAAAAACAAGGGGAACACGTGTGAATTTATTTGTCACTCTCATACCACAGCAAATTACACACGCAGTGGTACAGTATGAGAATCAATACTATAACGGTAAATGACATTAAGTGGCAGGTGTTCAAGTCAAACCGGGACTTGTAAAGACATTTCTCATGAATAAAGGCATAAAACTGACTGATATTTACAGAAGACTACAAAAGCACAGTACGCTAATGAGACTCTGAGCCATACAGTCGCAGCAATGTTCCGTGAACATTCAGCGAGTGGAACGTCTGATCCTTGAAAATCAACGGATACTGGACTTGTAGCCACTTTACGGTAGAGTTTACACATCTCTCTGTGGGAACTGTACACACCAGCACCACATGCACTTTACAGGATCTTGGCTGGGAGTTAGTCCTGTCCATTAAAGGAGTTCCTGGAAGGCCAGCGTTCCAGACATGAAGCAGGCAGTTCGATCATGTCGCCGGCATACTGAGAAAACTTTCTAACTTGATGTTCCCCAAGCACTAGTAAAACACTGGGATAAATGCTTTAATTTAGGGAAGATTATATAGAGAAATAAAGGGAGTTTTTACTCTCATAACTGTATTCTGTACAATCAAAAGTCCTGGTTTGACTTGAACGCATCTTGTCTGTGTAGTAGTCTGGAGAAACATGATTTTGTTAGGGCTGAATTCTGGAGCATGACCCCAAATTAAGCCTTTACACGGGTAACATGCTTTGACAACTGTAGTTTAATACAACATACTGCAAATACATTTTACCAAACAAAGGAGCCAGATTAACACATGCCTATACACGTGTCACTGCTCGCTGTCTTACGTGGATTTTTCTCATGATTTGTTCAGTTGTTTGAATAGTTATAGGATTCAGTGAAATAGAAATAAGCCTCGTTCAAGGACTACACCTTGAATTTGTTTATGCAACACCCACACACCCCTACATTACTGTTACTATACCCCACTATCAAACACGATTCAGTATATTTGTTAGCTTTAACTGCAAACTCCTTAAAAGTAACCAGATTGATCGGGGTTACAAATGGCACTTACAGACAGTTTTGTAGCAAATTATTAAAAAGTTACATTTCCAAAGTCAAAATGTATTATTTGTTATATCTTTTAAAAGAAGGAAAAACTGAGTAACTGTTTATACCATTAAGGCTGGTTTTTCATAAAAGACTCAATCACAGCTTTAGGTCTGCTGGGGTAAGCAACTTTGAGGACTGTTTGGGATTTGGTTTTTCACCCATTCCTCCTGACAGAATTGCTCCTAGGTCTCCAAGATCTGGACTTTGACTTGGCCACTGTACAATGTTCATCTATTTTGCTTTTAACCACACCCGTGTTGCTACAGTATGTGTTTGAGACCATTGAACTGATGATAGGTGAGGTTTCTCCCAAGCTCGAGATTTTTCTAAACAGAATGAAGTTCCCTAGTAATATTCCCTTGTTTTTGCTCCAACTGTTTTCCCGTTCTTTTTGAAAAGAATCCCAGGTTCTGAGGATAAACAGCATCTGCAGTGCATGATGCTGCCACCATCATGTTTCACTGTAACAGTAGTATCATAGTTATGGTCTCATCACTTCAAAAACACATCTTCACTTGGTCACTCTCATGCCTTCATATGATTCTTCTTGAGCCCCCCCCCCCCCCCTTACAAGACACCACTCCATACAATCCTTAATTATGGAGAGCGCCTCAGACAATTATCTGGTCCACCTTCATCCACTGTTCTCTGTAACTTCTTCAGATCCACTGTCGTTCTCGCTGTGGTTTCCTTTAACTAGTCTTCTTTCGAGTTTTTTCCGGGAAGTGCTTGAGTGGTGTAATTCAGCTTCCAGTTCCTCACTATATCCAACAAGCTTATTGGGATGTTTAACTTCCTGTACAGTACTGGGAAAATGTCTTAAAGCCACCCATGATTTCTTCATATTAAATAATGTAGATTAAATTAAAGAAATGTGAATAAATGTTCTTACTGTGACAGGCTGCAAAGTGCCTAAAGATAAAAATTTGTAGAAAAAAAAAAGGTTGTTTATGTAACAACCACAGCAGCAACCTCATTTCCTCTCTCGTCTGTTATAACCATGCATTCAGCATGCATAAATAAATAAATTATATATTATATATATATATATATATATATATATATATATCTTTCATCTGGAAACTGGGGGATTTGATATGTACAATAAAAATATGGTGGTAAAACACAATATATTGTTTTATATTTTAACAAAACTCTGGCATTATAACAATTTATAATCTTTTAATTTTACAACAAACCTAAAATAGTACTACAAAAGTGTTACTGTAAGAATTAGTCATGTATTGTTTAGCAGAGCTCACTTCTTATTATCTACCATTTTGCCTTTTACATGAAATTTTAAGTGATAAACAATTTATTCTGTGCAGTCAAAGTAATGTTAATGTTGCTCTTATACAAGTTTAAGGAGCAAAATAGGTGAGTGAATGGTATTGTAAAACAAGGAACTAGGCCAGCAAATGACAAAAGCATGCAGTGAACTGGTTGAGATAAGAGTATAGAAGAGTACATATTGACTAATAAGATGCCGGTGGAACGAAAGTACGGAAATGCATGCAGGAATATTTCTACAATAAAGCACAAGAAACTGTATTAAAAAAAAAAAATGGCTGCCTCGTGATTTGATATATATATATATATATATATATATATTTTTTTTTTTTTTTTTTTTTTTTTGGTGCATTTCCTGTTATTCCAGCCTCAGACTCAAAGTACTCTGGTATTTAAACTCGTCCCTGACAGACAAAGCTGTGTGCGTGTATAAGAAATGTGTGCTCTTGCCCAAACAGGATCCTCTAGGCAGCTGTCCCTTTTCACAAGTCTCTCTCTGTCTGTAGTAATGCTGCCTTACAATGTTGTACCTGGACGGCCCTGGCGCAAAAGTTATCAGTACAGAAAGTTGTGAAAGCCCATGTGGCCTTACACAATGTCAACAGTGTGGTAAGTAGTCAAAAGGCCCTCGAATCCTGGACCCATTATTCCAAAGGTGTTTTACGTAACTCACCCGGTAACACATCAAGTAACTGTAAATGTGTTTCTCCTCAAGGTGCATTTCCTCAACTAAGTCATGCAACGGTGTACATTACGTTCTGTCTTTTATACCTTCACTTTTAGAACAGTAAAAGGTAATACAAGTAAGGAAAGGAAAGAAAGGAGAGAAAAAAAAATGGACAGAAAATGTAAAAGTTGATTCAATAAGTGAGTCTCTCATTATTTAAGCTGAATTTGAGATACAGGTTTTGGATCAGTTATATTTTGGTCAAAAAATATGATGCGAAATAAGACCTCTGTGACAAATGCATGATGTAGATGAGAGAGGTATTTTAATCGTTGCAGAATGAACCCACGTCAATTTACTGCTCAAATACTAAAAGCATTTATTCAGAATTTACCTTTCCTGACATGCGAGAAGTGCTTCTGCCCACTGTGAAGCATGTAATCTACAGGAATTCCATTAAAGGAGGATTTTTGTTTGTTTTTTTAACACAACTTTTAGAAAATCTGATCTATTTACTAGAAGAAGATGACCAAGATAGACCCATTGTGACATGGAGACAACATTTGCATCACAGCCGTTCTTTCTACATAAGCAGCGATTTCAAAGGTTGATACTACTTCTGCAATTTTGAAACGCAAGAAGCGTTTAACCCTCATCAAGAATGCTGAACTTCTTATTGCCCCTTCCTCTTCCAGCACACCCATAGATATGATAACCTGGTAATCTAATAAATTCAGGTCATCAGTCGAGTCTCGTCACCGTACTGTGCTTGAAGTTGTCAATGTGTTTTTTACGTCTTCTTTCACAAGAAATTTTATTTTACCTTTTCAGAAATGGGAAAGTCCCGGTTTGACTCGAACACCCCTCATATTTAAAGGGGTGTATAACAATTTCTTTTGACTGTGGATAATGTTCTTATAGGATTCACTTGTACCTATAAACACCACAGCCACACCTTTACCTGGTTCGACCCACCAATGCGCTCTTGTAATAACACAAGTATACAGTATGTGTTCATTCAACAAGAAACGTTTGACAAAGCAAAAAAAAAAACAAACAAACACAAAAAACACTGATAACTGACACACCTGCAAAGCCTATCATAACCAGTTTATAGTGCTGCCAGAAAAATGGCATATCAGTGTTTTGTGCAGACAGTAGGATTGATTAGATTCCGTTGGTGTTTATTTAAGCGTTAAGTCACATGATCACGTGTCTTGGCACAGAGCCACACCCAACTCTACCGGTGCTACGGTTACTCAAGTTACCCGACCTTCATTCTACCTAGCAGGAAAAAAAGTGCTGACTGGGAATGATGATGCACAAGCAGGTTCAATAGCACCACACCCATCAAAAAAAAGCAAAGGGAGCACCCTGCTTTAACTTCACAGTAATTTTTTTTATTCTGCAGCATGTATTTGCTTATAGTTTACAAATTAAAATCAGACTGCTTTATCTAAATATTAGCAACATGACATAGTTTTCGGTTTTTTTTTTTTTGCCTAGTCATTGTGATGATTGTTTTTTTTTTCCTCAGATTGATCATATCTCTAAAGATACCTGTTTCAAGCATATCACTCATCCTGACCAGAAGGAATTGTACAATGGTCTTGTCATTATATCTGACCAATGAGCATTCAATCCCCTGCTGAAACGCTCGTCTGTGTTACTCAATCCTTCTATATTGTGAGACTCCTCAGTTTCCTCATTCAGGGCTTTTATTTATTTTTTTGTTCATTTATTACCCAACTGGAATGTTACTTCCCTCTAAAAGAAAGAGTACAACAAACCCTGGTTTAAATCAGAATCATGGACAGTTTGCTTTTAAATGAGAGTAGTAAGTGCTACGTGGTCTAAAATGTGAAAATGGACTGAGCAAGTGTTTTTAATCGTTAAGTCATTCTGAACAAGCGTAACAAGAAGCTTAATGAAGGTATTCGAGGACTGCACTGAAAGTAATGCAAAAGTGGTGATCACTTTTAGTTAATTGACATAGGTGCTTCAAATTGCACATGTTGCTCGAATGACTCTTTCTTCATTGAAAATTCCCTTTGAAAATGACAACACTGACGAGAGCAATGTGCAGAGATCGATGAAAAAGTTTAAAGAATGGGAAACCATTATTAAAGACAAACCACACAGTGGGAGACGATCAAGTGCGACAGAGTGAATTGTCAAACAGGATTTTTAAGAGTTGGGTTTGATGATCGTGCAAATGCATGGGTTGTGATAGAGACTATGCTGAGTACTAAATCTCTGTACAGAGAAAGAGTTACTCCATCAACATATGCATCGAAAGTCCGAATTGCACATCTCGTACTGTATATAGGGTTTCGTGAAATCACTTATACAGAAAAATATTCTTAAGCTATATTTAATTTTCATGTTCATGCATTTTGGTCATAATAAAATAAATAAATAAATAAAACTTACTGATGCACCCAAAATGATAAAGATATGGACATCCGAGGGGTGAAACTCTTTATCCTCGTGCAGCTCTTTCCTCAGCGCATCGAACACCTCTGAGCGGGAGAGGGGCAGCGTGCTCATCTTCTCTGCAAAACGGATTAGAAGATTAGTCTGACATCTTCTTCCTCTTTTAAACTTCTGCTCTGATCGGATCTGACCACTACAAGAATAAATTAATTAAACCGCTTTCAATTGTGAGAACTTTCCCATGCACAATTTTGAAAGGTTTTTGAAAAACACTTGTTTAGTGGAGGGAGCATGATCTGATAAGTCAAACTGGCAGAACAAGCATGATGGAAAGCAGCTCAGATAAAACCAAAAAGCAACAGGTAACTTTCTTGTGATCTTGTGAAATCAGAGTTTTAAAGAGAAATAAGCAAAAGCACCATCATTAATGCACGTTGAAGATAAAAAAGATAAAGATAAAGGTCTTTAACCTTCAGCTGCTATCTTACCCATGTTAATTCTTTAGTTATGAAGCTTTCTGTTGAAGTAAAACACATTAAAATGGATTATCTCTACAGGCTGGTTAGTTTGGTCTGACATTTCACGCACAAAACAAGACATTTCTTATACATGGCTTTTACATTAACAACTTGAGCTCGCTATTCTAAAGACATACATTTGCCAAACTATACAGTTAACACACCGCATACAGCTACTCACATTGACCCGTTCGCGAATAAGCCGAACACGAGAATGGTACAACAGCCGAGGACTGAACTAACAAATCTTCAGCATCGTCTTCCTAATGTATAAACAAAAAAACCCGGAAGTCAAACTCGAGTAGCGTGAGCCAATCAATTTGTTTTGAAGGCGGGGCCACTGTGGTTAGGGGTAGTGTTGCCAAAGTAAAGGTACGGCCGCGCGATTTATTTCAGACGCGCGCGCGGGCGCTGGAACGCAAGTTCAACGTTTTTCAACGAATTCGCTATGACGTAGTGGCGACGGATCCAAACGATTGGCTCGTACGATTTGCTCTGGCCAATCGTGTTGCGCGCGTGGTGTTCCTTTATTTCCCCCTCCCCCCTCTTTCTCCTCCTCCTGTTACGACTTTATTCCCCAACTTCTTGGCCTTTTAAAATATTCTTAATAAAGTAGTGTAATAATGTTTAATATAGTTCTGTTTTTCATTATGGGATGAGGTGACAGGTTTTAATAAGATTGCAAGATTTTATTCTGTACTAGTTAAATGACCTCAAATAAATGCAATTAATAGCAATTATGCGTGTTGATTAATTACATCAAGAGGAAAAAGTGGTAATAATTGTATTAAATTATTATTATTATTATTTTTGCTGTAATATCCACAATCCATTTCTCTGACTTTCTGCTACGTCAGGGCTGGAAAACAATCACATCACGGAATTACGTTATTTTAAAAAAATTTTGTTGATAATTTTTTTACTGTTGTAAATGTGTAAACAAGAGCAACATCACAACACGATCACAATAGTCTGTGATAATGAGCTGAGGTACAATAAGTAAATTATATTGACATGATTGTGTTCATCAGTCCAGTACGTTTTTATTAAGGTGACCGATGGCTTGTGAGAATAACCTGTGAGGGGTGTGTCCGATCAGTCACAATGCTGGTGGCTTCACGGATACAGCGTGTGGTATGTGTGTCTGTGTGTCTGTGGTTGAGGGAAGCGAGACCCGACAATCTTCTCGGCTGTCCTCACTATCCGCTGTAGTGTCTTGCAGTTTGAGATGGCACAATTCCCAAACCAGACAGTGATGCAGTTGCTCAGGATGCTCTCAATAGTCCTTCTATAGATGATGTTTAGAATCGGTGATGGAAACTGGGCCTTTCTCAGCCTTCTCAGGAAGAAAAGACGCTGCTGTGCTTTCTTGTTCAAAGAGATGGCGTTGAGAGACCAACTAGGTCCAAGGAATTTGTTGCTCTTCATGATCTCCACCTAGGAGCTGCTGCTGTTAAGTGGAGTGGTCGATCCGTGTCCTCCTGAAGTCAACCACCACCCATCGCCCAAACTAATAAAAAGAATTTCAGTAATATATATATATATATATATATATATATAAACTAAAACGAGTTGAGGTACAAGGAAATTATATTGATGTGATTGTGTTCATCAGTCCAGTACATTTTTATTGAGGTTCTATATATATATATATATATATAGAGAGAGAGAGAGAGAGAGAGAGAACCTCAATAGATATATAGATATATAGATATATATAGAGAACCTCAATAGATGCTTTTTATATACACTCCCCTAAAGGATTATTAGGAACACCGTACTAACACGGTATTTGACCCCCTTTCGCCTTCAGAACTGCCTTAATTCTACGTGGCATTGATTCAACAAGGTGCTGAAAGCATTCTTTAGAAACGTTGGCCCATATTGATAGGATAGCATCTTGCAGTTGATGGAGATTTGTGGGATGCACATCTAGGCCATGAAGCTCCCGTTCCACCACATCCCAAAGATGCTCTATTGGGTTGAGATCTGGTCACTGTGGGGGCCATTTTAGTACAGTGAACTCATTGTCATGTTTAAGAAAGCAGTTTGAAATGATTCGAGCTTTGTGACATGGTGCATTATCCTGCTGGAAGTAGCCATCAGAGGATGGGTACGTGGAAGTCATAAAGCAATGGACATGGTCAGAAATAATGCTCAGGTAGGCCATGGCATTTAAACGATGCCCAATTGGTACTAAGGGGCCTAAAGTGTGCCAAGAAAAGATCCCCCACACCATTACACCACCACCACCACCACCAGCCTGCACAGTGGTAACAAGGCATGATGGATCCATGTTCTCATTCTGTTTACGCCAAATTCTGACTCTACCATTTGAATGTCTCAACAGAAATCGAGACTCATCAGACCAGGCAACATTTTTCCAGTCTTCAACTGTCCAATTTTGGTGAGCTCGTGCAAATTGTAGCCTCTTTTTCCTATTTGTAGTGGAGATGAGTGGTACCCGGTGGGGTCTTCTGCTGTTGTAGCCCATCCGCCTCAAGGTTGTGCGTGTTGTGGCTTCACAAATGCTTTGCTGCATACCTCGGTTGTAACGAGTGGTTATTTCAGTCAAAGTTGCTCTTCAATCAGCTTGAATCAGTCGGCCCATTCTCCTCTGACCTCTAGCATCAGCAAGGCATTTTCGCCCACAGGACTGCCGCATACTGGATGTTTCTCCCTTTTCACACCATTCTTTGTAAACCCTAGAAATCGTTGTGCATGAAAATCCCAGTAACTGAGCAGATTGTGAAATACTCAGACCGGCCCGTCTGGCACCAACAACCATGCCACGCTCGAAATTGCTTAAATCACCTTTCTTTCCCATTCTGACATTCAGTTTGGAGTTCAGGAGATTGTCTTGACCAGGACCACACCCCTAAATGCATTGAAGCAACTGTTGATTAGATAATTGCACTAATTAATGAGAAACTGAACAGGTGTTCCTAATAATCCTTTAGGTGAGTGTATACAGATGCTTTATTCATTACTCAGAAATGATCAGGGATGAAAACTCCACAACTGACACTGTATTTCAGATCATACCAGATCAGATCATACTTCAAAAGCTACCCTGACTTTAGTTATTATAATAAGGCCAGATCTTCATTGAAATCATCTGCTTAATTGGCATTTTAATTATTAACAGCTTAACCAATTGCAGTTTAGAAGATAACTACAAGGGGCGTTCAGGTCAAACTGGGACTTGTGATGAAATTTCCTCTGCAAGAAAGTGTAAAATCGATTTACATTTACAAAAGGCCACTCAGAGCTCACTGCAGTCATTTCTGTCAACATTCAGAGAATGTTCTAAAAAAATATATATATAAAGTCCCAGTTTGACTTGAACTGGACTTGAAGTCCAGTCACAGGATACATCACGCTATCCCCGATTCATTAAATAAAAATTTAAAGAAAGTTAAAGAAAGAATTAAGCTAAAAATAATACATGATTAATGCAGATGCCTATAAATAGTATTTTAAACTTTCAGCCCTAAGGCCCATAATTCTCTCCATTGCTTCCTTTAAGGTTCAGTCCCACTTCTGAATTTTAGCTTTTAGAAAATTCACAATTTTCACCAATAACAGTATCATAAAGAGACTAGGATTGAGTAAAACAGCATTACATAAAGCTGCACATCCACCTACCAGGATGTTTTTGGGAGAAAGCTGTCGAACCCTCGGGGACAGCAGGAGAGCATGTAAAAACACACCTACGTCAATGCGATTTTTAGAATAATCCACCACCCAAATAACACCTGGTGTAACGTGGTCCTGCAGGGGTCCCTTTTTACCGATGGATGATGTAGCGGATGAGTCGGCACGGCAACCAATATTTTCAGGAACTGTACATCTGCATGTGAAAATCACGCCATTCATGTATATTGTATGCCTAATTAATTTTAAGAATAATTAATTGCGATCTACTGCTTCTGTTTTATGTATTACTTTATAATTTCAGATTTTGTGAACAATTAGAACTGTACAGAATTCATGGGTGATATTTAAGTGAAAAAACTCCTTTAGATTTAATATAATCAAAATGAAAATAATACAAAGATGTACAAAAGGTATGAAGAGGCCTATCCCAGGAGACACCTCAGGGTATGAGGTGGGCCATTTAACCTACTTTATGTCTTTGGACTGTGAGAGGAATCCCAGGGCTTACATGTTGGTTTCTGGGTTTCAAAAATATTATAAGAAAATATTTTAAAGAAAGTCTTACATTTCATGGTCCAGTGCATGTGCCCATTGTAGGCACTTTCAGTGGGGTCAGCATGGGCACTCTGGTCGGTTGTGTGGCTACACAGCCCCATATGCAGCACCTGTGCCCAAGGCCTATTGATGCACGTGGGGAGTGAAGGCTAGCCCATCTGGTCTGCCCAACTGCAGAATAAGTTGATGCCCGCTATGACAGAAAGGTGCCAGATGGTGTTTATGGTGCCACATAGCATCTATACTGGGGAAGTGATGATCAGAACTGGACCATGGAGCGATGGAAGAATGTGGTGTATTCTAATGGATTACATTTTCTTTTATAACATGTGACCAGCCTGGAGTAAGGGGATGAGAAGACATCTGGATGCACTATGGGAAGAAGACAAGCAGGCGGAGGCAGTGTGATGCTCTGGGCAATGTTCTTTTTGTCCTGAAACCCTGGGTCATGGATGTTACTTTGACACGTATGATCTACATAAACATTCCAGCTGACCAAGATCGCCCATTCATGGTAATGCTATTCACTGATGGGAGTGGCATCAAACAAACACGTCTGAGCCATGGAGGACCCACTTCTAAACTTACAGCATTTACAGGATCTGCTGCTAAAGCCTTGGTGGCTGTAGACACCACAGTACACCTTCAGAGGTCTAGCGGAGTCCACGTTTTGACGTGTCAGACGTATTTTGGTAGTACAAATAAGACCTACGTATTATTAGGCAGGTGGTGTTTATGTTATGTCTGATCAGAGTCTGTCCATTTGTGATCCTCATACTGTATACTCAGTGCAGTCATCCCAGTAATCTATTTTGTGAGTGGGTTATGTGGCTTTGTTGTACTGAGGATGGAAGAAAATTAACAAAATCAGATGAATCTATTACACTGTAGGAAATTTGATTGAAAGTCATTGAACTGCAATTGTACAGGGACACAGACATTTTGGTTATAACAGATATGAAGAGAAAAAAAACATGCACACTTTGTCTATTTAATCAGTTTAATTAAATGATCATTCAGCTCTGCATTGAAATTAATGGATTTGGAAGAAAAAAAAAATCCAGTCGATCAGAACAGTCTCCTAAAGGGCACTAAAATTAAAATTCAGTTTTCATACTAATTCAATTTGCAGTTTGCCTGAACAAAATAAACCAGAATTAGCAGCTGTAAGTAGAGTCTACAAAAAAAAAGAGAAAACTTCTTATCTCACAGATTAAACTGTACAAATGGATTTGCATGTGTTCATAATGCCAGGAAGTAAGTTTCAATGGTTTCTGGTATTAAAGGTCACATGACTGTGCTAAAATGGACATGAACTTGGAACAGCATGTAAACAGTAAAGCGATGTAAAGCTGGTAAACTAAAATCAATCCTTAAATATTGGCATTTCTATTAACAATAAGGGAAAGTAAAGTATTTTTTTTCCTTTATTTCTTTTTTTTTTTTTTACAATACTGCCATTATGATGGAATGGATAATATGTGCACACACATATGAACTAAAATTTCAAAAGCACATAGAAATTAAAAGACAAAACGTGCAACATAATGGTATTTTTCCTCAAAGACAATTTTTTTTTCCGTTTATAATTCTTCTTTTGAAGCTAGTGATGAGGGGGGAAAAAATCCCATCAACTAAAAGAGATCAGTCAGGTTTAGGGGACCGTGATGACATGTCCGTTTGATTATATAGTAACACCCAGTGAGACACTACGATTAACCTATACACTCACACACAAATGCGAAGCCTTCCAGATATTCACCAGTCCACAGTCCCTTGGATACCAGTACAAAGTATAAGTACAGCAATACAAATAAAAAGGATAAAACATACTTATAAAAGTAAAATTTCCACAGGTTTCATAAGGCATGAAGTTTATCTTGAAATTTTCCTTTCACCCTAAGTGTACATTAGTTCACTGCATATAAATTTCAAGACAGATATCCAGTATGTTCGAATCGACTTGTGCTTCCTGTGAGGATCCTTTAAAAGCTATTTATCACACTGGTTATCAAACGCTGTGCATTACTGTTGGCAATATGAGTTATAAAATCTATTCTCGTGCGCGCAAACCAACCGTTCGCCTTTCAGCTTTAAAACATCCAGTAGTTCTGAGTAAAAGACAAAATATATGTGAACAAAGCAAATTCTGCGTGTCAAACTAGCACAGCTAACGGCGCTGGTGATCCTGTTAATACTCAACCATGTCCGTCTGGTGTTTTGTCCACAAGGGGAGAAAAGGTGCGTGAAGTTCAAAGTGAGCACCAATAAGGGGTTTGAGAAGCCCTCTTAAATCAGGACAGTATTTTGCCCTTATGAATGATGCATAATGTGATCCCAGACTGCACCAACTCACAGTTTTCTCCCCAGATGGACAAAAATGTGTTGCAAGACATCTTTAAATTTGTTTGCACTTTTAGAATGAAAAATGAAGGACACCCTCCCCCACAAAAAAATAAAAATAAAAATAAAAAAGGCTCAAGAGGAGGAGTAAAGTGCAAGTTTATATGTTAGCCTCTCCAGTCTTCTGTCTGGACTCAAACCAGAGCGCAGAGCCATTAGAGCCGGTGGTATTGCCTGTCTTATTGAAGAAGCAATTGCATGTGAATAACGTGCAACCCTTTTTTTTTTTTTTTGCTGTCGTGCTCTTTAAAATGGCTGCTGGCAAAGTTGCGGGTTAAAAAAAAAACAAAAAAAAAAACACACGGTTCAGGGTTAACCTGTTAGTCTAGCCCAAGGAGAAAAGAAGCACCTGCTGCCTGTCTGATTTTGCATCTCATGTTATCGAGAGGCACAGAGAGGATTAGCTGAAGGCTCTTTGCTTGGGAAAGACTGGCATTCTTCTGCTATTTATTTCGGCTCCCCTGAAGAAACTCCAGTCGGCTCACATGTTGTAGGCCACGTAGATGGGGTCCAGCTGGTCGGCCAGGAAAGAGTCCCGCAGGTGCATGCGCTGCTTCTCTCCTCGAGAGTTGATGGGGATGACGCCGGGATCCACCACGACCACCACTCCGACGATCAGGTGGTGCTCCTCTAGAACCACTCCGGTGATCAGGGGCACCAGATCCAGGGCTTCCTGCTCAGAGCTGCTCAGCTCAGCCACCACCACCAGGAGGTTGGTCCAGGTGAACACGGCACTGTGGGGGAAGAGGTCGGATCATAGGCGTCAACGCTCAACAATGACTGATGATAATCTGGAGTACAGCGTGTTTAATTTGTAATTCCACACATTTTTATCAGAGAATTCCTCATGTACTTGAATACAAGTATGCAGAAATGAAAACTAGCTGTTTATACGCCTTTGGTTCTTGGCCTCCTAAATATAATGCAATATAGTAATATCATAAAATGATGGATTCGGATTTTTTTAATTTTTAGTCAAGTAATGAAAGTGAAGTTATGTAATGCTGAATGACATTATAAACTGGAATTTTATTCTGGAATACCATGTATTCTGTAAAATATTTTTAAAATATTATTTTTCATAGGTAATCATGCCGACAGCATGAGGCTAAATGAACATGCTAATCAGGAAGTTTTGCGAAACGTTTGCCTGGCAGTGCACGAGAGCCCTGTTCTGCACCCTCACCTTTCTGCAATGCTGCGATGTGCTCGTGATATCGATGTCTCGATGTCGATGGGGTGATAGCGCAGACCACGCAGCTCCAACGTCTCATCCAGCGAGCCGACCACAAAGAGCGCATCATGGCGATCTAAAGCAGGGGAATTGTATAAGGTTAGTTCAAGAAATTTCCCCGAGAGCTACTTCAAAAAGAGAACTGATTTCAAAGCTGTTGTTTAGTGTGCAATGGTTGGCGGATATTAAAAAAAAGAAAAAAAGAAAAAAAGGCAGTTTCCTCCTGCTTTCATGGTCTGACCTCCTGTGGCATCCAGCAGCTCGGTTCTCCTGATGAAGCCCAGGTACCCGGTTCTGGCCCATAGTGTCTGAGTCTCACCAAAGCTCAAGTGTGTGTTGAAGTGATCAGCCTGCAGGTTCTCCTCTCCATAAATGGTGTAGTAGCCACTGGCATTGTGAGGGCTGTTCACCCAGATCTGTCAGAACAGAACAGTTAGGAAGTGAAAAAAAAAAAAGGAACATCTAACAAACGAATATTACTTTTTCTTGTTGTTACAGTTATTGTTGTCTTTATCACAGATATTATTAATTTACGGCTACATCATTTATATTGTTCTTTTTTTTTTTTTTTTTAATTCCCCCAAAAAGATTTAACTGATACCTCGCCCAGATGAGAGTCTCCAAGGGGTCCTTTAGTTTCCGGATTCACGATAATGACTCTGACTCCTGGAAGAATCTGCGCGCAAACACAACGTAGACTTACATTTTATTCTGGTTTATTAACATCGTCGTACACGCAGCTGATGGAAAGGAAGCGAAGGTGCTTACAGTTCCTGACTCCATGAGGGGGAGACTCTGAGGAGCTCCTCTCTCCACCAGTCTCACCCTGCAATACACACACATGGGGGTAGTTTAGCATGCATGTCCACTTTCAGATTAGAGATCGACGTCACTCAGCTGATGCAGATCTTCGTCCTTACCTGTCGTGGCGGAGGGATTTCATATCTACATAAACAGTTGAAGGATCTGGACCAGCCGTTCCCTGTTCAAAACAACATTAGCAATATGATCTCAAAGCCTGCACACAACATCTATGAGAATCTATTATGATAAGTCAATATTTATCTTGTGAATCATTTGCAATATTTACATCAAGTTACATTAATAATACGCATATAATATTACATATGGGTTTTAATTCTAGGATGGTTGAATCTGCTGACCTGCAGGCCAATGGCCAGGTTGACTCTGGAGCCGAATGCGGTGCTGACTGCGCGTGGTGAAAGTCCCAAGTCCTTAAACAGCTTGGAGAAGGACTGTGTGAGCGCCAGCCGAGGCCTTTCCTCTGCCACTACAACACAGCTCCTCACACATGACAGATTCACACCTCGCGTCTGCAAACAAACAACCATCAGTCACACGCGCACACACAGGGGATTGATACAGTAGCCTTAAACGCTGTTAAATAAGTGTAAGAGAGTCAGATACTCTATATGCTTAAGACAAGTGTGTGTGTGTTCACCTTCAGAACCTCGGTCTGCGTTCCCAGGCTCTTGGTGCAGAGCTCCATGACGGAGTAGGAGCAGAAGGTGTCTCTGATCTTATACTGACTGAGTGTGCTCAGCCACAGAGGAGGAGAGCCCTCCAGCTCCATTGGGGGAATCAGGATGGACTGATGACCTGAATACACACTGTAGGCACAAACAAGGAGAGAGAGAGAGAACATGATGCAAAGGTCAAAACGTAAAAGTTAATCCGGTCAAGCTTTGTGTTCAGTGTAGGCATATCATCCTTTCACTACATGAATACGTTAATCAATAGAACTCCACAAAGACAGTACAAACCCAATATACAGACATGTTCATGTTTCTAAATTTAGTAGTTTGGGGTTGTGTCTTACCTTGAGAGGCACCAGAGAACAAAGCCAAGGCCGCAGTAGGGGTCGAGGCAGATGGCCACCTGTCTGGAGGAGTAGAGCTCACACTGGAGCTTAATGGAGCGACAAAGAGCACTCACTGCAGCATGAGAGATCTGGAAGAGCAAAACAAAACACAAACATACATTTCACTGTCTTATAAGCACGTTCCATTCGAGAGTCTCCTCAGTCACTGCTGTGTGTGAATACATTACGTGTGTTTACTTGCAACCGCGGTGCGAGCTTAAAATGTACGCCCTTATGGGGTGTAAAAGGAGCAGCACAAGGAGCAGCGTGTCTGAGAGTGTACCAGGAGCCAAAACAACTAGAAGCATTTGGATATCCGCAAACAAAATTTGGATTCACAAAGAGAATCATTACTGGTGACGAGACATGAATTTATCACTACGAGTCCGAGAGCATGGAACAGAAACATCCTCAATCACCTACTGAGAGTTCAAAAATCGACGATGTGGAAAATGGAGTAACAGTTTTCTGGGATTCTCAAGGGCCAGTATTGGAAGATTATCGGGAAAACAAATCAACAATGCTCGTTACAGTGAGATACTTATTGAAGCGCTGAAATCTAAACATCGGATTAAACGCAGAGTCTCACTATTCATAGGCATTGTGATCTTGAATGACGATGTACACACTTCTGCCCACACTTTGTTTCGAGGTGTTAAAGCGGCCTCCCTGTTGTCCTGATCTTGCTCCATCAGACTTTCACCTGTTTGCTCCTCTGAAAGCAGCAGTACGAGGACGATGATTCACTTCTGATGAAGAAGTGAAGACAGCGGTGCATTTGTTTAAGAGCTCAGCTCAGTTTTTTAATGAGGGGAATGAAGCGAAAGCTTGTTGACAGATGGACAGAGTGTATTGAAAGCAAAGGGATTTTGTAGAAAAATGGTTTAAATAGAATCTACAGCCAGAGTGTGGATAAATATGACCTTGTAGATAAGATGGATAGATAATACTGTATTTTACGTTTAGTGATCCACACACACTGAAAGTACACATCATCATTAGTGTGTGGGAATATAATTAAAAGAGCAGGGCTTATGTATGAATGTTATCTTTACCTTCACGCCTGTCAGCATGCCAGTGGTGGACACGCTGAAGTCCAGATAGGCCAACATCTCAGGCGTGGGAGGTTTATAGATGTTAGGCGGCCGCTTCTTCGGAAGATCATCTGCACAAGCAGCAAGACAGACATGTGAGCGAGGGCACGAGTAAATGAGTGAGTTAGTAAGAGAGACACTCCTCCGATCCTGTGACATCTTCATGAGGAATGAGTTCTGCTATTACCCGTGTCTATGATAGTGGGCCACGTCTTTACGTTCACGCTGGCTGCGGCTTCTTTGGATCGTAAAGTCTTCATGAGAGCCTGAGTGGTCAGGATGCAGGCTGCTTTGCTCACCTAAAGAGAACATCCGTGCCATTTTACACACACACACACACATTAAAGGTGGTGATATAGAGGTTTGTGCGAGTGTTGTGTGAATGACTCACGTCTATGATCATGCGCACTGTGGGAAGCGTAGCCGCCAGGTTTTGGGGGTGAGGAGGCCGGACCGTCACCGGTATACAGCCGGCGTACAGACAGCCATAGAATGCGGCAATAAGATCGATGCCTTGAAGAAGGACAAGAAGAAAAAAAACCTCAGACTCACAGCGTAATTATTATATTACAAATTATATAATGTAGTGTCCAAAGGTCTGTGTCGATCATTAGTGTTCGCGTTTGAGAAATATAATCTGTACAAGGTTAAATTCCTAATGAGAGCAGTGATGTACTGGAGACTCTATGAGACTCTAGGGTACTGGGTGTCACGTTTAATCTTTAGGTGGGAATCTTTAGTACCAGGAGGGTAGAGCAGCACCACGTTGTCTCCAGTGTTGATGCCTCCTCTCTCCTGCAGCGCTGCTGTAATCTTCTCAGCTCTTTTGTGAAGCTGTACACATGTGGCTGTGCTTACTGCCGCCCCCTGTAGGACAAGATGGTAAACAGCAGGGTAAATGTTTGTGTTTAATTAGTACAGTTCTTGAGAGTTTTAAATATAAATCCATATTTCTATACGGATATACGTTTTCTCTCTCTCTCTCTCTCTCTCTCTCTCTCTCTATATATATATATATATATATATATATATATATATATATATATATATAGTTTTCTGAGGAAATTGGATTCCTAGACTGATGAGCAATGCGTATCGTGCTCTCTCACTTACTTTAGCATTGAGGACCATGTAGAGGACGTGATCAGGGTCACTCTGTGCTCTCGACTGCAACGCCTCTGACAGGAACTGATGCTGTAATGCAGGAGGGAAAAGTCGTCATGACTCATCATAAAAAGTAAGAAATATAAGACTTATTCTTGACTTTATTACCCTGTATAGAGGGTCAACCTTTAGAGAATGTGCATATTTTCAATATTACATTTTATGAGAAAGTATAACCAGAAAATACAGTTTGAGACAGAACATTTAATGCAATAGTTTGGCCAAAATTTGGATTTCACACAGTTTTTACCCTTTGCCACGAATTAAATCAAACAACCAAGACATATTTGGGGCCTGAAATGTGATTCTATAGTTCCTGAAACCAAAAATCTGAATTGTTACACTCTCATCAAAGAGCCATCACTTAACAGCTAATAAATTGTTTTAAAATAACAAATGTCGTGGGTTTGATTCCATGTTTTCCCAATGCTTGGTGGATTTCTCCCGGGTACTACGGTTTCCTCCTACAGTCCAAAGATTAAGCTAATCGGCATTCCCAAATTGCCCGTTGTGTATGCGCGCACGTGCCCTTCATAGGCTTCAGGCCCCTCCACAGTAAGATAACCCATTTTGATCTGTATTCAAAATAAAATTTTAATGGATTTGAAACATTGAATTCGAAATGACGTAATTCAAAAAAAGTTGCCGTGACTTTTTGCTGTTCTTGCATCTTTTTTGTCCATATTACAAATAACATCATGGGAGCTTCGAAACCATATAGGCAAGTTTGTCCGTAAACATTGGTGACGATTTATGTATGCAGATCGCACAATCCTGAATTAATAGCTCCAGTCTTGCCTTAACGGTTAGCTCGATTAGTCTTGCGCATGAATCTAAAGAAATACATTTTAGACTCGAAACATTCCTTGGCTGATTTGACCTCATTTGGAGCAAAGGGGTGCACAAACTGTATGTACAGAGGTCATCTTTGTCCAACCTATTTCATTGTAAAACACAAAAAACATAATCGAGGAAGCAGCATTATGAATACAAGGTGTGCGTGAGTGCTTCACACTGCATGTCACACACCACATACACACAGAAGCAGGAAAGGCAGCTCATGCAGACAATGGGCATCGCTCACGTAAGCAAAACAGCCCTTATAAATAAACTGGTGTACATGTGAGTGTTGCTACTGTTTCTAGTGCGCTAGTAAAACTTTAAATGCATTATATTGTATATTCTTTAACAAGGTAGGTAACCTTACTTCTGTCGCATTCAGGACGTACTGTATATATCCATATATAAACTACGAAGACAGCAGTTGCTCTGTCACCATGTTACAAGAATAATTTTTATGGTTCGGTAAATTCACTGTAGATCATCTCAAAGTATTTCCCACCCCCATAGATAAACCAAACTTTAAATGTTAGATTAGCTTTAATTTAATAAAAATGACTTTGGAATAAACCAGTAGCTGCACAAATAAGAAAATGATCCATGTCTTAGTGTTCATGGACACTGTTACATTATGGGCTGCTAATGGGTTTGCGAGCTCAGTTAAGTATCTGATTATTTGCTGCCCCGTCTGAATCTAATGACACGAGCAGATGGCGGTGGCAACTACACACAGCGTGTAAAGCATGTGTGTGGTTTCATCAGTGGAAGTGTGAACACGAGCAGATATTACGACACTATGATTATCAGAACGAGTTATTGCTAGGGAAGCTTTCGCTCTGAAGCTTTCTGTGGAGCCCTGATGAAACTACGATCCTTGTTATTGTGTTATGGCCGGTGGTAAAGGAGAGTCATAGCTCAGGCCAAAACACAAACACACACAAACAGATACTGTACACACACACACACACACACACACACACACACACACACACACACAGTTTAGGGCTGCTAGCATTCAGGCTTACCATCTTCATGGGCCATGTACAGAGCTAGAGGCCCACGTAAACAGAGAGTGGAAAATAAAGAGAGCAGCAGTCATGCTCCTTGAACCTGGTTTCATCACATGCTATTTCGTGCTGCTTTTACTTTTCGTTCGCAATTTGCATTGAAAACAAATTATGAAAGAACACCATGTATTTTTATACAACGTGTAAATTGTTAATTAATGACCCACACATTTTAATGTCCATTTAAAATATATCAACAATAAAATAGTAATTAAATCACTTTAGTTTGCTACAAATCATTACAGATTTAAAATTATGGCTTGCTGTGACTCCAACAGGCTCTGATGTCATTAACTACAGGGTAGAGACAAAGCAGCTGAATTAAAAACTAAGGTGACAAAAAGTGGTGCTATTTTGTCACCTTAAATAATAATAAGGCCACAAATAATACTAAATTCAATTCAATTAAGGTTTTATTTGTATACCTGTTGCGCTTTTTAACAATGGCCTTGGTCAGAAAATGGAGTTTTATTGAATCAAAAAGGAAATTTTACTGAAATTGAGAAACGTCTGAAGAAATATGCATAAATCTTAATTATCACATTGTCCCTGATGACGAAGCTTTGAGAGGAACCAGACTCAACAGGGAACCCATCCTCATTCTGATGATATTGGATTGCAGGGATTGATCCAAGATCAAATTGTGTGTTAGACTTGGCTAAATAAATAGGTTTCTAGTCTAGACTTAAACACAGAGACTGTGTCTGAGTCCTGAACATTAGGTGGTTATTCCATAACTGGGGTTTTGTAAAAAATAAAAAGATTAAAAAAAAAAAAAAAAACTTCTTCAGTTTTCATAATACGAGGTACTGACAAACAGCCTGCATCATTTGATCAGAGTCATAAAACACTAGCAGTTCGCTCTGGTTCGGTGGTATGAGACCATTTAGTGCTTTATAGTACTATTAATATTTCTCTCAGAAATTTTAAGACAATTCATAGATCATGCTAGAAAGCTGCAGACCTGGTAAGCCATCGCACAGCTTATCAGCATTTGTACATTTGTAGTGATCTGCAGCTAAATTTGCGAAAGTGAGAACTGGGATTAAGCTTCTTTTCGTGTAATGCTAAAATAAATGATTTATTTAAATCAGTCAGCTGTTTAGTGTTGTTCAGAGAGGATTTATTGTATCCTGGTACTCAGAGATGTCAGAAACAGATGTGGCCCGAGTCTGATGTATTCTTCTCACCTTGCGGGACATGTCCTGATCATCAATGATGCCCAAGTCCCTGCCCGTAGCCTGGGCAATCCTCTTCCCTGCCACCAGGTTTCCTACCATGATAGAGGCAGGACCTACTCCCACTGTAACAAAAAAATTATTGATCAATTAAGTGATGCACTGTACACAATAATCTTTCAAACAATAAAAAAATAAGGATAAATGAACATTTTACACACATTCATAATAAATGTACCAAACTATATATGGCAACATCCTTTATTTTTGTACAGTATTTCACCTCATGCAGCAATAAAAAGAGAGAGTCTGGGTATCATGAAGGCTTTAAATAAGTACCTGGTTGCTTCTGCCTGGGTTTAGGCAGGTTGGTCACGCAGGTATGAGGGCACATAAGGATGTTGCAAGGGTGCAGGGAACCCTCCGCAAAGCAGTGCTTCGTCTGAGACACGTGGATGCCACCCAGAGGCGTCTTGGGTAAAGTGTTGGCCGGGACTAAAGCTAAACAGTACAAGCCCACTTGATGGATAGTGTCTATAGCCTGAAATAAAAAGTAATCCATATAATCATCGTGGGAATGCATTTTAAATTTGAACATACATTTATATCTTATATTTGTTACTTGAAAAAAAAGGAGACCTGTAGGACTCGACTCATCCACTGAAAGCTGTCCTCCTCGTTGGCATCGGGCCTCTGCTCGGCCACGATCACGATCCTCTCGTCATAGAACACTGTGACTGAGAACACTGCAATCCTGTAGAATCCACGAACACACATCTTTCAAGACTCTCATAGATTTGCACTGCGTTTCAGAACAATGCAGCACAGCCGAAGCGCTCACCTCCCTCTGTAGACCGTTTTTACCGGCTCTACAGCCAGTGCTGTGGCCACCAGGTCATCCGCGTTATGCCTGCGTCCGCTGACCATGAGCAGCCCCTCGATTCTCCCCACAACAAACACCAGACTGCCCTGATGGAGGAAAAATATACATAAAAATACTCCCATCTGACAAAACAAAAAACAAAAATAAGGCAGTTTTAAACCAGGACAGTTAGTGATGTCTTACCGGACCCACAAAACCCAAGAGTCCTGTACGTGTGAAAGGTGTCTCGCCTATAGGAGTTCCACCCGAGTTTACAGGAATCACCTAGAAAGAGCAAAAAAAAAACAAAAAAAAAAAAAAAACCACACCACAGTTTAACAACATTGTATAAAATTTAAAACATAACTGTGATAAGTTCCTGTACAATACTCTACAGGATGTTGAAGATTTACTGTCCTGTACCTCAAAGGTGTTTTTGGTGACTCCTGGTAAGCCGTAGTACATGGTACCGCCAGCCCGAGAGTTCAGCACAATCTCGCCAATCTCGTCTGTTTTACACAGCATGGGAGGGCCTTCTGGCTTGACTATACACATCAGAGCTAAAACACAAAAGTGGAAACATTTAAAAGATAGAAACCTCCTGATTTCTGTCTATTTAAATGTGTTCTGTCCAAGTTCACTCTACATTTTGTATTATGCAGAAATTACTGCTCATAATTATACAGAAAACAATACAAAACTATTATTATTACTACTACTCTAGCACTTCTGATTATTTGTACTTACTCCAAAGCTGTATTTAAAACTCCACAGTCATTTATTTCAACAATGTCTATTCAAGATTATTTTCTTGTACTAATGGATGTCCAAGGGCAATCGAATGAATGTTTATGCAAAACAGACGATTCTGTAGAAAGCACTCTTTCTATCTTCCCCAAAGCTATTATTTTTTCCTTCAGAAAAAATTATGGTCCATGTTTTTTATTTTATGAAAAAAAAAATTTATGGGGGTGGTGGTGGAGGATTTGTGATCACGGAAAACGAGCAAAGATTAGACAAAAAAACATTTGGGGAAAGTATAAGAAACATTCATTCTTTTCTATGCTCGACTGTATTCCTCTTTACTTGTTCCCTTTGTAGATAAGCACGTAATCGTTTTAATGTAGAAAACAGAAGTCCTCCTGTAGCGTGTATCCTCACCTCCGGGCATCACATGGCCAACGTCCTGCACAGTCAGAGCAGAGTTCTTGTCCTCTGTGTTGACACGGATCACTCCGTGACTCAGTCCTCCCATAGACAGGACGGCTCTGGCAGGGAGAGGAGCACCAGGGACGCCGGGCCTAAACACGCGCACATGCACACAAACAAACAGCTCTCAGAGACTGTTATGTAAAACACTGACAAATGTCAGTGACAAATGTTGACCTTCAGCACATACCTGCGTATAGCTACGGTCAGGGCCTCGGGAGAAGAGGCACAGGGACAGATCACCTCGGGCTTCAGGCCGTGATTCTGGAACACGTTCAGGAAGGCATCACAGGACGACACGGACCCTAAAACATGTGCACACGTGTAAGTGAACAAGGTTGAGAAGTGTGCTTGATGGTATTATGATGAAGGTTATTAGCTTCCTCACAAGGATTAGCACCATCAGCTACAATAAGCATGCGCAGGGAGGACAGGTTGATGTCCTTTTGGTCTCGATGAGCCATCATAGCCCAATGCAGATCCCGGCACTTTACGAGTGCTACGCGTGCTGTATGTGCAAACACAAACATTTTAGTTAAACCTATTAACTTTGGTCATTAAAATAAATAAATAAATAACGGTGAATATATATAAATAAATAAATAAAACTGCTTTTCTGTTTGATGTACTCATGATACGACTGAATGTAAATATTTAAGCGGCGCACTTAGGTGTCTAGTTGTGAAATTTATATTTCCAAAAACAAAATTTTTGAAAAATATTTAAGACAAGTCTTTTAGGGTATAGAAACTTTTGCAACCTTTGCTGACGTGAACCCGCTGCACCCAGGACAGTGGACATGCCTTCATGACAGCATAGGGCACACTGATGGTGTGAATCCTGTTCATCACACTCTGGAGGGGGGAAAAAGCAGGGGTTTAAAAGCAGCTCGCACACAGCTTTCAGACTACCTGTATCACACTGCCAATGTTTAACAACAAAGCAAAAGCAGGAAACTCACAGTCAGGACCCCGTGCCACAGCCCCATGTCTTTCTTGAAGTCCAGGACATTAACCAGTGTCTCACCTGAAACCATGCACAGACAGGAATCATCATTAAGTCAGTGTGTATCAAGTTGGTTTATACACAAATATAGCAGTCTTAGCGGTATAGTAAGTGTTATTTTGCCTACAAGCACCAGGGTTCCTGAAACGTTTTTCACGAACTAAAACCTTTTTGGGGAAAGGGGGTGAAAAAAGAACAACAACAAGCACAAAAAGGTCCCAAAAACTACAAGGACATTCCGTTTTGTGTAAAAATCAAAGGTATCATAAAAAACACTGTCTTGTCAGTTGTGCCACTTTTATTCCGTTATAAATCCCATTCAAGTAACTGCTTATGACTTGAACACGGCTTTTTAAGAATAACATATGAGGGTGTTCATTATGTGACGCTTTCTTTAGCCCTATCAGTACGTCCATCTCTAGCAAATCCACAGAAGGAAATGAAAAAGTTCCTAGAAATTCTTTCTCCATATTCTAAAGCAAATGGATCCTGTTGTGGGAAAATGTGCTTCGCCTGCACACAGGCATCATGAAATATTAATTGAGCTCAAGAACACACAGCTTTCTGCTCTCAATTATTTAACACTTCCCCTATTGCCCTGGTTTGCTGACTGCGCTCGGTATTTAACAGTCTCCACTGAAATCACTCTGATTACACACACAATTTGTAATTAATGTTGCTGTATAAAGCTGTTGGATGTGGAGAGAGCTTGTGTGATGTAAACAGCACAGTCCTCCTCTAACCATGTCATTAACATTTCATAGCTCGGGATCAGAGTGTGTGTGGTGCGAGGAGGAAGGGAGGTGGTTTACTTCTCAGCTTGGTGTCGGTGATAAAACGGTGATAATCTAGTGATAATACGGTGCTGCAGTGTGACTCACCTTCACAGTAATTACAGGCCTGAGTGAGAGCCTGGCAGTGCGTCAGCATGGAGATTTTTGAGACAGCCACCCCCATCACTGTGCCTTCCTTACTGGCCTTGTACTAAAAAATAAAGAAATAAATCCATTACAACATTAACAAGATGAAAAGGGATCTCATGTATATGGTGCGTGGAATCAAACTGATTTTAGTGCACTTTTACACTCTGAGGTTGTAAGTGAAGTATGCTTTCAGAAAGTGCATTTAAATTACTTAAGATTTAGCAATGAACAACTTAATGAATTATTCAGATTATAGATTTTTTTTTTGCCCTGTTAAGATTTATGTAGACATGAAATAAAACAAATAAAAATATTTTGTTGATTAGAAAGGTAGGAAGTAAATACAATGCAGGTTTAAAAGTTATCATCAAACTTTGAAATATGTAAAATTTGTGTTTTGAAATGTGTAAAATTTGTGGCATTTGCACACAAAGCTGGATGTCAAATGTTCATTCACACAAACTGGAAGAACAAAATTACCTCAACATTTCCAGAGCTCCATTACAGTACCAGTATCGACTGTTATGCTATGCATAAACTTAACAATTTACTAACACTTTATATGTAATAAGCATTCGTGAGTTTCACACAATTCCGGTTGTCTTTCAAACTGCTGTCTTTGTCCTTTTTTTTTTTTTTTTTTTAATTAAAAGATGCTTGGTTCTACGTCGGGTCTCATCCTTGGGGAACATGACACTGCTTGCTTGCATCTATTTCTTTTCAGCTTTCTTCCTCAAACATTCATTATATCTAAACAGGTGTTTCCCAAAGTGTTAGATACTGCAGGTGAGTCACGAGATGCCTTATGATTTATAACTAAGAAATAAAAAAAAATTATGTTTACTTTTCAGTTTATAATTAGGTTTAGAATTCCCATAAATATTTCTGATTAAGAATTTACATTTAAAAAGTAACCGGAACTAATAAAACAATGAGATTGAAACTATAGGATCTTCTTCATTTATCTCAGTGCCATGTGTTGATCAGAGCTGTAATTAAAGATTTTTACATTTCTATCGTGTCGAGCTAAACAAATATTCTAATTATCATTTAATTATTCAGCTATTACAATCATTATATACTGTATATTCATTGCGATTCTTTAAGGTAAAATAGAAGCTGAATACATCCTTCAATGAACAGCATCTAATCTTGAAACACAATTTGGATTTTTGCATTGGAAAAATGTAACACCCTGAACATTTGCATGGTATTTACACAGTAATAGTCAGTGACGGCTCCTCACCTCGATGTAAGCTGTGTCAGTGTTAGCAGTGGGGATGTGTGGCTGCCAGTCTTTAGACGGTTTGGTAAGATACTTGGTGTCTGTGACGACCCATCTGAGCCGAGGCCATCCTGTGAAAACGCACACTCGTTCAACATCAATAAACTCCTCATCTCTGAAACTGAACACCAAACTGAGAGGCTGCAGATACCTTTAAACTGGAGGATTTCTCCACTGGGGGATTTGGGTAGCCCTTTAAGGCACACTTCGCTGGTGAGAGCCAGACCGATCCCACAGCTGCCCAATAAAAAGCCAACTTGCTGGTTTCCTGCATCCTGTACAATGAAAATGAGAAAGAAAACATATTTGTCCCACGGTTTCTCAAGGAGTGGTACACGCACCTCAAGTGACTCTAGGTGGTGCGCAAGGTAAAATATTGTTATATTGGAAATTAATCTATGGAAGGAGTGTGTCAACCAGGGCAGGATGTAGAAGGGGTGCCTGACCTAGAAAGTTTAGGAACCGCCGTAATACTCATGGAAATAACAATGGAAATGTTACAAGACGAGAAGAAAATGTACATCTGAGTCTTTACTTTGTTCAGTGCAATAGACGTTGATGCTGAATAGAAATGTACTAATCCTGAAAAAAACTTGTTAAAACTTGGTAAGAATAGGAAGGCTGGTGATTCAAGCAGCCACTGTTGCGCCCTTGGGCATGGCCCTTAACCCTGTCTGTTCCAGGGGAGCTGTATCATGGCTGACCCTGCGCTCTGACCCTGCTTTCTACCCAGGATATGTGAAGAATCAATCTCACTGTACTGCAATATATATCTGACAAATAAAGGCTTCTTTTTTCTTAGACTTCTATCAGGGAGTTCTGAGAGGGAAAAAAAAAAAAAAAAAAAATCTTTTCCTTCCTTTTAAATCCTTCCCTACCTTCTGAGACAGTGGCACCTCTATTGGAACAGGAATGACTTCAGCCAGCAGACAGCCGTAGAAAGCCACCCAGAACATACCAGGATCGCTGTTAGGGTAGACCAGGGCCACCTAGTGGACATACAAAACATTAACGTCTCACTATTAACATGAGCAGAGGATTTAGCGTTCAGCTTTTCTTGCCCTTCTCTTACCCGGTCTCCAGGTTTGAGCACAGGCTCGTTCTTGGTGCCCAGTTTGTTTAAGAGGGTGTATGCCAGTTTAAGACTACGGCTCCACAGTTTACCTGCAGGACAACAAAAAGAGAAGGATTAAGTTCTCAGGAAACAACAAACTGCTGATAAACTCGCACACGCACACACACAATCCTGTGCGACTGACCATAGGTGAGAGTGTAGAGGGGTTTGCCGGTGATGTCCAGCGCTGTGAGAGCCGGGCTCTTGGCTTGTGTGGCACCCCATCGGGCGAGCGCTGCCTGCAGTGCTGGGGGCCAGTTACTCACTACGCCCAGGGGCTCGCTCTTCACTGGGATCATCTGACGACCCTCAGGTCGGGGGGTGTTGGGATCTGGACGAGGGACTAAAAGACGGGTTAAAATGTTAAAAATGCCACAAATCCAGACTTTTTGGTCATGTGACTATATCTGCAAACATTTCCATGAACCACAAAATCTTGGCGTAAAAAGACATAAAAGACATGGATCTCAAAGGTTAATAAGGAATAAACTCTTTAAGAAAGCCTTTCCTTCACTACAATGGAGGTTTTTATAGGAGCAAAAAGGGTACGAGTCCACGTTACAGTCCTTGATTCTATAATCATATCCAAATATTTCTGTGCATATAGCGATATTGATAGGATACCACTATGATATGATCGATTCGAATGATTTGGGATTTTCCCCCCCCCCCCACCTTCCACAATTTGCTCGCCATCATCCATGAAGAATTCGCTGAGTGGAGGACGCTTGGGTCTCTTCAGTGTGTTTAGGAGCTGCTGGATCTTCGTTGAGACTCTGCTGTGCACTGGAACGCCTACACACACACACACACACACAAAAAAGAATTAGTTCTGTGTATTCTCAACCGGAGAATACTAGCTAGTAGATGTAGATAAAACTTAGCACATGCATGTTAGAGGAAACAAATTTACAGGTCACACCATACAGGTCACAATTTTTAACAACAACATGAACTAAACACTATCACACACAAAAAAACAAACAAAAACAAGGAGGGAGAAAGATTAAACACGAAAGCAAAAAAACAGGGGTCACTGCACTGAACAGCGATCTTTCACTTGCCACGGTACCTTTTCCTATAGTCAGAAAAGCAACCCCATGATGGATGAGAAAAGAGCAAAATTAGGGTTAAATACTGGATTTACATCAATGTGCACAGTAGTACTAGCATCCTCTTTGCTCACAAATAAATAAATATTATTTTTACATAGCTGAAGCAGACTATCGGCAGACAGGTGCTCAGCTTTTTACTTAAATTCCATTTGTAATCTCAAGGGTGGCGAGAGCGAAATTTGACGCTCTCGCCGCGTGAGGTGTGAACGCACCATAATGTATCATAATGCTCTTTCTTTGAGATTTGAGAATCCAGACAGTTCCACGTGATCTGTGTGAACCTTAAGCCTCAGCTGCTTTCTCTTCTCTCTTGCATTGATCTAATCTATAATTTTAACAATCCTAGTTGTTGTTTCGTCTGCCATCCTAAACACAGTAAGAGCGATCGAGATATCGTCTTTGAAAAGCTCAATGCAACTAGAATGCATCATTGTCATGGTTATTAAACTACTACGAGAAGTAAACAGTCACATGAATAAAATACTCTCCTCTCGACGACCCTGATAAATATTTATGCAAACTGAATATAAACATTAGTGCGCATTTCTGCACAGGAGAGCATGTGACTGAGTGAATAGGAGTAGTAATAACATGCTCACCGTCTGCAGTGTCCATCATGCTGGAGCGGTTGCTGCCTCGACTCACACCCTTCACTACAGGACTGGAACCCACTTCCGCTCGTGAGTTTCTGTCCTGTGGCGCTGTGGACGTCACATCAGGAGGAACGCTGCTGCTCTCTGTGTCGGAAACATAACGGTGTGTATAAGAACTGCGTATGAGCCTTTCGACATCCCTGAGATAGCGGAATCGCCCTGAATTAAAACTGACTTGTTCTTAGTCACTTGTAAGTCACCAACAAATTGGCTAGTCATTGGTTATGAAACGGTACGACGTGCTTTCTACTGTGATGTAAATCACCTAGGACTCGCTACGAGCTTCGCTCACGGCAAACCGTCACAATTTATACGATTGGCTATGTCTCGTCACGGACTGTTTCTAACGACGACCTGGATACCTGTGACTACAGAAGATACAAACCCGCCAAGTTCCAAACTAGACACCACCATGCGCAGTGTTTCATCTAGTAAAGAAGCATAAAAATATAAAGTGTACAGGGTTGGATTTAGCCATATTGGCGGATTTGCTCGGCCCTCTGTATAATATATATTTACATGAGTGCTCATGTAGAATCTAAACAAGGCACTCGGCATGATTTTGATATGTTGACTCAGAGGTATGAACCACCCTATGACTACCAAATTACCTACAGACTGCTACGATCCACCTTTGAAAGATATCTATACTGTGTGTGTATATATACACACACACACACTCTACATACAGATATATTTAAAGAGAAAAATAAAGGAACGCAATGGCAGTAACGAACTAAGCGTGAGCTTGTGTTGGTTAAGCATTCTGCATTTCTATTAATGCTGGAGATTAATTTCCCTATGATTTAGGTTGCAGTGCAGTGTAAGACAGAAACTGCTGCATGTTTACAGTTTACAGTGGAGGCGCTCATTTCCACAGCATATGAACCATCCTGGAGACAAAACAGTCCCTTAGAACGCATTAACGCTGCTTATAAAACACCAACATGGACTTAATGATGTGAAACCAAATGCTGCCTGACAATTTCCCTTTGCCGGCTCGCATTTATTGAGAGCGTTAAAAACATCCTGTTCCTCTAATAATCTTCTTTAAATGCCTGAAATAAAGCAGGAGAATCTGTCCTGTAAATATACTGAAGCCTAACTTAACGGCGATGAGAGATTCAATCTAGGTTTGGTTTCGAACTCCTAAAACCGGTCAGCAATTTGTCATTATAAAATACTTGACGGTGTTGGCGTACCTATACGGGTGTGTGCGAGCACGTCGGCCAGTGCGTTCTGGATGTGGTTCTTGCTGCCTTCTCCATGAGACAAGGTGGACGAGGCGGAGGACGAAGTGGACGATCCCTGGATTGAGCGGTTGATCCAAAACTCGGAATTCTGCAGACTCTGAGCGAGAACCGCGCTCACTGCGGCCTGACGTCTGCGCAGAGACCCTTCGTCCTCCGATGCAGATGACGTGTCTGCACACAGACACACGCACAAGATTATCACAAAGATATTAACTGTGTCTCAAGGAAAAGAGAAAAAAGGAAGGAAAAAAAGTGGCAAAGATATGACGAGATTCTCTCTCAAATTAAAAACAGCAGGACTCTAAGTGAATCGTTAACTGCGGAGGGTTCGAGGTGTCTGCAAGCACACATGGCCATGAACGTGTGTAGAAGCAATTAACATCATTTGCTAAATGATTCCACATGTTACTTATTAGTCTCAATCTTTTTATAAAGCACGCTTCTCTGCTTCAGGCACAATCGGAGCTGTTTGTGCAGACCTGGTATTGCCGCGTTCCCTCGGTCCTGGTCACTGGGCTGTAGACAGAAGGGGCAGCAGAAGGCAAGTGGGCGCGAGCTCGCTACTCACCAGGAGGGGTGCAGTTCTCCACGGTGGCATGGACGAAGGCTGATCGACGCTTAGTAGGCATGGGCAGCGCCATCTTCTGCTCTTTATGCTTGGCCAGAGCCGCCTGTACGGCTTCCGTGTGGATATCTGAGAAGGGGACAGAGGAGCAATTACAATAACACGCAGTCACTTTATCGTAATTACCAGTTGGCGCTACAGAGAAACGGCAGTGTGTAGTTGATGAGACGGAGCTATAAAAGGTTCGATCTCATTATTATCAGACCCAAGTTGAAATCCACCGATAGTAGTATTGTGTGTCTGAGAGTTTAAGAGAAAGCACTATGGAGGGCAGCGTCTTAAACCGTTATACCTAATAAACACATGTGATGAAAGATAAAACCTTCTATCAAAAAGACTGTTAAGATTTTTACCCTCAAAAACGCAACATATTTGAATCTTGTAAGTGATGTACACTTGAACGTGTATATTCGGTCATTCTGACATTAACGTTGCTGTTTAGACCTTCTTGGTTTTACATTTTCTCATTCCATAAAAGGTGCTCAGGAAGGGAAGAAAATGCCAATAGAAATATAATCTGATTATTTTAGATTATTAAAATGTTAACAAAAAAAGATTAAATAGTCATAATATAAAAATTGGTAAATCATATGGGAAATATTGAATATATTTTATTATATTATAATATACATTTTCAGTTTTATTTTAGTTGTTTGTTTTTTTCTTTCTTTCTCGTTTTCCCTTTTTTTTGGAATGCAGAACAAAAAAAAAAAAACAAAAAAAAACTTCCAGCTCCACGTTTCTTTTTTTTTTTCTCTCTCTCTCTGTTTCTCTCCTTTCCTTTTTTAGGGTGGGGTGGGTGGTATAGGTGTTTATAAGAGGGTTATAAAATGTGCATTGAAACACTACATGTTTACGCTATTTCCCTGTTTAAAATCAATAAAAATATTGTTGAAAAGAAAGAGTTATTCCCATTTGTAACAATGCTGGGAGATTTGTCTGCATATCAGTATCACTGCGATTATAATTGATATGTTTGTTTATCTATCTTTATAGTTCACTGACGAGATTTGTACTGTAAATATGATCAACTACTGAAGATTTCTTTTTTTCCCCCCTAAGGAAAAGTTCTCCTCCATGTTGCTTCCATGTCACAGGCTGGATGGGGCAGAGTCATGGGACTACACACGAGGCGGTATGTTGTTGAAGTTTTGTTTAAACACGCACCAAAAAATAAATAAATAAATAAATAAATAAATAAATAAAACCATATCTTTTGGTCTTAAACAAAATAATATTAAAAATAAATAAACAATTAACACAGGCAATATTAAGTCTAGTTGAGCTTCAGAATTCTGAAAGTTTTGATTGAGCTCTAATTTGTAAAGGTGTCATTTTTAGATTTTAAATTGAATGAGCCATCTGCTATTACTAAAGCAAATGTTTGAGTTCAGCAGTACGTATTAATGTATTAATGTGCGAATGTTGTCTCGACCCACAGTGCAGTGATGCGACACATGAGAAGGAGAGGATTGGGATGTGGTTGAACGGGTAGTGTTACGAATAATCTGTAGCTAGCTTTGTAATTTGTACTGATATTCATGTGGAACCAGTGGATTTAAACCAGGAATTTAGGGCAAAACTTGACAGAGTATGAACGATGCAATGCACGACTCCAGTGATTCAGTCATATAATCTCTGTCGTTAAGAACTAAGCATATTAGTGATGGTGAAGACCGAGACTGAACTGGGAGAGATACCTGATCTGTAACGGTCATCGCGTGTCCCGCCGCTGCGGTGCGAGCGGTGTTGCCGTGGAGGGGCCGAGGGTCCTGCGTCCGGGCTGGGAGACGAGTCGACACCAGGGCCTGGAGCCAAGTGGATACTCTTTAGGCCTGGATCGACATCTACACACATTACAACACACACACACACACACAATCAGAGCACGGGTCTATACAAGAAATAAAAGAGATGCAATTACAGCTTTTACCTTCATAGAGACGTGCACAGCGTGAAAACACACGGATTAGGTGCGGTGTGTGAAGCAGCCAGGGGTGAAACTTCAAAGGCTTTAAATGGCATCTTTAAAAGCATGACATTTAAAGATTCCACTTTAATAGATCATTTAAAAAAAGTGCTTTCTGAATTGTATTAATAAGAGCATGTGCCAAAAAAAGTTAATCTATGTTAGGAAGCTGGGGACAAATAAATTGACAACACTTTCTCCATGAGTGAGTCAGAGTTTCTGGGATGACGCAACGACAGGAAACTGCCCTGACACGGCTAGTTCATCTTTTCATTTCCTCCTTTGTTTCCTGTTCGAGTCATATGATGAGATAAATCCCCGTGTTCAGCTACACAAAGGGAAAGGGGTTGAGAAATATTGGCTTAGATCACTTAAATTGCAGGCTTTTAAAAAGCGAATCGCTCTATTCTGCAGGCCATTTTAATTACAGATCTCACACAGAGGTAATAAGTGCTTATGAAAACAAGGTTTTTGCCATGACAAACTGGGCTATTGTGGTGAAGAACATGCCTGTGCTTGCCTCGATCGTGCAGTCTCAACGTCGACCACTAGATGGCATGAGGGAGCTGGAGATAAATATATTCTATTCAACACCAAAAAAAAAAAAAAGTAATAAAATCTTTTTAGCCTGAAGGAACATGTGTGACTAACAAAACAGATTTCTGGGATTGTAAACATATCAATAATATTTCTTTAAATCCTTGAATAATATTCGCAATTTCAGTGCATGCGCTCTCACAGAAAAAAAACTGCCAAAGCCATAGAAAATTTAATCTTACTATAATAAATATGAAAGGTTTATTTTTGCATTTATTTATTTACTACACACATTGTAAGGACGAACGTCCTAATCTAAAATATTATATTACTAAAATATTTTTTAAGGTGTGTACTGCAAAAATGACAAGTTAACTAAGTGAAATATTTTCTAATCTTACCAGTCCAATCTATAATTTCAAGGTTTTAAAAAAAATGTTTTTAAAGAAGAAGAACAAACCGAACATAAGATTATTATGCTTATTTTCAGTCAAATGTTACTAAAATTGCGAACAAAAATGTCTTGGCAGATAATTTTGCTTCTTTCAAGAACTAAATTCCTAAAAACAAGCAAAATTATCTGGCAATAGAAACAAGACATTTTTCACTTGCATTTTTAATAACATTTGGCTAGAGATAAGCATAATAATCTTGTGTTTTGCTGTAGTCTTGTTTTTAGAAATTATAGATAGGATTTTGGCTAGATTTGAGAATATTTCACTTGCTGAGACATTATTTCATTGCGGTGTGAGACGACTGCCAGAAAACGTCTCCGACAGCCTGAGCGATAGCGTTCTGCCTGTCAGACGATACGATGAAGATTCTGCAACAGCAGAACTTGACATCACTACAGCACACACATTTCATCAGTGTAATCTGGCCTCAGGAGGATATTTGGGATTTTGTCACCACTACTTCTACTACTTTATTTGTAGCTGTCCCGGGAGGCCGGCCGGTGTAATCCTTCACATCTGAAGACCGTGGGAGAGAGAGCTCTGGCACTGCAAGATTATCCAGCGCTGTGCAATTAATCGGATTTTAATTACAATTTTGGCTTCCAACAATTATGAAAAAAAGACAAATGAGATGAACCGATTATCGTGCTGCATTTCTTTTTTTTCTGCAACAATGTTCTTTTCTCTTTTTTTTTTTTGGTTAGAAATCCATTACATCCTTTTACTTCAATGTCAGTGCGCTTTCATCTTTTACCTCAACCCTTGTTTAATTATTTGTATTTGAAATCAAATTTAAATCATTTTAAAAGTTTTATTGCTATTATTTTCTATTTCATTTTATGATTATTTTCTTCTCTTTTATGTAAAGCACTTTGAATTACCATTGTGTATGAAATGTGCTATACAAAAACTTGCCTTGCCTTTAATTTAAAGTTAAATAAATGCGTGAACAAGTTATTGTGTTAAGTAATCATGAGCCAGAAATAATCGTGATGATTTCACTTTAAGATCATGTCAACTTGAAGAATTCTTACACATGTGCGAAACAATCCGCACTCCTGTTGAAGAATCTTTTTAAATTAACGTTTATAAAAGACAAATACATCATTTTTCGACATAATCTGTCCAATACACTTTTGTCCATCTGTCAATAAGCTTTCGTATTCCCTAATTACAAAATGTTTTAGTCTGCGCTGCGAGCCACGAATGCACCGCCGTCTTCACTTCTTCATCGGAAGTGAAATCTCTGTCTTGATCGAGCTGCTTTCAGAGGACCAAACAGGTGAAAATCTGATGGAGCGAGTTTAGGACTATAGGGAGGATGCTTCAACACCACGAAACTAAGTGTTTGCAGAGTGTCGACGGTGTGGGGTTGCAGAGGTTTGTAGATGTGGATCGACATGCAACGCCCGTGGATAGTAGATCCCTGCATTTAACCCGAAGTTTAAGCTTCTGCTCTTCAATAAGCGTCTCACTGTAATGAGCGCTTGTTGATTGTTAAACATTTTTCCTGATAAATGTTCCAATACTGGTCCTTGAGAATCCAATAAAAACCGTAAACAGAAATTTTCCAGCTGATGGTCGACTTTTGAAGGTTTTCTCGGTCTGTGATTGAGGATGTTTCCGTTCCATACTCTGGGTTTACTCTCCGGCTCGTAGTGATGAATCTGTGTCTCGTCACCGATAATGATTCTCTTCAAACTTTCACCTTCCTTACAGTAGAGTATCGGTCAAAATTTAGTTTACCCTCTTCCGTCAGTTGTTTCGGCACCGGGTACACCCTCAGACCACCAAAAAAATTAATAAATCAAAGCATGATGCTTGTCTTTCGTCCAATTTTGCTTGCACCGCAGTTACAAATGAACCGATGTAAAACACTCGCACCTGCACAGCAGTGACTGGGGAGACAGGAGCCTTGAACGGAAAGCGCTGAGAAGACGGTGCGGCCGTCTATAACTGAAATACGGATAGTTTTTGACTTGCCCGTATGTAGGACACCCAAACCTGGGCGAGGATTATACGCTTTGAATCTGCATTGTGATTTGAGTAGCATATTAGAAGTAATGTGATGATAAAATAAGATAAAATATGACTTTAATATACTTATATACTGAATTAATCTAAAGATATATAAAGATGATGGTTAAACTTATAGCCGTTTTTAAAACTAAACTAAGAAACTTCAGGTTGGCGTCGTGACTCCGGGCTCACGGTGAAGCACGAAGACCGCGATAAAGTTAACTGGACTACTGCTTTAAACCAGTCTATAAGTGGAGCCGCCTTTCCACAGGCCTGATGCATGAGTCACACAGGGAAAGTGTGTGTGTGTGTGTGTGTGTGTGTGTGTGTGTGTGTGTGTGTGTGTGCGTGCGCTCTCAGGACAGAACAGATTTTAATAAACAAAAATTCTGAGATTCGGAAAAAAGAGAAATAAATTCAGAAATAGAATAGAGAAAGGGATTCAAAGTGATTCAGAGAAAGATATAAAAAAAGAAAGAGAGAGAGAAAGAAAGATTTAAAAAATGAAAGTGATTCAGAGAGAGAGACTTAAAACAAAGACACATTTAAACAGGCATTCTTAGAGAGAGAGAGAGAGACTTGAAGAGAGAGAGCTTCAGAAAGAGATATTTAAAAATAGAAAGGTTTAGAGAAAGAGATTAAAAAAAGAGACAATGGTTTAAATGGTTTAAACAGATTCAGAGAGAGAGAGAGAGCTCTTACTCTGGGTACGTGGTATGTACGGGGCCAACAGTTTGGCTCTTTTCTTCTCGTAGCCTTTCTGTGTGATGTCACCTGTGAAGAGAGAGAGAGAGAGAGAGAGAGAGTAAGCAAAGGAGGAGAACCACATCACACAGCATTAAGAAAACTGGAGGTCAGGGAATAATGTGCTCATGATGAGGAGAGTCAGACACACACACACACAGCAATATCTGCACCGCCAACTATCAGGTCCAGTTCAGTGATTACATCATCAGAAACCGTGACGTCTAAGCCGCGTCTCCGCCGCACCCTGGCGTCTGTGCTGCGTTGACCCTGTGGTGCGTCTCCCACCTGCACTCGTGCTCCCGTGCTCGGACATCGCGTCGTTTATGTCCTGAAGTCTCACTGCTGTGTTCATCTTCTACACTGCTCTTACACACACATGTACGTGTGCGCGTGCATGGCCACTAGGTTTTATTAAACCCCCCCCTCCCAGCCCTCCCTGAAAGTACGCATACACATGCAGATCACAAGAACGGAATTATGGGGTTCTTACAGTGTTAATGATCAGAAACTACAACCCAAATGCAGAATGGCAGCACCATCACACACACACACACACACACACACACACACACACACACACACACACACACAGTACATGCTCACAGTGTTCAATTCACACACACTCATTCTCTCAGGGGAAAAAAAAAAAAAAAAAAAAACACTCTTGTGCATACACCTCTCTCTCTCTCTCTGCACACACAACCTGGACCAGCGCTGCAAATGCGGCCGGCGTTTCTCAGGATAAAGTCCACTGTTCTTGTTCCCCAAAGCACACAAACTCTAACACACACACACACACACTTCAACTACAGCTGAGGGAACTCGCACTAACGTCTCACACCAACGGAAAAAACCACAGGACCCCCACCCCTCCCTCAACCTCACACACACACACACACACCCACACCCTTCTCGTCTCACACATGTGTACATAAACACAGAAGGTACAACAATAATAACAGACTACAGTGTGAAAATAATGAGAGGCCTGCGGAGTGTCTTAGTCCCTCACACACACACACCTCCTCGCCTATACTCCTGCCTGTGGGAAACGGCTAACCGCAGGACTAGATAAGCCCCGGAGTTAGCGCTCGGGTCCCTGTCCTCCTCCAGAGCGAGCGATAAGAGGAACCCTGGCCGCCATGTTTGTTTTGGGCGACGACTCCCCGGGACAAAAAGGCCAAGCGGGGCCTCGACATGAACTCGGCCGAACAAAAGAAATGAACAGCGGAGTTGAAGAAGAGCCAAGGGCTCTGTGGAGCCGCAACGGAGATTTATTTCGGGAGAGAATGAAAGAAAGAAAAGGAGACAAAGGGAAACGCTCTCTCTGTCTCTCTCAGCGCAGGGAGACGACGAGCATTGAGCTGATGTTCACGCCTGCTTAGCCTGAGAATGTGCAGGAGAAATACTGCAGCTAGCTCCTGCCATGGTAGTGCTTTTCTGATCTCACACACACACACTCGCACATAATCTCCCACTCCGCTCCTTTTACACACAGCCAATAAAGTTTTACTGGCGCGAGCAATGAACAATGAACTGCCTCGACTCTCTCAAATAACACAGATGTGTTAATACGCTAACTAGCACACACACACACACACACACACACACACACACACACACACGACTTTCAGTATTCAGTCTGCGTGCATCTCCAGGTGGAAGCTCATTCGCTTGTAGTCTAAATTTCAAAGGATTTTTTTTTTTTTTGTAGTTGGAAAATGGTGCAGTACCTCTATAAACCCTACAGGTGGCGTTCTCTAAACAAAGTGACCCTGTTCTTCACAAAAAAAAAAACACACAAAAAAAATCACTATTCTTTTGTGTCCTGATTGATGCTTGTATCACCACATTGACTTCAAAGTTGTTCATGTTTTTTTTATATTTTTTATAGAGACGCACCGATCGATCCGTCAGTGATTGATTTTCCGTTTGATCAGCCGTGACCGATCAGCCTCGGGTGTAAAAGCGGTGCAACAGAAATGTGTTTTTATGGCGTTGCATTAACAACGTTGTGAGCGTTAAACAATCTCCGTCTCGAATTAGTCTCAAACCCACTCGCTCCCGGGCACGGTGACATCATCACATCAGAACGCTCCTGGTGATTCTCATGGCTTCTGATTAGAAACTAAATATAAACACGTCTCCTTTAATAAACTCTTCTGGGATGCTGAGAGCTGGATGATTGACAGGCGAGCGGTAACACCCCTTCATCCTGATCCCAGAGGGGTACGACAGCAACGGCGACAAAACATCAGGTTTACTGACCGCCGCTTTAATGTGACTCTGTTTTAAACAGTGTGGAGGGAGAATAACACATGCATGAGCGCACACACACACACAACAAAAGAAAGAAGAAGAAGAAGAAAAAAAAAAAAACACTACAGACTCGTACACATTTTAAAACATCCGAACACACTAACATACATTTAAACATTCCATGACACACACACACACACACAACCCCCACAAAAAAAAAAAAAACTGAATACACACTATAGCATATACACATTAAACACACTGCAACACACACTCAAGCATATCTACACTTGACACACACACACACACACACACACACACACACACTCAAAGACACAACACACAAACATGCACTCACTTGTTCAAACACACACACACAAAAAAACAACAACACAAAACTCTAATACACTCTTCGCTCAAACACAAACACACTCCAACATGCACACAATCATATCTATACTCAACCACACACACACGCACGCATACTCACTCATTCACTCAAAAATAAACAAACACACTCCAACAAATCATACACACAAAAACAAAGTGCAAAAACACTAACACACTCTTACACACAAAATCCAAAAAAAACAAAAAGCATAAAAAAACTTTAAGACTTCACTCTAACACACAAACCAATAAATGCACAAACTAATGCACACTCCAACACACACACACACAAAGATACACACACTCAAACAGACCCTGAAATGCACAAAAAAACAAAACACGCCCAAAATAAAAACACACACAAAGGCAGAACGACCTCCACAAACGCACACTCCAACACGCACACACTCACTCCAACACATTCCATCCCACACACACACACTAAGTGACAAAAACATAGACACACAGAAGGGGTTGAGTGAAGAGCGTGTGTGTGTGTGGCGTCTTGTGTGCGAGTCAGTGCTACAGGGAGACTGATGTAATGCATGGGAGTACGATCAGTCAGTCCCACACACACACACTTGCAGAGAGTAGAGCCTGTGTTTAAACAACGACAACAACAACAAGAATTCAAAGCACACACACTGGCAGTGGTCCATCAGTACTGAGGCACCTTTGTGTCCCAGATCTCTCTCTCTCGCTCCCTCCACACACACACACACACACACACACACACACACACACACACACACACACACACACACACACACACACAGTCTCTCTCACTTCGTCCAAGTCTGCAGCTGAGCACCTGTCTGACACCGTGCAAGAGGATTATGGGAGTGACCGTGGATTCCTGGGGTTTGTATTATTTATTACTTAAGGTAAAGCACTGTGTGTGTATGTGTGTGTGTATATAAGGGTTAGCCTACAGGATATGACTGTTCCCCCACCCTGCACCGCCTGCCAAAATCAGCCCCAGTGTATTCATGAGGAGGAATGTGCTGATTGGACGACGGCCGGGGCCAACTGGCCAGCAAACACACACACACAGAGGACTGGCCAAATCCGACAAACACACACACACACACACACACGAGCCACAAGCCTTGACACACATTTGCGCGTGCATGCGTGAGAGTGTGTGCGTGTGTGAGGATCTGTCATTGTGTTTCATGTCACTATGTCTGAGCCTATCCATCTTTCACCTACACAAACACATGACACATACCTTGACGCACACGTGTGTGTGTGTGAGAGAGAGAGAGAGTGAAAGAGAGGGAGGACTTTGTCACTTGGCGTTTCATGTCACTTTGTTTGAGGCTATCCATCTCACACACACAGCTCAGTAGCGAAGGAAACGATAAGCTGGTCAGGCTTCCTGCCTCATCGACTCTCAGGGTGACTGGAAAAACCCAAGCATGGGGAGAGGAAGTGCACGCACAGACAGACACACACACGAGGCTATGACCAAACAGCAGACGTGGTCCACATTTGACTGAGACACTGAGGAACTGCAGGAGAGCGATCAGCGTGGCTCTACCTGATCACGTTAGACACCTTCAGGACGTCAGACCTTCCCTTCTAGTATTATGGTGGCCCCCCCGTGGCCGCTACCGAATTTATTTATTTATTTATTTTTACCATAAACCATGCACACTCATGTCTGTGTGGGTCAAAGGATGAGACTGACGCCACTGATGATGTCGCGTCTAACCAGCGATCTACTTCCTTGCTCATTGGTCTCCGTATCCGATTCGATTTATCCCGAGTACAGTACGCTGGATCGTGATCGAAACGAACTAGGCTTTTAGGGTCAAGTGTTCTCGGGAACAATCCCAAGCTCCTTCGTGTGAAAACACCTTTCTAGTTTACATGGTGTCCCAGAGAAACTAAAGCATTTTTGAAAGTATTACGATTTGCTTATTTTTGACAGATACTATAAATCTATAAAATCTATAAAATGAAAATAAAACAAATGAATCTGCACTTTACCTTTAAAAAAAAAAAAGTACAAATAAATCCTGACAGATAAGTGTTTCCGTTGGTGCGCGCGCGTGTGTGGAATTAGCCCCTTCCCTCGCCTCGTTTTATACAGCAACACTCCTCCTCCCTCTCCCCACCTCGCTTTTTAAGTTTCACAACAAACACACACACAACGGAAACACCGTTTTTTAACAGAGAAAAAAGAAATCTCTCTGACCTGGTGTGAACGCATACTAAGGGAATCACTGCTTTTTTTGTAAAAAAAAAGTAAAAAAAACAACAACAAATGAACCAGCACCTTACCTTTGAAAAGAATCGTGACAGAGCAGAGTTTCTGTGAAGCCGGGCTGGGGGTGAAAAGGCCAGAGAGCGTCTGTGCGTGTGTCAGGGTGTGTGTGTGTCGGGATATCAAATTATGCGCGCACACGCATAAGGGACAAGCAGAGTTTCTGTGTGTTTTTGCGAAGCCGTGGGGGGGTTTATAAAGATAAATTGGCTGTTTATCTTACAGGCAGTTGGTTGGCAAACCTTTCCGTGAGGATACACACTTTTTACACCTTTCCGTGATGATACGCACACAATGTCCCAGGTGTTCTAATAATCGTTAATTACACTAACAGTTGGTCACATCATGGGTGAAGCTACGGGATGGGATTGTGTTATACTGAGGAGAGAGCAGCTGTCTGCCAAAACCCACATTCAAAACCAGTCAGAGAAGCAGCATCAGCAGTAAAACACACCTGATATCACCTTAAACACTTTGTCTACGTAACAGATGGTTCAGAGGAGATTCAGAATGCCTTAAAAAGGTCACTGTTTCTTTTATTCATGGATACAAAGCTAACCAGCTCTTTACACAAAGTTGAATCCTAAATCACTCTCCAACTCCTGATCAACATCCTTACTTGGTGTGTGTGTGTGACAAGTGATTGTACACCCTACATAGTGCGCTCGCTTTTTAAATTAACGCTATTCACCCTCAGAATGAGGAAGTTAACGGAGCTGATCTTAAAATCAGTTAAAATAACTGATTAAATTAGAAAACAAATCAAAATCTATTGATGATAAATGGTGTTTGTGGAAATGTTCAATAAAAGTAATATCACTCTCGAGTTTGTGCTGTTTGTGCGCATCACAGCCATGCTGATATTCACCGCATCATCACTTCGTCTCATGTGATACTGCTCACACAGAGACGCGCACACAGAGAGAGAGAGAGAGAGAGAGAGAGAGAGAGAGACACGCGAACAGAGACGCAGTCTCTCCACATTCAATCCGAAGTGAAATCGATTTCTGTACTTCCCACTTTCCAGCACTGCAATCCCGGAGCAGCCGTTTGCTAAAACTCCCCGCGGTGCGATTTGGGACAGAAACAGGCGAGCCAAATTTAGAAAGCTGAAAGTCCATAAAAAGCAGAGCTGAGCTCGTATCCCAGCACCCACAACCCACCCACACAGACACGAGGAGCTTCTACAGCGGCTGACAAAAGAAAAAAGGCCAAAAAAAAAAAGAATAAAAACAGGACTGGAGCAGCCACCGCTGCTGAAGACAGCGTGATGAGCAGAACAGGGACACGAGCTCACACACTCGGACAGCTTCAGGAAAGTTCCAGCCCAAGTCTCACTATTTACAATATGGCTGCGCTGATTGATGATACAGCAGAGAAACACTCAGTCATGTTAAAGGGAAAAAAAAAATTATAATAATTCATCAAATGTGTTCAACACCATCAATATGAAAAAGTCTCAAGAGCTTTGAACGTGTCCACGAGCGCTATGACGAAACTGGCTCTCATGAGGATTGATCCAGGAAAGGAAGACCAAGATCTACCTCTGCTGCAGAGGAGAAGATTATTAGATTAGAGCTCACACGAATGCTTCTCTAGTAAATATTAATACACTAACAATGCTTCCAAATCGAACTCTCCTACTTCTATCTAGACTTTAACCCCAGAGGGCTGGATACTGACCTCTGACCTTCAACATGCAGACAGGAAGCCTACCACTGAACCTCCTGTGCTTTTCAGTTACACATAACCATGTTGTGTTATGCAAATTGCTTTTTGTTGTAAATAAATTATTATTCTGCTGGGGGTTTTTTTTCTTCCCTAGAGAGATCTAGGACACACCCACTTCTGGGCCATCTCCATATGCAGTAAGACATTTAGAGCACTGGGAGATACAGTATAAACGATGTATTAGAGCAGTCGTAAAGAGAAATTTGTGAATGAACTGAAACGCCTATAGTTACAGCCTACAGCTTTTTATCTCCAGTACAATAAACGTCTGCTGTCACTGTATGTTTCTCTCTCCTCGTACTCGGAGCCTTTTGGTCTGACTGAATCATCAACACGGATGAATCACTGTAGACTGCTGAATCATTGATGGATCAGAGAAATATCAAAAGCACACCATCTTCTACAAACTGCGAACGTGATCAGGGCGCCGAGACACGTCTCGTCCCCCAGCGCCAGACCACGTGACTCAAGATCACTCGTCACACCCAAACGCCAACTCGAATCATACACCTGCTTGCGAGCTACACTTGCCTGATAGCTCCAGGACAAGGGTTATTATTATAAAAAACAAGCAAACGGATAACCAACATGTCTGGGCTGATCAGCTACATGTGGTTTCAGCTTAACAACCCAAGTTTTATCAAATCGTTTCTTTAAAACATGTACATACATACTGTTGATCATACAATACAAAACATCGTTTGATTTTTCTGTCCGGGAGAACTGAAGATGATGTACTGTACTGTACACACGCTTAAATCAAATAAAGAAAACACAAAGAAAAGTAAATCTGTTGTCAGTTATATGCTGATGCAATGACACACACTAAGCAGACTCAGTTACACCCATACTGCCAAATGTGGCTGCTGTGGTAGAAAAAAAAAAAATCTGAGATACACAGTTTAGCAAACCTCACACGCTGCATTCTAACACGCACTGACGATACACACACACACCTACACCTACGCCTGAGGTAATAACAGCGTGGAGATCTCGTTACGGTTAACTCCCTTTGATTGCCTGCTTATCTGTGTGCTTCTGCACTCATTCAGTACAATGTTTAAAATATACACCTTCCAGCTCTGCCCCAACACACACACACACACACACACACACAGACACACACACAGGAAATAAAACACACAGTATGGCTTATCAGTAAGGTGCAGTCCACACACATTTAGCACAGAAGTTCAGAGAACACATGAGGAAGTAGCTGATGTGGTTGGTTTTTGCCCACCTGGGAGCCTGGCACTAACGTCACGTCCTGCCTGAGCTCTGTACAAACACCGCACAGCCTCGACCACAATGACACACACACACACACACACACACGCATACCAATCAGAATGCTGCGTGGTTTTAATTCGCAGAGCTCAGGAATTATCTTCAGTATTAATAATTAACCATGTGTGCCTTTGTTCCTTCTGTCATTACACCATGATGAGATCAGCGATTAAAGATGCCGTAAAAAAAAATAAAATAAATAATAATAATAATGATAATAATAATAATAAATACAGAAGTACACATCCTTAAAGTACGTAAGTCATTAAATCAATCAGACAGGAAGAAAAGACATTCCTTCACTGGAGCTGAACTGTACGAGGGTAGAACTGAGACACAGAGACCCTCCCTGGAACAGAAAGTTACCGAGGCCACGCCTACTTCATTAGGTACTGACCTTCACAGAGAGCACATCTCCTTAAATGCAACTGACCGGTATAGAGACCACACTGCCTTCAACTTAACTGACTAACACAAAGAGACCAAGCCTCTGTCACTGGAATAGATGAGCACAGAGGCCACGCCCCCAGCACAGAGGTCACACCTTCACTGGAATAGAAAGCCACAAAAGACCACACCTCCAGTACAGAGGCCACACCTTCACTGGAATAGACAAGCACACAAGGCCACGCCTCCAGCACAGAGGCCACACCTTCACTGGAATAGACAAGCACACAAGGCCACGCCTCCAGCACAGAGGCCACATCTACACTGGAATAGACAAGCACAAAAGACCACGGCTCCAGCACAGAGGACACACCTACACTGGAATAGAAAGACCCACGAGGCCACACCTCCATCACAGAGGCCACACCTTCACTGGAATAGAAAGCCACATAAGGCTACGCCTCCAGTACAGAGGCCACACCTTCACTGGAATAGACAAGCACACAAGGCCACGCCTCCAGCACAGAGGCCACACCTTCAGTGGGAAGGACAAGCCGTGGCCTTGTCTTTGCCAGTGTCTTTTCAGATGTTTAGTACTCCGCGCTGTGCTTTTCGTCCCGGGGTCTGAGGGAATGTAATTTGTGTGTGATGTGCTCATAAATATAAGCATAAAGCTGAACATAACCAGGCACAAAAAGCAGAACAGCGCATTCTTACTCGACTCAAAATTACCAATTGCTTAAATGATGCAATAAATACACACTCGAGTTGAAAAGAGAGATGCAGAGATTTGTAGCATCAAATTAACTGAGAAAACTGCCTGCATTTTTTTTTCTTCGTCCATTCGGACCACTGATTCAATTCAATTCAATTTTATTTCTATAGCGCTTTTAACAATGGTCATTGTCTCAAAGCAGCTTCACAGAAATGAAAAGAAAATGAAAAGAAGACTTATGGAAATGTATATATGTGTAAGAAAAATGTGTCTAGATAATGAGATTGTCCCTGATGAGCAAGCCAAGGGTGATGGCGACAGTGGCAAGGAAAAACTCCCTGAGATGGCAACAGGAAGAAACCTTGAGAGGAACCAGACTCAACAGGGAACCCATCCCCATCCGGGTGATAACAGATAACAGAAATTGTATAACATCATGTGTGTTACGCAGCTGAAAGTTCGATAATAACAGAAGTTATTTAAATTAACACAAAGTCCAGTTCAGCTCAGGGATGCAGGTGCAGAGGGCAGATGAGGGTCTGGATCACTGGGAGCTCAGGAGCAGCATGTGTAGCTCCAAACCACCATGAAGAAGAATCCAGATGGAGCAGGTTCTTCTCTGGATGCCTCAGGAACCTCGCAGGGTTGGCCTCTGCCTACTGACGCTGGCACAATCTCCAGATGACTCGGGATGGGTGGAAAAATAAAGAGCAGGTGAAAAGAATTAGCGTGGTTGCCATTCAGGATAGATGTACTGGAGTATGAGGTAAAGAAATAAATTATGTGTATGCCAGATTAAAGAGATGCGTCTTGAGTCTACTTTTAAATTGGGAAACTGTGTCTGAGCCCCGAACACTATCAGGAAGGCTATTCCAAAGTTTTGGAGCTAAATATGAAAAAGCCCTACCTCCTTTTGTAGATGATGATAGTTGTAGCACTTGATGTAAATGCGGCATTGCTGCTGCTGTTAATATTATCAAGAATTGACAAGCTAAGAGGCAATGCCTCCTCCACACAGGCCACACCCCGTTAGCTGGAACCGACAATTACCTCCCCTCACCTTTTGCCCGTTTGAAACATATTTACACCACTTCCTTATTTCATGTTTACACTCTTATATAAATGAGAATTAAAAGGGTCAGGCCTGGCCAGAGACCAAACAGATCCAGCAACATATTAGCATTACAGAATAACAATATCTAAAACCTATTAAAAACACACACACACAAAGTATCATAATCTAATGCCCCAGTGATCCTGGATTACACAGAAGAGTAAAGAAGATTAAAGGTGGCAGCATTGTGGCATCCTATGTTTTTTTGTTTGTTTGTTTAACATTTAAAAATCAGTTGCATTTTGCTTGAAAATTCCTTGCAATTCAAGAAAAGGACTGAGACTGCTTGAGGAAAGTGCACAGGACTTTTCTTAACAAGCTGAACTTCTATGTAGAAAGGTGGAATTATATACGGGAGAGACGCACTGACTCACAGAAGCCCAGGGGAAGGAGCCGCGAGCCTGGCGTCAGACTCTGGTTGGTATTTTTAGTTCCTGCAGCAGACTGTTAAGTCCTAACTAAACCACCGAAAAAAAAAAAAAGCTAAAACATTGCTTAAAAGGAGAGTTGCAGAGGCTTTGGATGCAGAACGTTCATATTTCAGAGTCTAGTATTATATCCCTGTAGCATGGATTTCGGTCCTGAACGCTGTGTATCGATGCTCGGATAGATAGATGTATGGATGGACAGATGGAGCTGTGTCATTGCACAGGTACTCACACACAAAACACTGCAGGTTAAATAAGTGTGTGTATATATAATTATTATTATTATTATTGAGGGTTGATTAATGTAATTTATCTATGAATTTATATATATTTTTTTAAAAACAAATTAATCATGTGACCAAGTTCGCCCCTAATGGCTTCCCATATTTGCAGCACAATCACCGGTTGTATGTGATAAAGGCATGTCTAACATGGATAATAAGATGACTGAGGAAACATCACCAGGTGAGCTGAATGGCGAGTTTCATTATAAAAAACTTCCAGGTGGAAGTTTGGATAAAGCCAAAGCCGTGTGCTCGAGCTCATTTCCAGGGGAACTATATTCACAAGAATACATGAACTGTACGACACTGCAAAAAAAGTTTCTTTTAGACGTTTATATAAAAGGCCATAAAAGTATTATTTGTTTTTTTTTTCACGATACATTTAAAACGGTACTGGTGCATAAACAATACCGTTGAAAAAAAGTAGAACAACAAAAAATACTGGATAACATTAAAAAATAGCTTTTTTATTGAAGTATTTTTTTAATAATTCATATATTTAAAGTGTACAGTACATAAATATAAGTAGATAAAAAACATAACTAATTTCCATACTACCCAACCCTACTATAATATCTTAACACCAAATAATAGCAAGATAGTTGGTTTTCCTTGTATGCTAAAAACCAGCTTCAAATTCCAGCAATTATTTTGCTGAAATTTGACCATATTTTTCCTTATCTGGAAAAATATAACACCTCTCCTGACTTTGCCACACACACACACACACACACACACACACAGCCAGCTGATGTGAGGACGGGCCATGCCTCTGCTTTTAACCTTCATCCTGTGTGTCCTCACATGTTTCATTAGGTTTGACATGTTTCCGCTTTACATGCAGTGGTTGAAAGACATTTGCTGCGTGTCAGTGTGTCGGAATCCTTTGCTGTAAAATACAGACACTTTGGACCGTTTAGCTTCAGGCATTTTAATTTAAGCGTGTTTAGCTTAACTGACTAGCACAACCTACTGCTGTCAGAGGAGAAGTGTAGTCGCGGCATTTACGTGGATGGTCTCATTTCTGTCGGAATGTGAAAATAACATGGACCATCGCGTTAAACATGGACAATCCCTATAAAGATTAGTTCAATTTCTATTATTATTATTGGAGCTTTCCATTTTCTCAGTCGGAAGTAATTTTCCACATGCGGTGGCACCGAAGTGCTGGTTAGATAATAGATAATGCTATTAGGTAAAAAAAGGAATATAAGCAGGCAATGTCTATAAATTTGAGCCGGATACATGTGTATACACAATATATATTGTAGATCAGATTAAACCTAAAAAAAAAAGATATATATAATATGAAATAAAGATGACAAGAAGTCAGATTATTTGTACAAGGCATATAGAGATATGTGTGTGTATATTATATACACAAGTCTATCTACAGTAAACTATGTCACAGTGTTTAAATCTGATCTACAGTTTTTAAACAGGTTGAAAAGAAGCTATCTGAGACATATTTCCACAGAGAAACAAAAGAAGTGCTGCTGCAACACCTAAGATGATGCAAGAACGAAGGAATCTGAACTCACTCCTCCGTGTCCGTCCGCACGAGCTCTGCAAGCGATGAGAGACGAGCGATATTCGCCAGCGATGTTGATGTCAATTTGCTTTCACTATCCATCATTATTACGAGTGTCTTTACACGAGCCACTCCAACGGCCTTGAGGTGACTGATCCAAAAAAAAAAAAAAAAGAAGGTAGAGGTGCAGCACAGTGTGTGAGTGGGAGTGGGCTTTTTAAAACATGTGCTGTGAACACAACTTCAGTCAGAGAATATACACCGACAGATTTTCTTGCTAAAATATATGCAAAATGTTTATTAAATCCAGATATCATCACGAGGACTGTGCTTGTCTTTGCCAGCGTTTCTGGAAGGCAGGATTCGTTTCAGATGTTTAGTACTCCGAGCTGTGTTTTTCCTCCCGGGGGCTGAGGGAATGTAATTTGTGTGTGATGTGCTCATAAATATAAGCGTAAAGCGGAAAATAACCAGGCACAAAAGGCAGAACAGCACATTCTTACTCGACTCGAAATTACCATTTGCTTAAATTATGCAATAAATACACACTTGAGATAAAAAAATAAATAAATAAATAAAAAATAAAAAATAAAAAGATGCAGAGATTTGTAGCGTCAAATTATCTGAGCAACTGATGGTAAAACTTTTGGACCACTGACTGTGGTTATAACATTTAATAATAATAATAAGAAGACGACGACTACCGTTGATATCATGAAACCCAGGTACTGATTCAATTATCATTACAACTCTGTATCACAATTTTATAAAATATCCTGATTCCATATAAAATTTTAATTAAATTTCACAAATAATTTGCTACTACCATCGTATGAATAGTTTAGAGTGCACCACCTGTAGGATTATAGAGGCACTGCAACATGTCACCACATCAAATACAAACCAAAAAAATAATAATACTAAAATTTAAGTGAGGGAATGTTTTTTTTTGTAGACTTTGAAATGTCTATCACAATACAAGAACTGTCCTCATCAAAAGATCGCAATAACCAACAACCATTTTTACATATTGGTGCAACTTTTTCCTCAAGAGTGAAGACTTTCGTGTATTGAGGTGGAAGACAATCAAAAAAGAAAAAAAAGAGACAGAATCTGAGAGATAATCTGCTGTAGTACATGAAGTCAGGGATAATCCTATGACATCTGTAGCTGTTCAGCAGGTGAGCCAGGTCCAGAAGGCAAAGAGATAATGCTCACAGTCTGCTCTCTATAAACATGCCTTCTGCCAGCCCCACACACACCTTTTATTTCATAAGTAATTAAAGCAAGTAGCTTACGGCCTACCTTAGCCAATTCATCATAGAAAGGCAAATTAAGAGTTTAGAAGTGTGTTAGTACACTGCTGATGAATTCTCAAATCTGATTGGTCAGAAGGTACTGATTGATTTTCTGCACCAGTACGGCTGAAGTTGAAATCGATATATGATATGATCACGATACCTTGTTGTCGATTTTGGATTGGCATTCTATAAATATCCCGGTTCTATATATTATCTTTACAAATATACAAATAGTTCGGAGTGCACCACCTGTAGGATGGTAGAGGAACTGCAAAATGTTACCACCTTAAACGCAAACATAATAAATAAATAAAAAAAGTTTTAAAAAAGATCTAGATTTTTGGGTCAGTGTGGCGATAAATGAAACGCCACAAAAAAAGAATCATGATACATTATCCGATTTACTCCCCAATATCTCATCGTTTCTATAATCAAAGCTAGTTCGCATACACTCCAATGGCAATGAGCTCCACATGTTTATTCCGTATGCACAGAAGTCTCCAGTGTTAGCATTTTATAACTGATGCTTCTCAGTAACTCAGAAAGAGGCAGAAGTTTTGCAAGAGAACCACAAATTACAGTCTGTAGTGATTATCTTAAAAAAAGTGAGTTTATTAAGAATGAATTGCTGTGATAGAATGGGTGATAAATCACTTCTTACAACATGTACAAAAAAAATTTAAATCACAATTATTGTAATAATAATAATAACAATAATAATAATAATCTAATAATGTTAAGATGCATCACACATGAACGTCACGTATAACAGCACGTCTCATTGTGATTTGTGTTCCATGGGAACAGTGTAGTTACAGGTCACTATTGAATCATCATTTAAAATGAGAGCGGACACAGTTGAGGTAAGGTGCATTTTATATTCTGTTTACGATTATATAGTGAGATAATTCTCACTCAATCCACATGTGCCTCCGTGGCATCTGTCAAAAAAAAAAAAAAAGCTTTCACACGAGCCAGTCTGTGAATCAACATTAACTCCTTAAGGCTTCAAGCCACACTAGATTTTCTCATCCGAACGAAACAATTCAAGATCATCCTCCAGGCTGAGAACAAGCTGGAATATGAGAGACGTGAGAAGAGACCATAAAACGCCTTAATACACACGAACATAACGCGGCTCATAGAGCAGCTGGGTGAAGGAGCACACAGCGAGGACGTGGCGAAGAACCGGAAGCAGAAGCAGAAGGGTCGCCAATTATGGGGTTGAGCGCTCGACGCTTTCAGGAAGGTGTGAAAGACCGGAAGGCGGTGAGTTTAAACAGGCTTTAGATATAGACACGGGAACTGACATCATGTGGGCAATTTATTTACAGGTCTTAAACCTGGGTGTGACACGAAAGCTATGTGCAGCAGGGAAACGTAAAATTGCACAACCACTTAAAATGTTGTACAAATTTATTATTTATTTCATTTTTGAGTTGCTTCCGAGTTAATATTTCTATCGCACGTGTAGGTGCACATTAACAGTCCATCATATGCACGATTGAGAATGTAACAAGCTCAGTTTTGGCTTGTGTAAAGATAAAAAGTTGATCTTGGCAGCTGTAATGTTTTCCCCTCGGGTAGCTATGCAAGATTAATGCGCTTCATTTGTATTACCTGCTGCTTTTCAATAATATTTTGATATTCGGAGTATGTGTCGGATACGTGTACCTACATTATAACAGTGTGATAATCGACCTTTTGAACAAACGTATCCAAATTATAACCACAACGGCACTCCTGGCTCGGTCGCGTTCACTACGAAGGCATTCATCATGTATGAAAGAAAAGCTCATTTTAGTGAGATGGAAAAAGGAATCGGACTGCTTCGTCTTATCCTGCCTGGGAACAATAAACAAACAAACAAACAAATAAAAAGCATACACACTGATATCAACTTGGACAGCCTTTGGCTTTGTTCACAGCATGCGTTTGCTGCGCCATTGTTTCGACAACCTTATTTATTCCGTCCAGAGACAAATCACTCTGTGAAGTCCTCTCCAGCACATCCTAAAGACATTAATTGTAGTTAAGGACATTTTTTTATGTATGATGGTGACTCCCCGTGGTCCCAGAACTGCTCTTTCACAATGTGAGTCCTGGAATATGATTGTGCCATCAGGAAAGAAAAAACTCTATAGATGTGATAATCTGGTCATTCAGTACATTCAGGTCGTCAGCTGACTATTTTATTGCCACATAACATTTACCCTTTTTCCAACAAGGCAGCTCCAGAGCCGGTGCCCGATTTCAAACCGGTTCTGTATTTTCAGATGGCCAAAGCTCTGACTGCTCTCATGAAACTGGAGTAGTTAATCACGTGTAGAGTAGTGTATTATCTACAAGCATAGATTGCATGCACTGGGCAGCACAAATGCTTCCTAGTAATGATGGTTTGATCCTAAGGTAGACTCGCAAATGCCAATTTAAATTTCGCCATTGTTGTTGTGCTTTCTGCTAGGTAAATGCTGGCAATCACCTGAAGCAACCCCAGATCATTTACTTTACATTTGACACCATTTTGCAGGCACCCGTATCCAGAGCGACCTACATTTATCTCATTATACAACTGAGCATTTTGGGGGTCAAGGGCCCAACAGTGGCAGCCTGGATCATCATAGATCTTACATTGTTTAGAAGATTATACAGCAGGATTGTACGCTGGAACTATAAAACATCTTTTCCATGACCATGAGAAGCGTACGGGTGAAAGAATTGTTTGATGAAACATATTCATCACTGCAGTAATTTTCCAATTAACGATTTCTCTATTTAATTCCAAATGTCCAAACCTGGTACTGTGTATATAAACAACTTTGAAGATTAAAATACAACTTCGCTATTTCAAAAGACAAACGTTGTGTTCTTTAACACAAGTGTGTATTGATTTGTAAACACAGATTCACTTAAAAGCATGTGTAATTTCACACCTAAACACATACATGGCTTATAAATCGACCAGCTGAGCTCTGGTGCGACATCTAAATCCCTCGACAGTCACAAAAAAGATACTCATCAGGAGATGTGTATTTGACAGTTAAAGAAATTTTTTTAGATACAATATTTTGATTACAACTCATTAATTAGAATAACATATTCATAAATAAATAAATAAATATTATTTTGCTGTTTTATTTTTTAAAACACATGCTAGCTTCAATGCCTTGGCTTTTTTTTCCTCACTTCGGCATGACATCATGCTCCCGATCCCTCCAAGCCACAATACAACCCTTTCTATTCAGAAGTCACAGAAGGAATAAACTAGATGAATAAAATGCCTGGCTTGTGACCGATGATGTAAGTCTGAAGTTCATCTTTGTTCGTCTTCGATGTCAGGGAGCGCTGCTATGGTTTTAACCGTGTGCTTCCTGAGCAGGAAGTTAAAGTAGGTCATGTTCGCCAGCGCTCGACCGCCCCGCGCTCCACTGTTACGCTCGTTTCTATTAGCGAGACGCTCCCTCAGGGCTCCTGCCTCATTTAACCTGGCAAACAGGGACACTGTGATTCAGGAAGCTCTCTCAGTGTGACTCCGATAATCAAGCCGTGCTTAAAGGGTGTGGCTTTTGAAGACCTTGCGCATGTACGTGTGTGTGTGTGTGTGCGCGCACACAAACGAATGAGGACACAACATGAAACGGCGAGTAATTATCTGTATGAAAGTACACATGCACTGGATAAAGTAAAGTAATAAAGCTCACTCCAGAGATATTAAACCTCTTTTCAATGCGAAGCAGTTTCAGAATGGAAACAATGTGAATTCAGCCACATTTGACCCAAATACCAATGCTATATAATCACAAGGCATCCAAGAGGAGTTTAAAAACCACATGTATTTATTTATTTTTTTAACAGCCAGGAGACATTTTAATCTGGCCAAGATCAACAAAAGAAAACGCCTTCAAGGAGTTTGTCCTGATTAACGATCAAAAAACCCTACAGGCAAATAAATAAACAAACAAACAAACATTAAACTAGGTACTTGAAATAAAGCACTGAACTTTTTTTTTTTTGCAAATTTTTCTATTATTTTTAAAACTGTTTTGATATCAATGAAACAGTTTAAACCGGCAAGAAGCCCCTCCTCAAAGTCATGACCGAGGACCTTTAGGATTCGCTGGATGCATAGAGGTCACAATGAACCTTAGTGACCCCTGTGACCCGACCAGACACACACTCATGGGAACAGAGAGCCGTGCTATGGAAAGGGCTTGAACCTACTGGGAAACTAGACACAGAAGGCAGAAAGCCCAGCTTGCTTTTCTAACCCAGAGGCAAGCGATACTCATGTGTGACAAACCCTCACACACAGCCACCCAACCACACACCCACACACAGAGGGCAACTGAACACTGGTTGCTGGAAGACAAACACATGTAGTGATGTAATGCTGGTGTAATAAAGCTAAATAAAACAGATTCAGAGAGAGAGAGTGGCATTTAATTTAAGTTCTTACATTAATGCACATGACCCGGCTCTGTTTGTACAAAAAAAAAAAAGGACAAATAATTAAATATGACACGTTTTCAAGAGCATGTGTGAGAAAAACACACCTCTGACCAGACACAGAAGCTTGCCTTCTGGTCCCTCACGTCTTGATTTCTTTCTACACAGTAAAGGGTGAACCTGGTGGCGTTATTTATTTGAGGAATGTGCGCGCAATATGGAGAAAGTGTTTTAAAGAAAGCGGAGAAGTGTCTACAGATCCTGCTAACATATCAGCCATCAAGAAAGAGCCGGAAGCCCATCCACGGCTGACGAAAACATCGCATCCTCCCTATAGCCCCGATCTTGTCCCGTCAGACTTTCACACATTTTGTCCCTTGAAATCAGCAGCACGAGGACAAAGATTCACTCCTGATGAAGAATTGAAGACAGCGGTGCATGTGTGGCTCGCAGCTCAGTCTAAAACAGATGCTGACCGATGGGTAAAGTGTATTTGAAAAATGACATTCTAAAAGTTAATTAAAATAAATTCTACAGCCAGAGTGCAGAATTTCTGACTCACCCTTTAAACATAGTTTCTAAAACAGAAGCTTAATAATAAATAATAATAATACATTTTTTTAAAAAAAACTGGACTTGTTGCTGAAATGTTTGCATTGATGTCAAAACTTCTTTCACACTCTCAATCAAATCATGTCCACTGACCAAAAATAAATAAATAAATAAAAAAACATAAATGACAATAGTTTATTGATTGATCTTATCAGCTAATGAAAAGGAAACAAAGGCAGGGCTTACTATATACTATTCATAAAACTAGAGGTACTTTTACTTTGCGCATTTATTCATTTATTTTTAAACTCGCTTTACTTCCTGTTTCGACGGTTTACGTAAACGCATACATTGACTCCATAGAAGGTTCCCCTTTCAGAGACGGTTCCCATCAGAACCCATGAGTAATCTCTATTTAGCGTAGTACTATACGATTTGACTGAAATTTGACTTGAATTGAAACTTGAACTATAAAACATAGCTAGCAATTGTGATGAATAAAATCTCTAATATACTTTCATTTCTCTCTCTCTGTCGCTCAAACGATGACTTCTCATCATAGTCACACACAGCGGCTTTAAGACCGGGTTACAAATGCCACTGTGGTTATGAAGGAGTGGATCTCACACACACACACACACACACGCGCTGAACCTGACCGGTGGGTTCCAGTGAAGCAACGGATTGAATGCTCAAACACAACCCCCCCCCCACACACTGCACGTAAATACTGAGTGCTAACAATAGCCAGGAGCTTCTGTTTAAAGACTGAGGCATGCTGATTTAGCACAGCGGTGTTATCCGACTGTATACTTGTATCGCTGCGGTGAGCTAATTAGCACACAGGCGAGGAATGGCTTCTGTAAACTTTCCCGTCAGAGCGGGCTAACGAGATCTATGGAAGCGGCACCCGGTGAGTCACGGCTCAAGTGCATGATCTGAGATTGAGTGCCGAGTTCTGCGTTGCGCTGAATGAGCAGAACTGATGGAAAAAGCACCATGCTCGATCCACCTGTGTGTGTTGTATACGCCGCATGCTGTTACTGACGTGATTCCCTACATAGGAGCTGAAACACCCCGGGGGCAGGGGTGGCCAAGCAGTAGTTAAGGTGTTGAACTAAAATTCATATTTTTTCAATCTTCCATTTATCCCACTCTCTGGGAATATCATCTGAACTACTGGGGTGTTGACTTTGGACGCTCACATTAAAGGCCACATTATTCGATTCAGATTTTTCCATCAGATTGGACTGGAGTTTCATAAGGCAAACTAATCTCGATCTGACCTCTCTCACATGACAACGTAGTGGAAATGTATTCAATCTATAACTATATATTTAAAATAATATATTTAAATAAAAAATCATATTCGAGTGAGTTCAGGCTGGTAATGTAAATGTAGCAGGAACAGTCATGTGACTGCAAACAACCCTTTCTGAGCGCACACACACGGACAGAGAAGAAATGCACAGGCTTAAACAATACAACAAACGGCAATAACGTATCTAAATTTTCATACGTAAACTTAAACATTACAAAATACTTCAATACCATTAAAAAAAAAAATACTTAAAATAAACACTGCTCTTTAGTTTAATGCATGTTAGTCCACAAACTGAGCTGATGTTAGCAACGGGGCATCACAAGTTACACTATTTCCATTTGACTTATGATGTTCACTCTGATGTCCGCTTTTATATATATTCTTTATATGCACTGTCTGTCTATCTATTGATCCCATCAACTTGTTACATGGGTGTTCCAAAACATTAAGTAATTTTAAATGAATGTTGCAACAAAAAAAAAATACAAATCCAAAATACCACACTTTAGTGAAAACCATGCATAAAATAATTCACAATCTTCATACAAGAGTTACAACAGTTTCTCTTATTGTTCCTGCATTCACTCATTCCTGTCCATCCAAGAGCCTCTGCCCATGCTGAGGATTTACCCAGCATGAGACTTCCTCACACACGCTGCAACTGGAACACGCGTATGCCAAATATACTGGCAGGAAACTTTATTTTAAAAAAAATAAATAAATAAATAAAACCACAGGCACCACCATTGAACATGCAGTTAATCAGTGTTGGTCCTTCTAGAGCGTTCTGTATCACGATAACGGAACTGGACGTGCTGATGGTTTGCAGTGTGTACCTGCAAACTGTGGTGTTGGCTTCATTCTGCAAAAACGAGAATGTCAACTCTATCGAAGTGACAAAAAAACCCAACAAAAAACAGTAGCGGTGGTGGGGAAGGAAACGCAAATAGAGCACGAGAGAGAAAGAGAATGAGAGAGAGCGAGATATTTGTTGTTGGTGTCAGATTACTTTGCAATACAACTGATAAGGGTTGGATAATAAGGTGTAACGTTTGAGGTTTTGTCTCGAATGCATGTGCTGACTCAATATTTACTCCAATCGCAGGCAATCAAATGGAGGTCACGGTATGCAAGACGTGCTGGATGGGAGTTCTGTTCGGAAGCGTGTGCGTCGATCAAAAGAAAGAAAAAAAAGAGAAAAAAAAAACTGAAACCGAAACACTTGGTCTTGGTGTAACAGTGCCAACCTAACGTCTTTTCCAGGATTGATTTCTAGCTGTCTAGCTTTCTTTAAAACTCGATCATAATTACACATTAATACGACAACGGAAACGTTCCCCTCTGATCGAACTCTCCACTTCAAATACATCTCGAATAATTACAAAAACACTCCCCGTTTCTGATTTCCATCTGAAGGCTGCTGGGAAACCCTCAATGACTAGGTTCCTCAATGACATCATTTCAGGCTTAAAAAAAAAAAAAAAAGAAAGAAAGAAATAAACATGGTCAGGAAATCCCAGTGCTTGTATGCACTTAGAAGATTATGCTGATAAAATACAGACTCGTACGCTACATATGGCTGATGATTACACTACTCGACATCAAACCTCGGATTAGCCGAGCTGTCAGGGGATGACACGTCCCATCCGTTTTTTTTTCTTCTTCTTTTTACTACTCTCCAAACATGTAGCAAGTCCAGGCATGAGTTGGGTGGGGCGCGTCACAGAGGGTCGCGAGTGGGAGTAGGAACATGAAGAAACGGAGGGAAAGAAAAAAAGAGAGAGAGAGAGATGGTTGTTTAGAGGTTTGATTGTTTATATCTCGCTCTTCTCTGTGACTTCAGGGCTTTAGCGCTTCTCCAGGCGGTGAGTCACGAGGGAACGCTTGCTCCGCTCTGACACAGCGTTTTTAAACCAAACAAGATGACCCGACAGGATATGACAAAGACCTAAGAGACACGCATACTCTCATTACTCCCGCCTTTATTCTTTAGTAATCCCACTTATTCGTTGTATACACAGGTTCAGACTCCCTCTTCACCGGATATAGGACACTCCCTAAAAGTGAAGTGGGCGGTCTCGAAGAGGTGAAGTACAGTACGACACGTTAAAGCGCATCCTAAGCCCCCGTGTTTCCCGCGTCCTTTAGGGGTTTCCATTAACGAAATGTTCAACGCCGGTGCTTTTGTAAACCGAACGATCCTACGGATATTCCGATCCTCTTCGAATATTCTGAAGATCGTCGTCGGCCTTTAAAATTAGAACTGGACCGGCTGTTGGTAAAATATCTGAAGCAGTCCACGCCCTTTCCAAACAATCGGCTCGCTAATAATCTGATCCACTGAGGCTGTGAGCGAGTTCTCGTTAGCAGAGCGGTAAGTGCGATAGCAGACCTCTTCCAAACTTGCCTTAATTCCATACTTCTCAGAATGGAGATTATAAAATAAATTAATGAATAATTTTTTTTTTTTTTTTTTACTTTCTACCCTGATGGTATCCAAGCGCCAGTAAAATCCTGGGATTCAGTGCGTTAGTGCAGCAGGGGATTATATAGAGAAATAAACAAAAAAAAGTTTATATTTGCAAAACTGTGCTTTATATAGTGTCTTGCCTTATACTCATAATCGCATTAAAGTCACAGCATGTGCTGATTATTTTCCATACAATCACATTACAGTTTGAGATTAAGAGTCTTAAAGCCCTGCAAATACGAATCACATGCCCGAATGTGCACTGAAAACTGTGTATAAAGTTTAACACCAATCATCTTTAGCCCAGGTGACATGGTGGTGTACTGGTTAGCACTGTGGCCTCGCACCTCCAGGATCAAATCTTCTTCTTAGGGCTGTGGGTGTGTGTGTTTATGTTTGCGTGTTCTCCCCGTGATTGATGGGTTTCCTCCGGGTACTCTGGTTTCCTCCCACAGTCCAAAGACATGCAGATTAGGTTAATGGGCGTAACCAAATTGCCTGCAGTGTGTGTCTTGTGATGGATTAGACCAAAGTCTCATGCAATAGATCGGGGCTTCCTGTGACCCTGTAACAAGATGAACGGTATACAAGATGAATGAATGAATAAATAAATAAAATAAAAATAAAGTTGAGCCCAGATGATGCTTTCTCCTGCATGGCAACGCAAAACACTGTGTTCCTTTTTAAGCTCAGTCAGTCAGTCCCAGCTGCGTGTCAAGATTGGCTTCATGCTCTCTTGAGTAAATGAGCTCTTTATCAGGGGAGGTTTTTTTTTTTTTTTAATCTCTGCGAAAATTGAAGCGAGCAGGTCTGGGAAACAAACAATTACACCAGTCTAATTGTTCCACTTACAGCAAATGAGGTTTCGTCCGTTCGGGCGATGAGAGCTGGAGTCCTGTGATTCAGTCGGGGTTGACTGAAGAGGAAGTAGCAGTAATGTGTAACGTGGCTAATAGAAATCGGTGTAGACGTAATCAGCTACTTGGGGTTGTGCACTCTGTGTGGGTTGCGGTTGCTTAAATATTGATATCCACGATAGTCTCTGAAAAGCAGATCGGATCACAAAATCATATTTCAGAACGTCCCTGCGCTTTGACACACGGGGGCCGGCTTCGCGTACGAGTACGGAGTATCTGGGTCATGGAAGTTATCAGGGGCGTTCGAGTCGAACCGGGACTTTTGAGGGCTCAGTATAAGAGTAAAAATTCCCTTTATTTCTCCATACGATCTCCTGTTATACTAATGCACTTATCCCAGTGTTTCACTAGTACTTGGACAGCATTAAGGTAGAAAGTTGTCTCAGCACCTAAGAGCCAGGATCCCACTGCCAGCTTCATATCCGAAACCCCGGCCTCCCAGGAACTCCTTTAATGGCCCAAACATGTGGAAATGACTTGGAGTGGGATCAAGTTATGTGCTTTTTTTTTTTTTTTTTTCAGATGTTCCACTCGCTGAATGTTCACAATTGCACTAAATAAAGTTTTACTGCGGCGAAGAGTCTCATCACCGTACTGATTGAAGTCTTCTGTAAGTGTCGATCGATTTTATGCGTTATTTCACAGGAAGTCCGGCTTGACTTGAACGACCCTTGACATGATCTCCAGTAGTGCTTCTTCGAGCACCTTGGCTTAACCCAAAATAAAACATTACTTTAAATGATTTTCTTTTTTGGTCATTTTCTCCATCGAGTCTAGAGACGTTGGCTTTTTTTTGGACCCTTGCCGTGACTCTGACCCCTTGACAACGTATCAGCTAACGTCAGAGGGCAGAAAAAGCACCTTGTGAATAGGAGAGGTCAGAGGAGGAGAAACAGACAAACTGACAAGAAGGCCACAAGAACTCTAATCGTCACCTCTTGATAACCGCGGTGAGCAGAAGAGGAAGAGAGAGAGAGAGAGAGAGTGAGAGAGAAAAAGGAGCATCTCTGATAAACAAGCTACAAAGCAGAAGCCGAACATCCTGCTTCACACTTATCAGTCAGAGGCTACAGGGGAAACCCTAAGCCTGAGGCTAAGATTAGCAAAGAGACTCAACCAGGCACATCCTGAACATCTGAAAAAGGAAAGAAAAAAAAAAAGTAGTCTAGATCTGAGTCAGAGGATGCATTACGTATTAGAGATTCATCTGATCCGGACAACTAAAGATGGACAAAACGTTGTCTGGTTTGCCGAAGCTCGAGTTCTGCTGTGCCTTGCAGTCGATTGGGTCAGAATCTGGTGTCGACTGGAGGAACCCATTGACTGAACCTGCCTCGTGTGAACAGGTCGGGTTGGTGGTGGTGGGGGTGATGGTGTGAGGAATGTCTTCCTTACAACACGTGTCTCTTAACAGCACTCGTGTCTCATTGGAGTATTATCCTTAACCCATGATGGCCCCGTCGAGTTAGAATACGCAGAGAAATACGCAGAGTCACGCACTACGACGCGTTTCAAACTGGTTTGTTAACATGGCAAGGTGCACCTCGTGGCCTCCTCGATCATAGGATCTAGCAGAGGTAGAACATGAACACATGATCCCGTTATCTTGAACTGCTAATAGCTTTTACTTGTACATAGTGTAAATTTTACAGCTAAAAAGTTCTTGTGTTTTCTAGAATGTATAATTTTTCATTTTGTACATTTATGTGAAATTTTTTTTTTTCATATTCTTTCTTTTTTTATTGTTACATTCTTATTTCATATTCTTTATCTGAATACTCCATCTTCTTTCATTTTTAGGTCATGGGTGGTTGTAAAAGCATTTAATTTGTCACATGCATATCAAACTGTGTATGACTTCATGCAACGAATAAAATGTAAATTGGATTAGATCACATCGAAGGAATGAACTCTGACACCACAAAGATGACACGCGCCTGGTGATTGTATTATTTATGTATCGTCTAAATGTCTTCAAAGACGTGTAACAGAGCAGCAACAACAACAACAAAAACCCTCCATTGCATGATGCTCCAACCAGAAAAAGCACACACAGAGATCTGCCTACAGTCGGAAGCCCACTTGGGAGCTCGGATAAATCTTTTTTTTCCCAAATTAGACGGCACTAAGAAGCCATACGCTGTTACAAATGAGGTTTTGGTGCTCTTATTTAGAGACAGCCGAGTCGGCGAGCCAGTGGGAGAAAGCGCCGCATCCAAATCCCTGCAGCTTCGGCTTGTCAAGGAAACGATGAAACTGAGCAAGCGGAGGGTGCAGGGAGACTTTAAAATCGTCCAGAATGTGGTGGCGATAGTGGAGATGGTTTAGATAGAAACCTTTACTGAGCCGAGTGCTTTGTGTGCGACAGGAGCACTGAGGCAAGTCCCACTGGATTAAAACACACACACACACACACACACACACACACACACACACACACACACACACACACACACAGTAAGTAAACAGAGCAAGACAAATGCAGAGCAAACTGGTTCTCTCAGTTTGCATGTGAGGAGCTTGTCCCTGGGGGAAACCCTGAGGCGGAGACTTGCAGAGAAACTCAACCAGACACACATCCTGAACAAGCTGCAGACGAAGCCAAGAAGCAGATGAAAAAAAAACAACAACTCGGATGAGATTTCTGTGTCAGCAGCGTGAGGTTTGGGCGATGATCTGATCTCCTCACGGGTGAGATATTAAAGCAGATTCATTGAATACCTTCTTGAGGGTCTGGTGAAACCCTGACGTGGTGTCTTCTTTGCACACGCAGTCTTGATTCCTGATTATGAAGACTGGAAGAAAGAAAGGCATTGCGAGTCCTTTCACACTAAACTCAAGGTCAACGCACACCTCTGGAATCAGATCTACCTGCAGTCAACCCCACCTCAAGAAATACATGTGTTTCTGTTTGCTGGGGTAAAAGGATGTATTATCTAAAGATGACGAAATGAATTTCTCGCTGGCTTCCTAACAAACGGAAGACGAAAGCTTCTTCACTTTCGCATCTTTCTTAAGGTGAACAGCACCTGAATACACTTAACGGAAAGCTTTATCTGCCCCCTTCTGCATGCTGGACATCACAGAGCCTGTGATTGGAAGGAGTCATGGGAAAAAGAGACAGAAATTATGTTTCATCATCCATAGAATCATAAACTAATTACCAACACAAAAAGGGTTCATAAATCTGTAATGTATCGATTTCTGGAGCCATTGTTGTCTTAATACAAAACTCCTGAAACAACACGGCTAGCTGGTTCTTCGTGGTTCTCCGGAAAGGTGAACAAATAAGACGCATGCAAAACTTATTTTCAAAAAGAAAATGTGTAAACTTTTTTTCCTTGAAGAAGTGACTACCAAGTAAGATACAATGCTAAAATATACAATATTACCAGAATATCCATTCAATTAATATTGCAATTCTGCAAGTACATTTACAATATGGCATTTTTGGCAGACGCTCTTATCCAGAGAGACTTACAGTTCTCTCTCATTACACCTCTGAGCAGGTGAGGGTTAAAGGCCTTGCTCAAGGGCCCTACGGTGGCACCACTTGGTTTGAACCTAAGACCTTCTGAGCCGTAGTCCAACGTCTTAACCACTGAGCTATCGCTATATTAAACAAAAATATACAAAATATCAATTATTAAATTTTTTCAAATTTCGTTACAAGTTTAAGACCATGAACTCCTAAAATAATAAAAGTAACTCAAGTTTTATACTTTAGGTTTACTAACAGCTTCACAACTGACCTGAGCCTGAGTAATTTAATATAGCTCATTCCTTATAGTATCAGTTCTTACTTCAAAAAACTAAGCACAGCATTTAAACAATACAAGCTAACTTAAAATACCAAAGTTTTACATTTACCTTAGTTTAATTTTTATTAGCGACATGTCTGTTATACCACTTGCCATCATTGTTACTTCTAAACAAACTTAGATAATAAGTTAATAACTCGCTCCAACCACATGGGGTAGTGGTTGCCAGTGTGGGAACAGTTTAGTGTGTAGGATTATAAAGAAACTGACGTTTTTATTGCCTCAAATGCCTCTGAAGAGTGTGTTGAGCAACTGACGAATGCACGCAGCTTCTAACGTGATCACACACAGCTTCCAACACACATGTTTTAAGATTAATTAGCGCACATGGTGTTTTGATAATGTAACGCAATAAACATTAGTTTCAGTCACACTACTCAGAAACTTCTGCCCGCTGCACAGAATCGGTTAAGTCCAAGCCTTTTACTTCGTCCATGCTTAAAATACGTCTCAGAGATCCTGATGCATTTTGTTGATGTGCAACAATGCAGAATTCTAGACCACAATCAAGTAGCCCTGATTTTTTGTTAGATCGCACATATTGGTGTTCTTTTTCCCCCTATATAAATTACCTATACCTGACAGATTCAGTGTGGTTTGTGTTTGTTCACACTGCTACAATAAAAGAAGATCTGTGCCAAGTGTGAGGAAAATGATCAGATATGGCCGACTTTGGTTGGTAATGTGAACAAAGCCCATGTAACGTCTCAACTCTAAGAGTTTTTTCCAAACTGTGCGCTACAGATCCTGAAGTTGGCCGGTGTTCGGTTCAATGCGGCAACCCGATCCTCTCACTCGGCTTCATCTTTTAAAAATCGATGCACTTTAATTTCTTAAATGCGGGGTTGTTCCTGGCCTGAAGGAACATCCAGCGTCTGAACGACACGCTATTCATCTTCGTTTGGGTATCCTGTCATTACAAAACCGACCGGCAATGCCGTCTATGCTTTCAAATGAGGCTTTGTGTCGACTGGAATACGCTCCATGAAAAACGACATCACTTCCTGGGCTCATGAATAGTCGTTTGAAATGGCCTAGACCTAAACAGGGCGTATGAAATAATCGGCCGCAAAATTACTCTTGCTCTTAAATCATTATTCGATTCAAGTCTGACCTGTAAACTTGATCTGCTACCGTGATAACAAAATGGCACCACCCTCATTGCCCCTGGCATGGCTGGTTTCTGTTTACAGTATATCACAGTAATCGAGCTTAAACAGGAGCCAATTTTCTATTGGAAAGCTGTTTAGGACCTGGGAATGGGTTAGGACTAGCCTGCTGAGCTACGCTAACCAACTTTCACTCACATAATCATCACCGTAGTGCACGTGATCCAAGGCAGGGTGGGGCGAGAGAAAAAGAGAGAGAGGTTTGGGGGAGCCTGGAACTGGTGCTCCCACTGCCTTTAATGAAACGGTGTTAATAATTCAACCTTGCATCTCAGCGAGAGCCTGCAGCAGAAAGAGAAGCGGCATTAACTATTCACGCCCTGACAGCCGCACAGATATGGTTGTTACATAAGCCGTGCTGGGGGAGGGGACCCGCCGGGCCTGGGACACAAGTCTCACGGTTTCTTTGTTAGAAGGAATGACAATCTGTGAGCTTGGACATCTGATCATCGCCCATCTGTCTGATGAACGTTATAGCGTACGGAGGAAGAAAAAAAAAATTTATAATCCCAGGAGATTTGAACGTATGGTGCGGATCTCATCTCTTTGCTGTAAATAAAGTTGGAGCCAATGATGTAAGAAACACAAAAAAACTGCAGCATGTAGAATGATCAGGTGATGCCGTTGGTTTTGACGATTCGTTATTTTCCTCACCGCCGATGCGAAAACTAGGCGGTTACACAAACGCGTGCGCTCTCTGTGCCATGTGATTTTGCATTTCGAATGACTCATAAGACCCAGGCTTGTGAAATCGGAGGTCAAGGTTCATCCAGATCCACAAAAAGCGGAAGTAACGGCTAACCAGGAGCACATCCTTATTGCGTTCAGTGAACTGGCAGGGTAAAAGGGAAATGGTGTAAAAGCAGGGCAAAATTTCAAATTGCATTGCAAATGCGACAGCTAGGTACACACACAGACGACACTGAGAATTAAAACGGATAGTCAAACAAAAATCTAGGCTCTTCTGTGGGAAATACGTGGTAGAGTTGTAATATATTATATTATATAAAAATACATGGTAGTTGTGTTTCTTGCTTCATTGACTCCCCACACTTCCAAAGTATGAAAATCTGATTGACATGCCGTGACGTGTGTGTGTGTTTACACTTGAAATATGACCCATGATCTCTATCTCGCTCAGCTATTTGACGCTCCGTGCCAGTGGATGTTTTAAATACTAATGCTGACGGAGTTAAAGGACCACCTGGATCACTAGCTATAGAGATTGTTCCTGCTGAAGAACGGACCAGGCTAATACGGACCAATGTGGTGTCCACACGCTCGGTCGCTGTTCAAAATCAATTTGCACCGTGACCCTACCATGACTGCATCATTCCCCTATGCTCTCCAACCTTCACATCATTTTCGCTCTTCTCGGTTACGCTTGTGTATTTCCGCTCTCCGATACAGCAGGTGGCAGGATGTACCTACTTGGTTTGTAAGGCTCAATTAAATACAAGAGAAGTCGAGCATGAGAAAGGTAACCTTCGCACTATGCCTATTATTATGCGTATTTCGGGGAAAAATGTCAAGAAAGACGCTCGTTTGTCTCCCTTGGATATCAGCTATGGCTTTGTAAGTCAGAGAATAGGATTGTCGCGTGGTACAAGCACACAGATTTCGCAGGTGTGCTCATGGTACTGACTAAACAGCAATCTACTCCCGTTCACAGGTATTATCGGCTTCTGTATCTGATTTGATCCGTGCCCGGGTACGCTGCATAATTCTCGAGACCACCTCTGGAACAACTGTAAAAAACACCCTGTTTCGAAGCGGTGAGTGAGAATGAGGCGAGATCGAATCCGTCCTATTTCTGAAGAAAACGGCTAAATCAAGTTTTAAAAACTGGGCTCATACCCTCAGGGATATGAAACTTCATCATAGTGATGCCGTGATTCAGACTGCCGTGGACGCATTAGAACAGATGAAAACACGAATTCTAACACACTGGCCTGCATGTGAAATTAAATTTTTTTTTTCCCCTCCTGCCTCGAGGCTGAGCTAGTTATTACCGCTCCATAAAAGATGTTCACCAAACAAACCTGGCCTTATTAAAAAGAGGAAGTGTGACAAGTGCATCAAACTCCTACATGCAAACTGTTCCAGACGCAAAATCATGGCCATATTTAACACAAACAGGATGTTGCACATACAGAAGGGAACAATGGCTTCCCGAATTTTACTTTAGATCTGACCTGTCGTCCGGGGTCGGGCCGCCAGAAATTGATTCTCCTCTGGACTTTGTGAGTGACGAGCCCGTACTACAGTTGCACTTTTTTTTTTTTTTAATGCTGAACCACATCATGACACTGGTTGAAACATTTACAGCGCACAGCATTATGCAAAATATGACATTTCCATCCGTTATACAGCACTCGGGCTGCACCGGAATATTCCGCGGCCTACGTAACCGACTGACCATCATCGCCGAGAAACTTCATCTCCAGCCCGATCGATACACACGAACACACTCTATATTACTGCAACCACTCAGGAAGTCACTAACAGCTCTGGACCTGAGGCTTCAAATAAATGCACTTTAGACTTGCCTTCTAAAAATGTCTGCTACGTTTATAAGTCTTGCGGACAGACCCAGTATCCGGTCTTTTAACCAGACACGCACACTTTATGTGCGTTATTCTGAGCAAATTCTGAGCTACTTATTCCAGCTTAGCTGCTCTGCCTGGGATAAAAACCAAAATCTGTGATTAACCTCCTCCCCTGAGTTCACACTAGAAAGCAATCATTTCACAGACGCCTGTTAATTTTCTGTAACACGGAGCTGAGATTCCAGTGACTAACGTGGGACAGTTCTCTCGATGTTGTGTTAAATAGTTATAACACATTACACGGTTGTGACTCCACATGATCAGCTTGGATGCTCAGGCAACATCTGTAGCGTGGGTTGGTCGAGGTACCCATAATTTCCTGCTCTCACTTCTTTGTTCCTACTAAACACTGGGTAACTATCAATTCATGATGTCATCTTCTCTTTTGCGTTTATTATAATAATAGAACTCATGTTAAATAAACATAACACTGATAATGTATTAATTACAGCATACATACATACATATATATGTTTGCTGAATCTTAAAAGTATAAGACCTTCAAGTCAAACTGTGACTTTCGATTGTGCAGAATAACAGAACAGAGTTATGAAAAAAAACTCCCTTTATTTCTCTATATAACCCCCTGCTACACTAAAGCACTTATCCTAGCGGCATCACTAGTGCTTAGATACCATCAATGTAGAAAGTACTCATTATGCCAGGACCATGATCACACTGCCTGCTTCAAATCTAAAACACTGGCCTCCCAGGAACTCCTTTAATGGCCCAAACATGTGGAGATGGCTTAGAGTGAGGGCAAGACTGTACGGGAGGGATGTGGCAATAACTCCCAGCCGAGGTCCTCTAATGTGCAAATGGGGTTTGTGAATGAATGCATGTACAGTTCCCACAGACAGTTATTTGTTGATTTTCAAGGATCAGGTGTTCTACTCGCCGTATGTTCACAGGAATGATCGCAGTGCGCTCTGAGGAACATCAGTCGTGGACGGACACCATTCCCGTGTTTTACTGTGGCTACGAGTCTCGTCGCGTAAAGTCAAAGTCTCCGTAAACATCAATAATATACATTAAAAAAAAAAATGTTTTACGTAGGGCTGCAACAACTAATCGATAAAATCGATAATTATCGATAATAATCATTAGATGCAGCCCTAGTTTTACGACGTCATTCATTACAAATTTAATCACAAGTCCCAGTTTGACTTGAATGCCTCTTGCTTAAAAGGAAACAAAAAAATAAGGAAAAACACCCTAAACATTTTTGCCCCGTCCTCTGGAAATGGAAGGACCACTGAAAAGTATTGTTCTTCCAGAGGGTAAACGCTCTACACATAAATCACATGCTGTCAATCGAAAAAAAAGTTTATCCTTAACTTAGTGTGTAATACAGAATCTGGCTCCATCCAATACACCACACTTCTCGGAGGAATATTTTAAGGAGGTGCACATTACATCTATGATCAGTCCTCTCTCTCCCTCTCTCGCTCACTCACACAAGCTTGTGGTTGAACTCCGCCTGCTCAGAGCAGCTCATTCCAGGCTACAAAGCCCTCACTTGAATGGCCTAAATGCCAGCGCGGCTCCTAGTCACCGTGCTCCTGATCAGCTCAATGGTCCCCATTGTGTCGCGCGGGTCACTGGTGGCTCGCAGAATCGGTTCGCTCTTTAAGCGGCAGCTTGGCCGGCCTCTCTTCTCCTCCGAGCAACCCGAGACGAGCGCATTAACGCGGGGCATTTCCGCTCTCTGCGTCCTAGACAGCCTTCAGTGGAAAAATCGTAGTCGGGTCAAGAATGCCGAGATGGAAAGCAGATCTGGCGAGATGAGACTGAGACCGCGAGGCTTGGTGGCTGAACCGAACACTGAGTATCTGTCATGAGAAGTAACGTTGAGCATCAACAGCCCATGAGCGAGTGCTTCTGCATCAAACACGCACAGGGACTTTCTTGGGTGAAAGCCACAAAAAGCCATATAGATTCTTAGCACTAAGTGTGTGTATGCAAGCACCAGTTAATTATTTACGTAATTATGAACAGAATAATAACTTGTCAATAGTTTGGACACACCTTCTACTAAAATCAATGGGTTTCCTTTAAATGATTTATTTTCTACATTCTAGAATAATCCTGGATATTACATACAAGTATATATGTATATATACAAACACACAAAGAATTATGTTATTTTATGACAACAGTTGTTATTTTAAGACATGAAGGTCAGCCGTTCTGGAATAGTTCTTGCAAGAACGGTATTGTCAAGTGCATTCGCAAAATCCATCAAGCACCAGTATGAAACTGGCTCTCATGGAGACCTTCCCAGGAAAGCAAGACCAAAAGTTACCTCGGTTGCAGAGGAGAAGTTAATTTAGAGATACCAGCCTCAGGAATCATAGATTAACAAACAGCACCTCGAATTAGAGCCGTTATGAAGGATTTACAGAGCATACGCAGCAGCATGGACTTTTCCCGAAGGACTTTTCTTGATATTAAAGAAAATGATGCAGTTCCTATCCTACTATCCGATGGAGGTGCACACTTTAGTATTGTCCCAGCTCTGAAACACACACACACACACACTTCAATTGAGAAAAGGCTGCTAATTAACTTGATTAGTTAAATCTGATTGTGCTGCAGGGGGGGTGAGTCTTCAAAGTCATCAGATCTCAGCCCAGATGAAGAGAAGACTTTGGAGCGAGGTGTTGGCCAGCACTCTGACCTTCCATCATCATCAAAACACCAGCTAAAGAAGCTTCAGTGCTCATCTCCTGCAGAACCAATCATCAAGATGGACTAAAAAATTATTTTTTTTATTTTTTTATTTAATTAAATGTATTTATTTTTAGGAGCCTTATGCTGGAATTGAATGTAAAGATAAGAAAAATATTCCTTGTGTTTTCTTTAAAGTTCAGCTTCATATTTATGATCATAGTATTAGAACTGTGAATCAAGGAAAGACTTTCGACTTGATTAAACTTGTGACTTGTGATTATTTTTTTTTCTATTATTCATCAGCACTAATGTCTATTATCCGATTTGTCTCAGGCAGTTACACTTTTTACACAAGTTTCTAATCGTACAAGGATTCAAAACTGCTTAAAGCTTCTAATAAACATCAAAATCCTGAGTAACTGTTGCGATGACGATGATTTAAACAAACAAAGCGATAATCTTTCTTTCCTGCTAATCTTCTCCACACTCCAATCCTGTTGGTGGTGGTATTGCACCAAACGCCAACAAACTCAAAATGAGCAAAGTCGATAATCTCACAAAACATGAGTATTTGTAGAAGATGCGAACATTACATATTTTTCTATGTAATACATATTTTTCTACGTATTGAGAATTCAGCAATCCTTCATCGCTTACAGATTAAATCAGACTACACATGGTTAAGAAATGTTTTCTTAATTTCTTAATTAAGGAATTAAGAAAATAAATATATATAACTATATAGATATAACTGAACACAGACCAGGCTGATCCTTTGTACACGCCCATCTTTGGAGACGCTCATGAACATACATGAGTATGCAAATGCAACGATCACGTGACAAGGTGTCAAAACAAACAAACCCAAACAAGTGAAGACTCTTTCTTGGCAGAGTCGGTAAAAAGCTTTTATCGTTTTTTTGCAAGTGCTCGGTTGTTTTGAAGAAAATTATGATGAAGTCTCAGGTCACATGATCCCAGTGCCACAGATGGAAGGTTGGGCCGAATTAGTATACTTAAAATACAGGATGCAAGGCCAAAACAATAACGGTCATCACTCATCATTTTTACGTACATTAATATTTTTATTAATATGAAAATTCTTATTTATTGTGTAAAGTGGTATAGTCGGAAAATATCTTATACAGTTCAAGTTACCTTTTAAGGTAAACTTACAAACATTAAAGTGATTAAATTATTCACAGCGCTACATCCAATATATATGCTTCTGCTTAGTTTTCACCGCAAGACCTTGTGCACACGCGTTATATTTTTTTTATAGCTTGCAAGTGAAATAAAGGTCACGTCGGCTGTGTGCTAGAAACCATGACACATGATTAAGTTAAACCTTAAAGACGACGATGCTGGAGCCTTTGACACGACTGAAAATGTCACCTTACAGAACAAAGCTAGATTATGAGAATTAACGAAAAATAAATATTGGCACCTGCCTCCTAACTAGACTCCACACTGATCGCACACTGAAAGAAAAAGCTTTTAGCTTTATTTCGCATTGCACTTTTCTTAGTTGTATCTGTCTGCGTTTAAACAATACCATCAAACCTTTAATCTCTGTGGGGAAAAAAAGCACAGGTTCCAGCAGTGCAAGCTAGGACTGGCTGATTCATTACATCAAGCAGGTCAGCCACACGGAAATAAAACACTAAAGATGAGACCGATTTGCTGTAGATACAATCAGCTCTGTTGAGATCAAAGCAGCTTCAGACGACCCTCCAAATAACCCTTACGCTCTCATGTGCTCACCTGCCCCCCCGCAGGTGGGTTAAAACCACGCCGTTAGGCACGGGTACGTCAGATGATAACGTGACTGTTTAGTGCCTCGGCAGACATTTTAGCACTTTCACGCCTCCTAACCATGGTCTCTCTGGCTTCGCAGGTGTGAAATAAACAAGACACCAAAAGAACTGCTGTGGAATTTCCCATAATTCAGTAGAACAAATCTAGATCAGCGGAAAGATTTCCAGACAAGGCGATTCTGTGTGATATTTTGAATGATCCGTGATCGATGATCAAACGACAAACCCTGGCAGCTCAGAGAGGTTTGGATCAAGCAGGGCATGCTAGAATCAGTCTGTCGAGGTGCATCTCTTCTTCTGAGTCATTAACGTGTGAGTCACACTGGTGTGTGTCATGGAATTCGTAAAGTCACATGATGTTACGGTAAACAGGTTTACCTGTAAATAAAAAAAAAAAGTTTAAAAAAAAGAGGGAAGAGAAATTTCTTTCTAAATTTATTAGAGATGCAGCTATTCAACCTGGCAATAAACCGCAGAAGGGAACGTTCATGTCGGAAAATTCCATCTTCATTTGTCCCTCCAAACATGAAGACCTAGTTAATATTTACTTAGGATGCAAACAACTTTTTCCCCCCCATTTATAATACCACTAAAATAAATAATTATAATCTGGTAAAACTACACACTCGTGTCCAAAAAGCACAGAGTCACGTTCATGTAAACATAAAACAAGCCAGGAAAGAATCACCGTAGGGATGCACTGCTCGTACCTTTTTCCACTGACACATCGCTGAGTACTGCCTGTTCCCTGATACTGATTATTACCACCACGTTACGCACAGACTCGGAGGCGTGACTGCGGCCTGCTTTAGGACGTGTTGCTTCCTGTATCAAGTCAGCGGCTTGGAAAACCTGACAACTCTTAAGCCTTGATCCCTCTCTTTACAGGTGAGCATCGGGCACTTCACTTACACTCTGTGTTATAAAAGTTACAAAAGTATCAGGTATCAACAAAAATATTTTAAAAATTAAAAACGTATTTTTATAAATTCAGACATTTATATTTGATTAAATTCAATTGTATTTATATAGCGCTTAACAATGATCACTGTCTCAAAGCAGCTTCACAAAATGAAAAGAAAATTTATGGAAATGTGTAGGAGAGAGAAAAAATTTGTTCAGTTAATCATGAGATTGTCCCTGATGAGCAAACCAAGGGCGAAAGTGCCAAGGAAAAACTCCCCGAGATGGCAATAGGAAGAAGCCTTGAGAGGAACCAGAAGACTCAACAGGGAACCCATCCTCATTTGAATGACAACGGATAACTGTATAACGACATCATGTGTGTTAGGCTGCTGGAAGATCAGCATAAAATAAGTTGTCCAAGTTATCATGGAGTCAAGTTCAACACAGGGAAGAGTCAGCAGGTGCAGAGGACAGGGGGGGGGGGTCTGGATTTATAAACATTTATATATTTTTTTTTATCACCCATGCTCTCAAGCTGTGTGTGAATTCAAGTATGCACAAGAGGGCAAAAAGCAATCACCTTTTATTATCACGGTGACCGATGTTGTAAGCAGAATGTGGGCATTTCCTTTTTATCACGGCTCTACCAACCTATCTAATCGATTCATGTATCGCCATATTGACTGCAAAATCACAGAACTACAAATGTGCAATTTTTACGTGTTTACGGTCAAGGCGGTAAAATGTAGTTCATCCATAATCCATAAGTGCTCATGCAGAAAGCACAGTGTTCTGTGTGGTAGCAGCGAATTATTTGCCAAGGATGTCTAGAATTGCAACAAAATCTGAAAAAAGTCATATTAAATCTGGAAATGTATAAAATCGTTATACTAACACCCACGACACAAACTGAATCGCCATATAGGGATCGTGATATTGTAGTGTGCGCTCCATGGCGATTCCCATCCGTACTATTGAAAGAACCTTCATGCATCATGCCCACATGCACAAAGGAGCAAATGTAGCTCACTAATTATCGATCAGATCAAAAGGTTTGAGGTTCGAGCACCAGGCCCACCAAGTTGTTACTGTCGGACCCGTAACCCTGAGCTCTGACACTGGTGTGTGCCATAACGTGTGCATCGTCATTTACTGTGATCTTAAAAGCCAAAGCCGCTCTCATTTACACGACGCCCACGTTTTTATTTCCCGCAGCACCGTGACACTTCGCTCACACGGCTTCTTGACGAAGCGATGGAACCATTCGACGAGGCACGAATCACGAGAGCCAGGCGTCAAGCTGATGACCAATCTGGCGTGGTGTGTCCCCGCTCGACCATACGGCACAGTGTTTATTGCTTTTACAGCTCCTCTTGGTACAGTTGCCATGGCTGCTTCTTTTCCCGTAGGTGCGACGACGTGCTGCCACGGACCGTAACCCACACGCCGAACGGTGCCAACGGCATTACTCAGCTGAGTCCACGCAGACGTCCCACTGCCCCCCCCCCCCCCCTAAACAAACCACACGCACATACACACTACACAGAAAGCTCAGGCTGCTTAATTCTATTGTACTATAATAAGGGACTGAGCTGGGAAGCACAGCCTTTCAAAAGAGCACACACAAACACACCTGACAACAAGGGCTATTGTGCTTCCTGCTGGTGTTTTGCATGCTGGTGTTTCAAGGGAATTTCAACTTTGGCATCAACACCATATAAACACAAATACACTCCAAGGACATGAAGCTATTCTTTTTTTCCCCCTCAAATATCCAGCCAGTTTTTTTTTTTTTCAGAAATCGGAGACACAAAAGGCCCACAGGAAGAGCAGATCAGGCTGAAGGGCAGACAGTAGACTGGCACTCAATCAAACCTGAAGCAAACCAGCTTGAAAACACGTTACACACACCATGATACAGTGTGTGTGTGTTTTATTCTAAATGCTTCTACATCTGCTTGGAAGGGGAAAAAAGACAGACTGAAGCTTGAAGGGGAGTCCAGCGTGTCGCTTTGTGAGTCACGGATTATGATGTGATTATATGGCAAGTTATTTTCTAGACAGTTTCTCCAGAAGACTGAGATTTCCCCTGAAGACATTTTCACACCGTTTTTCATGTCTCGACATGCGAGACCCAATAAAGTGAGATGAATCAATGTTAGCTGGTTAGCTGGCTGTTTTTCAGGGTGTCATTGAAAGAAAGAAAAAAAAGAAAGGCTACGAGTTAACTCTCTCACACACGCGCGCGCACATATCTATTAAACCAACAAGCCCGAGAATGTACAAACTGACTCGGTTTTTTTTTTTCAAATTACGACAGTTTAACGGTTTTCTTTTTTTCAAAACGAGTTGACGGTTAAAAACTCCTAACGCCTCTATGTCTCTCACACACATACTCACGCGCACACCGCACTCCCCGTAGGGCACAAAACGAGTGAACGAGACGCCGTTCGGGACGAAGCCCCGCTCCACGGTTACCTTCAGAAAGCTCGAGCTCCAACTCCGCCAGCTGGTCCTTCACCTCTTTGGGTAAAGCCGCCAAATCCGCGCCGCGGTCCGCCATGCTGAACAAATACGACCAAGTTCTTCTTTTCTATTTATTGTGTCTTCTTATTTGTTCTACGTGCTCTGTCACACGTTTCGCTCCAGTTAAATCCCTCTGCGCGTCGGTCAGGACACGAACCAGGTATTGAAACGCGAGTAAGAATCCATCCGAGCCACTGCTCGCTCCGCCATGCTGTGGGAACAACTCGCCGACGAGTGGTCACGTGACCGCGTGCACGCCGTACAATGGAGTTAGTCGCCCCCATATCCCTCCCACCTCACAGACACGCCCTCGCCGGACTTCTCTGCGCTCTGATTGGCTGGCTGTCGCCAGCGATTTCGGGCGGATTTTAAGCGCTATCTGGTGGTCAAATTTAGAATAACACAGAGCCACATTCCTGAACTCTTACACGCTGTGTTTAGGGCTTTAATCTCCCTTTATTTCTTTGGTAAAACTATAAAACGTAAATTACCTATTGATTTTTAGAGTGGCAGCACAGCGGCTTAATGGTTAGCAATGTTGCGTTGCTCCTCCAGGATCCGGGTTCGAGTCCCACCTTGGGTCTGTGTGTCGAGTTTGCGTGTTCTCCTTAAGTTTGTTGGGTTTCATCCCACAATCCAAAGACATGCAGGTTAGGTTCATTGGCGTTCCCAAAGTGCCAGTAGTGGTTGTGCCCTGCAATGTGTGTACCCCACCTCATGCCTCCTGGGTAATGCTCCAGGCACCCTGCGACTCTACGTCCCTAAGGAATCCAACTGATAGTTTCCCCAAAATTCCACTGACAATAACAAGATTAGTTTATTTATTTATTTGTCTGTGGGCATTGGTAGGTTTCTTGCCTGCCATGCTGAAGGACCGGGTTTAGTTCCCACGCAATGCTGAAGCCTCAGCCACTGGATGCAATGTCGGCCCCAAGCCCGGATAAAATGGTACGGTTGCCCAGGAAGGGCATCAGGCATAAAACCATCAAACCAAGTTGCTTACGGATCATATGGTCCGCTGTGACGACTCCTTAATGGGAGCAGCCGAAAGACAAACATTAACACCAAAACAACAGATTCAGGTCAATATACACTTGGCACCCATAGCAGACATTTTAAACACATTAAACAATATATTGTTAGTATGAAAGAGTGACCATAGAATAGCAAAAGGGCAAGACAGTCCAGTGAAAGAAAAATATGGGAAAGAAAGAAAATGGAGAAAAGAAAGACAGGACTAGGATCACAAAGGGGTCCATATTTACCAGAATAGTTATGTGTACATATTTCCAAAGGGAGAACACATTCAGAGTTTGTACACGAGATGACCATAAAAAAATCAAATAAAAAGCTTTTATAAACTAGTGACATTCTTTGGAAAGATTATTTTCTTACCTCCTCGTAGCATGTCCCAGTCCATACACTGTAAATGACTTTTATATATGAATTTCACTTTAAAAAAAAAACATTTTATATACATTAAACCTGCATGTTAAGATGAAACTTTATTTTATCAATATTATTTTTGTAATTTTCATTCATTCATTTTCTATACCACTTATCCAAGGAGACTGGACTGGGGCATGAGGTAGGGTACACCTTGCCTCATAGACAGGTTGTGAATGCATCGCAGGGCACACACACTATGGGCAATTTGAGAACGCCAATTAGCCTTAATCTGCATGTCTTTGGACTGTGGGAGGAAAACAGAGCAAGCACGGGGAGAATGTGCAAACTTGATGCACACAGACGCGAGTAAGGAATCGATCCCTCGACCCCTGGAGGTGTGTCGCTACACTGATTACACTGTATTACCAACTTTAATTAATTAATTTATATTGTTCAATTATTTTTTTTTACTCTACGACCAATCCAGAAACGTTTTAATTAGTATTATTTGGACAAATCAAAATTCATAGTCCAAACATACAAGGTTAAAATGCCTTCTTAGGGGTCGAAGCATTTAATCTTGGAACTCTGTGTGAATTGTTCGCATTCTTATTCTTATCTGCCGAAACAAATCGTCCAGACCAAACTGTTACTCCTACCCGAAGCTATTGTCACAAAACTCAAGCATGTCCATGTATGGTCTCTTTCTTGAGCAGATTGCTTTTTTCTTGGTGATATTTTCTATTTGGATCTGTTAGCATCAAAACCGAATGTTTTATTAGGCATGCTACAGGAGAATTAGCTTCTTTTTATTGGCTTTAATGCCTTTTATCATTGAAAGCCAAGTTTTTTGTTGTCCTTTATGTAGTGCTCCTATTATGTCTTTATTGCTTCCTTTTTAAAATAGAAAGAGAGAGAGGGAGAGAGAGACATAACTTTTAAACACTAGCAGATTCCAGCTCAACATATAAAAGATTTTATTGCTTGACTTGTTTAATTACATTTATAACTGATCAAAGACACAGAAGTGGTGTTTAATTGCTTTTTTTCTTTAATCAAAACTGCAGCACTGCAAGTGTGCATCGTATTTCACTTCGACATGCATGGTAAAAGTAAATACATTTATATATAGTACACATATGTACAGTAAAGAAGATAAACGAAAGTTAAAAATCAGTCCAACCGGGAGTGTGTCTTTACAATTAAAATCTGAAAGAACATCTTTCAATAGTTGCCTTTTTAACTACATACCATGTTAACCATTACTATTCCATACAGGGATGAGGGATTAGGATTTTCATTTTCATTACTCTGCATTAATTCCTTAATAAATTAATCCTGTATTAACATTGAAAATCTTTTTTTTTTTTAAAGAAAAGAAAAAAAAATCAGGTGTCAAAATGGGTAGGATGTCAAAAAAATCACATAAAACATAAAAGGCTACATCTCTCTTAAGGCATTCTTACTATTCTTTAAAAGAAAAAAATGTGAAAATGATTACATAGTGACTAAAAAGAGACACTCAAAGAAAAAACATGTAGGAGGTCTAAAATGTTCTACATTTCAGTATTAAAAAAAAGGGAGGAGGGTTAAAGGAGTATTTATTATGACAGTCCTCGCTGCACAAAATAAAGAACAGATGTAGAAAAAAAAGTGCCAGCAATCATTATTTCATACGAAAGCTGAAAGTTTTCCCTGCCCTCCTCTTTAACATACAAGAATGCCAAGACCGAGGACAGCAGCAGCACGAAGGCCAGAGCGCTCAGTCCTGCGTTAACAGCGCAATCATACTGCAAGATAAGTGAAAAATGGCTGCTGCAAAAAATCCTTGACCCTTACACAAACGTGAATTAAAACATACGCAAGCTCATGCCGTGTAAAGGACAAACTCAGCAGCGAAGATCATTAAAAAAAAAAAAAAAAAACTATAAACCTCTATGACATTTTAGTGCATTTCGACGTGACATTACATTCTCCGCTAATTACACCCTGTGTAAAATATACGATAAAGGGAAAAATTCGAGTCACACAGTTACTGCTGAACATTCCCTGTACAACTGAAATAAACAGCTGGGTGAAAAGTCGACTTTATACTACATTCATATTTCTCCCTAATATACTCAGACAAGATGTTTGCTGCTTTTACGGCTTTACCAGAGCTATGAGGTGACAGTAATGCAAGTCTGTCCCATTCAGAATCTTTTCCATGAATCAAAATGGTTTAAAAGAAAAAAGAAAGTCACACAGAGATTTTAAGATTTCTGCTGAGGCCTTTAAAGAATGTAGGAGGGGACAATATTATCATTATTATTACTGCTGTATTTATATCTGGGTAAATTTTAAAGTAATTGCTAGACAAATACTATGAATTTATTTCTTTGCAAAGTAAAAACAAATAGTAAATCTGTTAGCAAGCCTCTGTATGGGGTTCGTAGAATTTGATCTTGTGTACAATTGAGTAAAATTCTAGAGCACGAAGCCAGAACACAAATTGTTGTGTTTTAGCCCAGCAGTGCACACAAAGTTTGTTAATTATTCAATCTCAGTGTCAGTGTAAACAACAGTTATGTATAATTAAGTTATACAAAGATAAGATTACTGAAATAATAAAAGAACCATTGCAAAACGTGTACGGTTAAGAAACCTCACCTTCTGCGTTATGACTGGTAATAAGAATGCTGTCTCGTCTATGAATGGTTAGAAAGGTAGAGCATGAGGCGGGACTCGAATAAGGGCAGTTTATACGAGCAGGATGTTTATGAATTGTGCAGGGTTTTGCAAGACCATGCAATAAAAATATACATTTTTTACTTCTACATATGGTTTTTCTCTATGTATTTTTTCATTTCTTGTTCCTTTAGCTGCTATGTAAATTTCAGTATGAAATATCACAGTCTATAAAAACAAATCAAAACCGTAACCCCATTTCCTAATTTCCTCTATGCGCACTCATAGGAAAGTGCTGTCCACAGTCTTCTGCATACATAAGATCACAGATAAGATGCAGATGATTGTCTAGTATCACTTTGAGTGAAAGGGGAGAGTCTATACTGTACAGTATAATACCTCCCACTCAGAGAACTGTTTTTTTTTTTTTTTTTACTCCCATGGCTCTCTGCAAGCTCTGTAGACAACATGGATTCGCAACATTCTAAAAAGATTTTTGCCAAGACAGACTTCCATTACTAAAAAAAAGAAAGTTCACGCACTAAAACATGCCCAGACTAATCGACTACATTTACAACAACAAATAAAAATGTGTACATTTTCATTTTTAACCAAACGTCCCATTTAAACAATACCTTTCGCAAAAAAATAATAAAGGGAACTCAGTTTTAAAACCAATTCAGTCTGCTTTCACCTCATAGTAAAGAATTACAACGCAGTAACAGCGAACCAGGTCTAGATGGCAGTAAAGAGCACAGTACACAAACAGCACAAGCCGTTTATGTTCTCGAGATCTACAAAGGCATCAGTAATTACATTTGTTGCGATATAAAATATAAAGCTTTTTTTAAAAAGAAAAAAAAATATCCTGGTTGATTCCTATATTTGGCAGAGAGATTTTGTGACCAGAAAACCATGAAACCTGATCAGGGCTTTAGAGGCACCGCAGCAGGTGTTAAGGCAGAATATTTTGATCAAGCAACACTACAGGATGTGCATTTACATGCGTTTCCGGACCTGAGCGCTTTAAGGAGTTAATATAGTAGGCATGTGCCGACATTCATTATAATAATAAAAAAAAAAATCATCAGCGAAGGCCGTTGCTATGGCTTGTGGGTATACAAACCCTTATATATACTAAATACATAAAATATTTTTATATATACTATATAAAGGATGAGATTAAAGTGTGGATGACAGAATGCACAAGAACATTGGTTACGGAGTTAATAAATATGAAATAATTCATGTTTCCTTCCTGTTTTCTTAAAAATTTTCTTTAAAAATGACAGCTTTTACATAAAAATGTCAAATAAAACCAGCACACTGTTTGTTTAGCACACAGAGCTAAATCTATGATTTTAGCCTGCATAGGTAGTCTTCTCTCAAATGGAATGTACGGATATTAATGACACTCTGAAGCATCTACGATATCGTGATGCATCACAATGCCTGACCATCGGCACATGCCTTCTATTGACACAAGATGGATTTTCTTTTGTCATAACTGTCAGATGAGACAATGGTTCAGTTTGGGTTTTAAACAAAGAGGCTCGTTCCTTTCAAAACCATCAGAAAATAATCAAAGTGGAGAAATTAAGTTTCCAGTGGCTGTGCTATGCAACATGGCGTGTATGCGCAGTAGCGCTAATAACTGTGAACTTTAAAAGGGGGAAAAAAAGTAGAAAATAAATCAAATAAAAAAACATCCACCAGACATGCTGGCACGATCATTTAACGAGGAATCCAAATAAGGAAATTTCAAATAACAATGAAATGTAACCATAACCCAGTTTATGACATAAAAGGGGCAGAGACAAAGCTAAAAAAAAAAGAAGATGTGATTGAGTTTAGGAGAATGTGCCAAAAAAAATATACGGTAGCAAACAGCATAAAAAATAAAGCTCGCCAACATTAGTGTATCCGTCCCATGAATTATAAACTGTTATACTCTGATGTACATTCCTGCACACATATGCAGACACACTCACACAAGCATACTATATTCTCAAAGATTATAAACGCTTTGCATATAAAAAATATCATCAAGGGGTAGAAACGAGGTCAGATCTTGGCGAAGTTCAGCCGAGGCAAAGTCTTAGTCTCCTTGAAATGAAAACCGAGCCAAAATGCGAAGGACCAGATTTAACCATTTAACATTCACACACATGGGAATTTTTTTTCCTTTCGTCTAAAAAAAAAAAAAAAAAAGTGTTGCAGAGTTCTGATGCAATCGTTAGCCTCACTCATGCGAGTAAAATGTGAAAGGCAGTAAGTGCGAGCATGCAGACCGTCACAGCACACGCCAGGGCTGGTCAATACAGCCATAATATCAGTATTGCGATATTAATATGTCGTAATACACTTTAGAATGCATCCAGGGTTGGTGTCTGTGTATGTTGCGTTCATTCATTTTTCATTTCCAAAAAAAAAAAGAAAAAAATTATGAGATTGTGATAATCACCATGAAGCAAAAACTCTTTATCACTGTAAGAAAAAAAATGGATTTTTCTTTTGCTTGTTTTTTCAAAATATGACTAATGAAATTAGTTAGCACTTCTGCTTTTAGAAATAAGCAAGCAGGATGGTAGAGGAGATTGCAGTGTCTGAAACATCCTCCATGTCAATTTCAGAATATTTAAAATCAGCAAAAATAATGCATGTTATATTTAACTTTCATCCCAAAAAAAAAAAAATTACACTTCAGCATAAATTTCCAGACTTTACACATACTAACTTGAATTTCTTCTTGACTTGGTCCAGGTTAAAATGTACTGCAGGGGGCGCCTTTTTTAATATAATCAATATTTAGCTCCTTTGTGTGTGTGGAAAAAAACTAAAAAAGAATTTTTTAAAGAATTAAAAGTGAAGAAAGTGTGTCTTGTACACATTTGTTAATTAAAAAAATTATAATAGTAATTTCCTATTTAAGTTCGTGCCAAAAAAAAAAAAGAAAGAAAACGCATTTTGAATAGAAATATGAAATGAACGCCACATCCATAGACCCTTCAGTTGTACCCGATTAACTGTTAAAATCTATTTCTCGATCATTTATAATGACAAGTTTCCTTAGTTTTCTCATTCAATACTTGTGATCTTTTTGAAATGCTGAATTAAACTCTCAGCCAAATATAATGCCTCGGTGCGCATTACGCATCACAAAAATATCTTTCCGATATGATATTCTTGCCGTATTGCCCAACCTAACCATATGTACGCACGAGCACATGCATACACACAAACAAGCACACGCACTCGGTGGCAGTGCTTCCTTTCCCGTTATTGCCACTGATCAGCCATCCAGGTCGCTCTACGGACATGTAAATGGGACACGAGTGTGCATAATACCTATGCATCAGATCACAGTCACCATGCCAGTCCTTCAGGAAGCCCAGTTCTGTCAGACAGTTCCGCTGAAGAGTGAGGAGAGTAAAGATGGAAGGCGAGGACTACGAGGAGGGCAGGGATGATGGTGCGAAAGTGGAGTGAGTAAGGGTGAGAGTAAGGATGAGGATCGGAGTCCAGCCCCTGTAGTCTATGGCATAGTGAACAGGAAGCGCTTTCTTTCTCCAAAGTTTATATTTTTCCCAAAAAATTCTCTGGGCCAGCTCCGGGCCAGATGAGTGTGACAGCATAAGAGAGGGCTAGAGAGAGGAGTAAAAGAGGTTAGGGAAGATCTGGCCTCATCCCTCGCTCCTCTCCTCTCCTAGTGCTGGTCTCATCATCTGGCAGTGGGCTGGGCCTGTGTGGTCATGATGACGTGTGAGGGCCCGCTCTCTGCCCGCTGGGTGCCCATGCCCGCCAGCACAGACATGGCTACGGCCTCGGCGGCCGCCCGTGAACTCATACCGTTGTGCCCTGACGATCCTGAGGGACTCAGCGCCACAGAGCTGTGCTGGATCACCGGAGCTGGAGATCCCGTGGCCTCGCACACCTCCTTCATGGACTCTTCTCCTGAAGGACAAAACAGGCACAGGTCAGTGACGTGACACATAACGTATCCTATATAATATAATAAAACTGTTATAATATAATAATTTGTCTGTCTGTGCACGCATCACATGCAAAATACCTAAATTTTAATGAGGTTTTCAAAAGATGTATTTGGCCACGCTTGAGGTAATATACAGGCTGTTTCATCGCAATCGGCCCGCGAGAAGAGAAGATATGCTACTTTAAATGGAAAACGCCCTTATATCATAAAAAAAATAAATAAATAAAAAAATAAAAAATAAATATAAATAATATATATAAATATAATATATATTAATAAAATATAAATAAAAATCTACCTTGGTGCTGTACAGTCTTTAAATTGCGCTTATGAGTATGCAGTTGAAATCATGAAATTTTAGTTCATCCTAAAATTCAACAGATGTGCGCGTTGTACATTTTTTAAAAATGTGCTCATGAGTGTCCAATTAAATTTTATGCGAACGAAGTCGCGGGCAAAGCTAGTACTATATAACATACTTAATCCAGTAGACAAAAGTTATTATTACTGAAATTATCCAGCAGACTTTTCCAATATATTTATTTTTAAAACTAAATATATATTTATTTCTTTGTTTTTAACTATATTTTCTCTCTCCTCTGTTTTTTCAATAAACTTAATAGATAAGGCAGTGTCATGATCTTCGGTGTCTTCAGGTGGTCAGGTCTAGACTCAGCAGTGTTATGTGGCAATAAAATGACGGCAGCTGACAACCTGAATGTACTGAATGACCAGGTTATCACATCTATGGAGTTTGTTCTTCTCTGAAGACACGGGCATATTCCTGGACTCGGATGTTAAAGAGTGGTTCTAGCATGGGGAAATACATTTTTCCACACATGGCCTATTCACCACCATAATCCAAGTCAAGACCCTCCTGAGCGAAATCTTAAAATGTCCATCTATAACTGTCTATCTATACCTTGAAAGACAGCTAGGTGTACAAACACTATGTACATACTACATTCATGTACTATAAATTACCAGTCAAAAGTTTGAACACAAATAATTTGCATGGCATTTTGTCTTCAAAAAAAAGTTCGGGGGGAAAAAAAAAAAAAAACATTGAGGGATAAATTAACATTTCTTAATTGAATCATGTTTAACTTTATCATTCTAACATCAAATATTAGATGTGTATGCGATAGATGTATTCAGAACACAGTTCACATATGTTTTAGCCTTTAAATGTAAAAATGTAACCGTGGTTTTACTATTTCATTTGTCTTTTCTGTGCTGATTTGGCTGATGCAACAAAAAGACAGAAGAAGCAAAACTACTAAGCCGTCACGCCTCTTGCACTTTTGGCTGGGGAAGGTTTTGCTTCTAGATAGCCATACAAAGGCTTAAAAAAAAAAACAACAAAAAAAAAAACAATCTAACCTTTATATGACCTTGTGTGTATATGTTCCTCCCAAAGTTTGAGCTGCACCCATTGCAAAACTGCAATGCAGCATTTTTCTTCGGTTAATTTTTTAGAAAATAAAACACAACCCACCATTTATGAAACTAGTGCAGTGGTAATGTGTTGCTGTGACAAGCTTTAATTCACAAAAGCATAACTTGGTTTGTAAAACATTTACAATCACGTTTCATTTTAAATGTCATTTGCGGATACCCACACACACGGGTTTTTACAGATCCTTTTTCACATGTGGTGACTCACCCAGGTAGGTAGCCTTCTTCTGTAAGGTGGTGACAGGACAGTCCTTATGGGCCAACAGCAGCTGCTTCAGATGAGCCACTTCGTTTCGTAACAGAGACACCTCATTCTGACACACAAACACACATACACAAACAGGAACAGATGAGCCCTAGTGTGCAAACAGAGAGGCTCATTTTCAATGTTGATCAAACAGAAACTTCTTTTTTGGCATTTCCAGATGTTCTTGATGAATCAGACAAACCTCACGCTTGAGGCGAGAGCTCAGCCTGTGAAGGTGTGAAATGACTGCGGTTCCTGAAAAGTCTTTAACTTAGACACACACACACTAGTGAAGTTACTAGGGTAACTTCCTGACATGATTTCCTTTAAAGCTATCGGACATCAGTCGATCGTTTGGTTGTAAAGACGACCGGCAGTGTAGCATACACAAAGTGTAAGAGTGTGATGTGTAGTAGGGATGGAAATCATCAGTCATTCTAGATGCAACAATATGATGATACCTGGGTGCTGATTCAATTCAAATTGCGATTCTATAATTATCCTGATTTTATATTACACTCCCCCCTCCCCCATTTCTGATACAATTTTAAACCTGAAATATGTAGTCCATTACTTATGACATTAGTTTTCTCACTTAAAAACCAAGCACAGCCTTTAAACACTATAAACCAACTTCAAGTCTTTAACATTTAACTTAAAATAAATAATAATAATAATAATTTTCGACTAATTTGCACTTGAGGCGTTCTGCAACTTTGTGTGTAAGCCTAAGCGGGTTAAAGACTAATTCGCTCATAGAGTTTAGAAAAAAAAAAGGCAGATCTGAAGCTTTTATCACAAGCGATTTACGATAATGTAACATAATAAAAATGCGTTTCTGCTGCGCCACTCAGAAGCTTCAGCACTCAGTACAGAATTGTTTATATCTGATGACCGATAAAACTGAAAACCAGCCAATTCTGGTCACTGACCGATCTATCTCTGTTATAAACGTAAAAAAAGTAATAATAATAAAAAAAAAAAAAGTACAAAAAAAATTTGTATATATCGATTATAGCATCAATGTGGTGAAACATGTACCACCACACAAATCACATTCACATGATTCATGATACACACACACACACACACACACACACACACACACACACACACACACACACACACACACACACACACACACACACACACACACACACACACACACACACACACACACACACACACACACACACACACACACACACACACACACACACACACACACACACACACACACACCCGCCCCCCGCTAATCTCTAAAGTGTTGTACTGCTTACCGTCAGTGAGACATTCATGGAAGTCAGCTCCTCTGCTTTCTTCTCCAGAGAGTTCACCCAGATCTTGCGTTTCTGCCTGCAGCGTGACGCTGCTGCTCGGTTGCGCTCCAGAAAGCGCTGTCTTCTCTCGTCTGGGTCGTCGTCCACCGTGCGCCGCCGCCGTCCGCCCGTCGGCTGAGCTGGAGAAACCTGCACCATGAAGAACCAGCAAATTAATCTCAAACATTATTTAATGGAGCGCTCTCTTTTTTTATTATTATATTAATGGAGCACTTGTTTATGTCTTGCATGTTCAGAGTTCACATTCAAGTTCACTTCAGGGTTACTTTTTACAATTCAAATGCTTCGGCGAATTTCCATACTGTTTAGGTATTCAAAACTTTCACACTAGAATGTTACAAATCAAGTCCATTTAAAATCTCCACTTCATGTGATACAGGGGAAAAAACAAAACGTTCAAAGCATCATGTCATATTTTTGAGAATGCATATTAATTTCCAAATCTGCCTTTCTACATCACTACATACATACTAAATGAGATTTTACTAGGCACAGAAATTCACGTGCATGGATGATGGATTATGCTTTCAGAATTCTGACCAAAAAATAGTGCATCCAAAAATCCATTATATCTCACTCTCCTGGTTAAACATGTTAGGGAAAAAATATGACATATAATTATTTATATGCTGTAGTGGCCTAGCTAATAAATGTTCAAGGGTGAGACAAAAATTATCCGACTCTGCATGTAGAATTTATTTTAATTACGCTAATACAGTGGAACCCTGGATTACGAGCATAATTCGTTCCAGAAGTGGGCTTGTATTCCAAAACACTCATAAACCAAATAGAATTTTCCCATTAGAAATAATGAAAACTCAAATTGTTCGTTCCACAGTCCAAAAACATAAATACATGAAAAATAATTAATACAGTAAATAAAGTAAAATGAAAACAAATTAACTGCACTTTACCTTTAAAAAAAAGTAAAAATAAATCCTGACAGATAAGTGTTTCCGTTTGTGCGCGCAGGAGCCGTGTGTGTGTGTGTGTGTGTGGAATTAGCCTCTTCCCTCGTCTTAGACAGTAAAACTCCTGCTCCATCCTCCTACTAGGGCAGTAGCTATCGAATATTTTAGTAAATGAGTATTCTACCAAAAATGGTATCAATTAATCGAGTGATCGGATAAAATGTACTTTTGCTTAATTAAACTTATTTTTTATTAAAAGATTTTACATATTAAATGTAAAATATATAAGAGAAACAAAGATTAATTGGTTTTCTTTTCAGAAAAATCTACTTATTTTTTAAACGCATACAGCATTTTATCAAAAATAAACATCGTCATTATTCACAATACAAGGAATAGCTTAAAGTTGACTGAGATGAATTAAGTGCATTACAGTGCCATACATCCTTATTCTTAAAAGCCGTTTGAAATACCTTTTTTTTTTTTAGCTTTTCCATCTGAAAAAAGGCTTTAAGTATCAAAAAAACTTTCTTGCTGGTTTCTTCTTCTCTTGGCTCGCTGATATTTTTATCGAGAGTGTGTGTGTCGGTGTCGAATTACACGCGCGCACACATAGGAGACACGCTGAAACAGAGAGGGTGACCAGTATTATACCAGTAAGAGACGAGCACTAAGACCCAGCAGGGGAGACGATTACCCACAATTCCGCAGCACAAGAGAGAGAGAAAAATCATTGGATCAGTTATCACGTGACGCTCGGTGTCAAAACAAGAGCGCATGCGTGATACATGAGACATGCTCGTTTTTCAAGTCAAATTTATTAAAAATCTTTGCTCGTCTTGCGGAACACTCGGAAACCGCATTACTCGCAATCCAAGGATCCACTGTACTTTAATACTTTTAGAAAAGACAAATACATAATATTTTTTTTATTTTTTATCTCCAACAATATTTTTATTGATTTTAAACAGGGTAAACATGCAACGTTCCAATACACATTTTATAGCCCCCTTATAAAACCCTATACCACCCACCCCACCCCTCCCTGACTCCAAGCCAGCTATACATGTATGGGAAAGGTTAGACGCCAGGCATATTTAAAAAAAAAAGAAAAATGAAAAAATAAAATAAAATAAATAAATGAGCTGGAAGTTTTTGGTTCTGCGTGCAAAAAAGATTAAATAAATAAATATTAAATAGGAAAGGAATCAAACTATAAATGTATATGAAAAAAGCGAAGCAAGGGCCCCCACACCTGTTGAAATTTCAAGTCCGAATGGCGGATTGAGTAGTGAATCTTCTCCAGGGATAAACAGGACATAATATCTCTGAGCCACTGAGCGTGAGTGGGTGAGGTGGCATCTTTCCACTTGAATAAAAGAGAACGCCTGGCCAGTAGTGTCGCAAAAGACAATAAACGCTGTTTAGCTCGAGTTAGACGCTTATCTTCCAGTGATACCAAAAAAAGCAATCAGAGGGTCTGGTTCAAGATTGCATTTCAATATGTACGACAAGGTTTTAAAGACATCCTTCCAGAATTTTTCCAAATTCGGGCATGTCCTGTACATATGAATAAGAGACGCCTCTCCGCTTTTACATTTATCACGACAAGGATCAACGTCTGGGTAGAAACTGGAAAGCTTGAGTTTGGAGAAATGAGCCCTGTGTACAACCTTAAACTGTAATAAAGAGTGCCGGGTGCATAAAGAGATTGAGTTGGCAAGCTTGAGAATTTAATTCCAAGTATCATCTGACAGTGTCAAATTTAGGTCTTTCTCCCAAGCAGTTTTGATTTTACTCAAAGAGGTGTGACTCAAACCCATCAGTCCACCATAAATAGTGGATATTAGGCCTTTACGCAGTGGGGACAAACAGAGGAGATTATCTATAATATTTGCATCAGGATCCTCAAGGAAATTTGATATTGATGAGCTAATGAAGTGTCTTACTTGCAGATATCTGAAAAAATGAGAATTGGGTAAGTTAAACCTCTCAGAAAGCTGTTCGAATGAGGCAAACCTATGATCAACAAACAAATCTTTGCAAAACTTAATGCCCTTACTGTACCATTCCTGAAACACTGAATCATGTAAAGAAGGTTGGTAGAGATGGTTAGAGACGATAGGACTGGAGAGAGAAAAGCCCAGAAGACCACTGTGCTTTCTGAACTGAGCCCATATTCTCAAGGTATGCCTAATAACTGAATTATTAGGCCTCCGAGTGGCGCAGTGGTTAAAGCGCTCGCCCTATCATCCGGAGATCGCTAGTTCGAATCCCGGGTGATGCTGTAACCTCTCGCAGCCGGAGGTCTAGAGAGAGCTGATTGGCCGAGCTCTCTCAGAGGGGAGGGATGAGAGGTACTTAGTGCTCCCACATTAATCACGGCTCTACAGCCAGTCAGGGGCGTCTGTGAGCTCGCGCAACGGAGGGAGCGGATAGCGCTGTCCTCCGAGTGTGTTACGCTGCCCCCAATGGTGCGCGAGCGAGAAGTTCGAAAAGATGCGGTCGGCTGGCGTCACGTGGTTCGGAGGAAACACGTGATAGTCTTCGGCCCTCCCGGCTGAGTGGTGGTAGTAGCCTTAATGTGGGAGCCCCCTAGTGACGGGGAGGAATTGGACACGACTAAATTAGGGAGAAAATCGGGGAAAAATCCAAAAAAAATGCAGATCCAAGGAGTGCAGAGACAGAGAGGTCTTTGACAGAGTTTAGTTCCATTTCCACCCAGACAGGGGTATTAGGTTGGTTATGAAAATATGCCCAAAAGATGACACATCAAATGTTTGCTGCCCAGTAGTAAAAACGAAAATTAGGTAAAGCCATGCCACCGTCTCTTTTAGATCTTTGAAGGAGGGATGCTTACTTTTCCAAATGTAAGATGATATAATTGAATCTAAAGCAACAAAGTAAGATTTGGGAATAAAAACAGGTACAGACTGAAACGGATATAAAAATTTTGGAAGAATACTCATTTTAATGGCATTAATGCTGCCCACCAGAGACATGGACAGTGGTGTCCATTGCCCCAAGTCCTTTTTTGTTTGGTTCAACAACCTAATAAAATTTTCTTTAAAAAGGTCTCTATGTTTCCTTGTAATTGTAACACCAAGGTAGATAAACTGATTTTTCACTATCTTGAAAGGGAGGTGTTGCATTCCTGTTGTTAGTACTGTATTATTTAGCAGAAAAAGTTCACTTTTGTGCAAATTCAATTTATATCCCGAAAAATAGCTAAATTCATTTAGCAATGACAGCAAAGGTGGCAGGGAGGAAATTGGATTTGATATAAAAAGTAGAAGATCATCTGCATAAAGGGACACTTTATGTTCCTTTCCTTGCCTCCAAATCCCAGATATCTCCCTACAACCACGGAATGCGATTGCCAGTGGCTCGATGGCAAGGTTAAAGAGTAATGGGCTAAGAGGACACCCCTGACGAGTTCCCCGCCGAAGGCTGAATGGTTGAAATTGCTGAGCATTTGTCCGAACTGAGGCAATAGGGCTTAAATACAATAATTTAACCCAAGTGATAAAACTTGGACCAAAATTTAATTTTTCTAAAGCCCTAAATAAATACTCCCATTCCACACAGTCAAAAGCCTTTTCAGCATCCAGAGAAAGGACACACTCGGGGATCCCCCCTGATGATATGTACAAGATGTCCATAAGGCGTCGAATGTTGAAGTAAGAGTGACGATTTTTGATAAAACCGGTCTGGTCCTCAGATATAATTGAGGGTAGAACATTCTCTAATCTGCGAGCTAGGACTTTAGCAAGGATTTTTTGGGTCTTTATCTTTCTTTGCTATTAGGGGGATACAAGCCCCATTAAATGAAGCAGGCAGCTTACCTTGCTTAAAAGATTCAGATAGAACTAAAGCTAGTTGTGGTGCAAGGTATGAGGAGAATGATTTAAAAAACTCTGCAGGGAACCCGTCAGGACCCGGGGACTTACCAGATTGCAATGATGACATAGCTGAAACTATTTCCTCTTGTGATATGGGCTCTTCCAATTTTAACCTAGACTCAGGGGACAGTGTTGGAATATCTAGTTGAGACAGGAATTTCTCAACTGAACTATGGGAACTCAGAAGTATATAATCGAGAGTAAAAATTTCTGAATGCATCATTGATATTAGAATGATCGGTAGTAATGGTACCATCCTCCATCCGAATTTTTGTAATGTATTGCTGTGCTCTAAATCTTAAAATCTTAACTGATTGGCTAAACGTTTTCCAGATTTGTCACCGTGAATGTAAAATTGGCTCCGACTCTTTAATAACTGACCTTCAATTACATGTGTTGAAATAAGTTCAAACTTAGTTTGCAATTCTACCCGTTTTTCATACAGATCCGGGTTTTTAAGCAGGGCATACTGCTGATCTATTTCTTTAATTTGGTTGGACAGATCTTTTCGTTCTTTAAATGCCTTCCTTTTCATGTTTGCAGTGTATGAAATTATCTGTCCCCTGAGGTAGGCTTTCAGAGCATCCCAAACAGTTAAACATGACACTTCAGGTGTTTCATTTGTGTTTAAGAAAAAAACTATCTGGTCTTCCATAAATTTAATAAAGTCATCATCTATCAGTAATGATGAATTAAAGCGCCAATGTTTTATAATTTGAGGGAGATCAGGGAGTTCTATAGACATAACTGGAGCATGATCCGATATCACAATGCTCTGATAAGAACAAGAATTAACCATTGGGATAAGTTGATTGTCTACAAAGAAATAATCAATTCTGGAGAAAGTGTGATGAACATGTGAGAAAAAGGAATATTCTTTCTTTTTTGGATTGAGGAAGCGCCATATGTCAGAGATACCAAAGCTGCAGAGATGGGACTGAAGTGGCGTGGCAGATTTACTCAGTGGTATAGGATTGGGCGATGACCTGTCAAGTGATGGATCTAAACAGCAGTTAAAATCTCCCCCTAATATGAGAGAGTATGAGCCCAGATATGGTAGAGCAGAAAAGAAATGTTCAAAGAAGGAAACATCATCATAATTAGGGGCATATAAATTATTAAATAAAAAAAAGTATTAAATAATTTCCCTGAAACAATGATATAGCGACCCTGTATATCAGTGATAACATTATGGTGCTCAAAAGAAATGTTTGGATTAATAAGAATTGAGACGCCCCTAGCTTTGGCCTGAAAGGTTGAGTGGTAGTGTTGCCCTCCCCAACGCGACATAAGGCGAGAGTTATCAGAACTGCGAATGTGAGTTTCTTGTAAAAAGGCAATTGCAGTGTTAAGTTGTTTAAGGTGTGAGAGCACCTTCCTTCTCTTGACCGGATGGTTTAAACCCTTAACATTCCAGCCCACAAAGTATTCATTCTCCTTGACAGAAGATGTGGGTATGTAAACATAAATAATACTGAAATGCCTAGCGTCAGCCTTAAAACAAAAGTGTAAAACACAGAGCAACATACACTGTACACACAGAACTAACATAGTACTGGCTTTGGAGATCCCATACCCCTCCCCCCGCACCCCCCGCACCCCACTGCCCCCGAACACAACAAGATAGCTGCTAAAAAACAAAGCAGCAAGCTCTTCCATCTTTCCATAGTTCACCCGACAAATCTTCCTGCCGCTAACCACCCCATCTTCAGCCTGACGTAATTTACATAAACTAAGAATTAAATATATAAATAAAACATTTCAACACTCCAATACTGAAATCTCTTAATGAGAGGAAAACACAAAACACCCCCCCCCACGTTACATTGTAACTCTAGAAAACAAACATATAAATCACACGTCATTAAAAATAGAAAGAATAATAACAGAAAAATAATGATAACCACTACACAAGTTTTAACACAGTACTCTTACCAGGAAAAACGTAAACATGACTGGATTTTAAGTTGTTGTTGTTTTTTTTTAAAGGATACTTTCCTGAGAACTGTAGTTGTATATTGAAATGGAATTTTAAATCTAGTGTACTACGGAGTTTTCTGCAAGCTGTCTATGTATTTTTGCGCCTCTTCTACCGAGCGTAGCCACTTCTTCTGACCGGTAGAGAGAGTGATCCGGAGTCGTGCAGGATACATAACGTCTCTATACTCGGCTCGCTGGCTTAAAACTTCGGGAGCGTAGTCTTCCACGATGCGAACCTGCTGACCGCGGTATTCCAGCTTCCCTCTCCGCCGTGCCTCCCGAATCAGAAGCTCTTTGACCTGGTACCGATGTACACGGAGAATGACAGGCCATGGGCTCTGTCAATCTCAGGCGGAGATGGCAGCGTTTCACTACCAAACACCTCGCACAGAAATTTTGAAAAGAACTCGGTAGGGAGTCCACCTTCCGTAGCTTCTGGAAGACCCAGGACACGCAGATTTTGTCTCCTGCTCCGGCCCTCTAGGTCTACGAGTTGTTTTCCCGAAGACCGGAGCAGATGTTCTCCAGCTCACTCACACGCTGGCTCAGGTCATCTGTAGCGAGTTCTAATGAGGGTAAGCGCTGACCATGGTCCTCTACTTGGGCTTGAATTTTGTCTAGTTTACTTTCCAGTAAGCTAAACGAGGATTTAAAGTCAGCCGCTAGCGCTTCACGGTGTTTATCTAACAGAGCAGAAATAGCCTCGACTGTTAGAACGGCCGCAGTGTCATCTTTTTTCCCAGTTTTAACACTCCTGGTAGCCATTATAAGTGGAAAATAAATCATCGTGGGGTAAGGTACAAAGTTATTGTATCCTAAAGATTTAATTTAACATTTAGAAACGAAAAAAGGAGTGAAGAAATTCGAAATTATCGGAGCAGCTCTCTAACACGTCTACTCCATGTGGCTGCTAACCGGAAGTCCTCCATACATAATTTTTTAAACATAATCTTTTCAATACACTTTGTCCATCTGTCAACAAGCTTTCGTATTCCCTCATTAAAACATTTTGGGCTAAGCTACAAGCCACAAATGCCCCGCTGTCTTCACTTCTTCATCAGAAGTGAATCTTTGATCCTCATAAAGCTGCTGTCAGAGGACCAAACAGGTGCAGAGAGATCAGGACTATAGGGAGGATGCTTTAACACCTCAAAAAGTTTTTGCAGAGTCTTGACAGTGTGGGCAGAAGTTTAGGCTTCAGCTCTTCAAAAAGCGTCTTACTGTTACGAGCACTGTTGATTTTTTTTTAGAATTTTTCTTTAATGTTCCAATACTGGTTCTTGTGAATCCCAGAAAACTGTAAGCATCAATTTCCCAGCAGATAATCGACTTTTGAGCATTTTCTCAATCAGCGATTGAGGATGTTTCCATTCCATGCTCTGTTGTTTACTCTCAGGCTCGTAGTGATGAATCCGTGTCTCGTCACCAGTAATGTTTCTCTTTAAGAAACTGTCACCTTCCATAGAGTATCGGCCCAAATATAGTTTGCAGATATCCAAATACTTTCTCCTTGCTGCACATAAAGTCTTTAAGAAATAACGACACCAGGTACACCCTCAGACCGCAAAAAGTCTAATCATTGCACACTGCTCTTCCTTTGTGCAAATCACATGTGGGGCATCCGTTTTTTTGTTCGCACCGCAGTTACAAATGAACTGATGCAACACGTTCACACCTGCACAGCAGTGATTAGCGAGACAGAAGCTTTGAACAGAAAAGCATTGATCATACCTGCACAAGCTTTTATATAACTATAGTTCGGTGTATTTAAGGAATAAAGTTTGCAGTGATTTTCTTGGCTTAGGAAAGCGAAACAATTTCCATTTTCCACAGTGTGTAATAAAAGCTGAAAAAATTCCTAAATGCTAAGAGTAGACAGATGAACGTTAACAACGTATAATGACGTTTAACAGTGAGTGATTTAGGACCTGAGGTTGTGCAGGGGACGGTGCATCAGGCTGCTGCACCAGCAGCTGGCTCTGCTCCATTCTTTGTGGCACCATGGCACTGGAGCCCATCGCCACGCTGACACAGGCCGCTGTGGTCTGCTGAGACAACGCCGCCTTCAGACGCTGAAAAAGCACAAGTACAACACAAACCAGAGTGGTACACTTCATTAAAACACACACCCCAAACTCTTACCTAACAGGATCTAGATATTTGACCTGCAACTTCATAAACTACTATAAAAGAATCTGTAATGCTTTTTTTTTTTTTTTTTTTTTTAGAGCTGAACTTCAATCAAAGTACGACACAAGCTTCACTTTTTAAACTAGTCACTATAGCCAGTACTTGTCTGTTTGTTGTGAAAAGTGTCACCCAGACGAGAGACTCTAACAGACAGGCTAAGAATTTCAGAGCACGTCTGCCTGCCTCACGGACTGCTGCGTCAACACACGGCATACGCATCGCTCACCATCTTAGCCTCGGTGTGGGGGTTGTAACCAGATGGAGAGGAGGAGCCGCTGCTGCTTCCACCTAGAGGAGGACCTGGGATTCCTGGAATGTTGGGCACCATACACATGGGCCTGGCCAGCTAGAAAACAAAATGCACAACGGGTTAGGCAAGGCAACACTCAGTTTACTGCAAACACAAGTGAGAGTAGGTATGAGCGGTGCTTACGGATATTACTGAAGACATCTGGACTGGGCCTGGGAGCACGGGAACTGGCTGACCGTTGTGGAGCATCATCATCGGGTATGGACCAGTCGGAGACCTTCAGACAGAGCACAAATTACAAATAAGTGTCCATTCCCCCCCACTTATTAAATGTGAACACAACACTATAGAATACAGTCGACCTTCGTGAAGTCGCAGTTCAGAGTTCGCAGATTTTTCCTTAGAATCTGAGTAACCGGAAAAATCCTCCACAATTTTTTAAAGGCTTTTTTTCATGACAATATATAATTTTTCATGTGTTTTATTCCTAAACTATTAAGAACAATATACGTTACTCAATTTGGAACATCAATATTAACATAAATTCAGCTAAATTTCCATATAAAATGTAACATTGTATACAGTTTTTATTACTGGAGAGAGAACACAAAGTAACTGTAGAGGGAAAACGCGGCTTGGGAGGCGAATTATAATTTTATTTACCCTACAGTACTTATACCAAAGAAAACGCGCTTGCATGAATAAGGGATAAACTCGGTATTGTACATTATAGCACTGCGGGAGACACAGCAGTACAGTATTGTACAGTACACAGGTTTACCTTTACATTCTTTTTTTTTTTTTTTTAAGGGTAATGTAGACGGGAGCAGCCGAAAGACCAACATCAACAACAACATGCAGCTGAGTTTGAAATTAAGTGTTTTGAGAGCATATTTGGGACATATTTAGCAGTTTTCCACATTTCAGGGGTCAACTATGTTTCTGTTCACATTATGAAGCTCTATAAATGAGAAGAAAAAAAACTATACAGAGATGGAAATGCAAGCACTGCCAGAGCGGTTTGTGAATTCTGCCTCAAGACAGATTCCTCAGCCTCCACATCACCACTCAAGTTCAAGACTGCCCTCCTCCACTTTCACCCTAGACTTTTATCTCTGTATTCATCGCCTTTAGAGCAGTGGTCTCCAAAATTTTCTGACACCACGGACCAGTTTTATGCAAGACAATCTTCCACATAGCACGCTTCCGGCCATAGCACGCTCGTAACAAAGCATACTAAAGTGTATAATAAATTCAACCTACCATAACGCAGAATCAGTATGAGCCCTGAGCTTGATTCCCTGCGACAAGATGGTCCCATCTAGGAGTGATGGGAGATAATCACACCTGAAGTGGGTTGTTGGAAATGGAAGCAGGGTTTCAGTGCTTTTGCGGCGATCTCAGGAAATTCCACCTTGATTTTATTCCAAAACGTCGGCAGAGACGAAGTTCTCTCAAACACACCTTTTAGATTATACCGAGCGGGCTTGGGGCATGGGAATTACCTGTTGCATTTTTTTTTTTTTTTGGCAGTCTCAAAGTCTTCTCTGCTGTATCTTTATTGGGTACTTTCCTTTGTTTTTAAAAAAAAAATTTTTTTAAAGGAGCTCTCTAGAGACGTTTGTAACATTAGCGTAATTTTATCGGGCATCAAAACTGATACAGAGGGAAGTGTGGGAAAGAGGTACAGACGGGAGATGATCTGATAATGTTTTTAAATAAAACTCTGCAGACTCCGACACCCCTAAAAAATAAAATTTAAATAAAAGAGGTGTGTGGTTTTTTTTTTAAATTCTTTTTATGCGGCTCGGTACCAAATCATCCACTGCCCGGTACCGGTCTGCGGCCCGGTAGTTGGTGACCACTGCTTTAGAACATATCTTGTTCATTCTGAACACCGTATTCAATTACATCCCTTTAACATTTAAATACGAGAAGTTTCCATGTACTTTCCAAACCCCCTGTCACTTCTTCTTTTTCTCCTTGTTATGATATAATGCAACACTCTTTACAGTCCACAAGCTGCAAAAGTGACGAATCAGTGAGGACGTGTACGACTCCTTTCGAGCTGCTGGGAAAGCTTAACAGAGTGGAAAAAATGATGGAGCAGGATAATAGGTGGACTGGAGCAGGTCTCGTAAGGGCGGAGACCGATTAAGCTTAAATCAAGCATGTGAAAAGGATTCTTGTTTTGTCTGACATATTCCTGAACCAAACAGTCCTAAACAGCGCATAAGAGCGCAAAGAGCTAAATGACTCAATGTCCATAATCACGTTAAATTGATTTAACGTGATTTTATCTTAAATTTAAAAGGGTAAGCAGGGGTAAGCACATACCCAAGGGTGCGGCTGGAGGGCGGGGCCTGTGTGATGACCGAGGTGGGTGAAGGCATGGTCGGGTGCAGAGGGTCGTATCCGAGGTGCAGGGGAAGAGAGCCAGGACGGACGATAGTGGGCATAGGAGCAGAACTGAGTGCTGGTTTAGGCGGAGATTCCTGAGAGAGAGAAAAAACATGTAGCTGGTTAAAACAAGGTTACTCACCTATGATTTAACAAACTTTAATAAAGATGGAAAAGGGCAATGAGACACTCACTAGATTACAGAAGTAAAGAGAAGGGAAGTTATTGAAATAATCAGCAGGTCAATTAAATTTCATTAGGACCGTTTTGTATAACCTTTTGTATGTTTTTTTTTTTTTTTTTAACAAAGACACAAAAAAAAGTATCAATACATTATGAAACTGAGAAAATGGTCCCATTCCAATCTGTCAAAAAAAAAAAAAAGATTTCTAATTTAACTCAAACTTATTGCAAAAGTAATTATTGCATTTTACATTGGAAAATACAGTAAGTGTGCCGCATACCGCAAAGCTTCTGTTTTATACCGCAATAAATATGATGGCCTGCACATACATTACTAATATTAGGTCGGCTTCAATGTGTCATTTATGACCGTCCTGACTTCAGGGACATGCTGTACCTCAAAATTGGCACAACACTGTGAAAGTGCATTCGTGACTTTGCTTATCGCAGCTGCCTGACAACACAGTACAGACGGGTAAATATGTGGAGCCACCCATCAGCCACTGCCTTACAGCAAGCCAGAGTAGACTCAATACCGAAATTAAAAAAGAAAGAAAGAAATAGGGATGGGACAATATGATTTTCTTCTCAGTGACTTGATACACGATATACTGTTTATGATTCAATACGATAAAAAGCTGAGTGATAGCAAGGTATGACGTTTTAAGCAAGGCATGTTTTAATGTTGTAATGTTTTATGTCTACATCACTTATGTTTCGTTATCTTATGTACAAAAATAATATGTAACTGATGTTCAGAACCAAAGAAACCCTTGTATTGTAAGACGAAACGTACTGTATCGTGATGTATTTGTATACCGTTATATATTTTTCCCTTCCTCTGAAATGAGAAAATGTCTGAATAAACAAGTGAAGGTTGTAACAAGAAGGTAAAAAGTAAAGCAAGTCATGAAAAAAATTAAGAAAAAAGGAACATATTAATGTAAGTAAAAAAATAAATAAATAAGAAACAAAAAGACAAAATAACTTTTTGCTATGGATGGAAGTGCAGATTTCAAGAAGGAAGGAACAAAGGAAAGAAGAATGAAAAGATGGATAAAAGCCAAATAATTAAGCATGAAAAGGTCTAGGATTTAGGAAATCCTATGCAAGTATAAAAAAAAAGTATTAAAAAAGAGGAAAAGACAAAGATGCAGACAAGGGAAGAAAGGAAGAAAGGAAGGAAGGAAAATGAAATAAAAGAAATGAAATATTTATTAGGGAAAGAAACAGTATGAAAGTAAAAAAGGGAAGTGTGGCAATAAGAGGGAAAGAAGAAAGAAAGCGAGGGATGACGAAAAAAAATGTATGAGTGGAAGGAAATAGGCATCATGTGCAATGTGAAATTTCTGGGAAGAAAAGGATCAAGAACTACAGAAGGAAGGAAGAACAGAAGGAAGTAAGGAAAAGGAAAGGAAATAAATTATGTATGGAAAGGAGAAGGGACTAATTAGATGTGGAAGAACAGGATTGCAGATTTTTATTAAGCAAGCACGTAATAAAGAAGGACAGAAGTAAATATGCCTGGAGGAAAATTACAGCAGAACCGAGTGAATAACAATGTGGCAGGAAACGCGGAGAAATGCAATTAAGGAAATTAAGGAAGGAAAAGTGATTAAGGAATGATGTAAAAAGCAGGAACAAAAATAATTTTAAAAAATCCACCCATCCAGCTCATTATCTGTGTAATGGGATTTAATATTTGCACACGCTTTAGTGAAACACAAAGCAAGTCTCTGTGGATTTTGTGTTTACTCAAAATGGAATTCTACACTCTTGTGCGTATGTGTGTTTGTATTGTGCTCTACCATTCCCCTGGCTGTGGCCTCCTGGTTGCTGTCTGACTTGCTGGAGATGGAGTCTGGACTAGCAGGAGGGGAGGAGTCCACCTCGACAGGCTCCTCTTCCTTCACTCGAACTACGTCTGAGGGCGTCTGCAGACTCATGTCCAGAGCTGAAGAGCCAGGGGCAGGGAGCTGCAGCGTGAAGAAAAAAAAAAAGAGAAAGAGAGAGAGAGAGAGAGAGAGAGATAGCATAAAGGAGAGGGGGAAGGGAGAGACCATGTGAGACATGGGAGCAGACAGCAGTCCACAGACCATAAATCCCCACATTCTGGCTATAGACAGTGAAGTTGCTCAGCTTGGATCAACTCCGTCTGAGCGAGTGAAGCCCTCCACCCAATCCCAGTGCTCACAGGGTTCTTGGCTCTCTTGTCATCATCTTCCTGGGCTTTACGGAACTCCTGCTCGAAGGGCATTGCTAGCTCGTTGAACAGGCCCACTTCTTCGCAGTTCTTCAGGAAACGAGTGGGAGTCGGCGTCTGGTCTGGAGCGGAAAACAGATCTCGTTACGTATAATACCTATACGTACAATTCCCCTATTCAGCACATAGCAAAAAGTATTAGAAATATTACACAAAGGAAGAAGGGGTGAAGGGCCAGACTGCTCGAAATAAGCCGTCGCTTAAAAATCCACGCCCATCTTTGCTAAGGGTAGATAAGGTTACAGTTCGGTTTTTACTCTGCATATGTCTGGGTATTTTGATATAAAAATGTTATTTCAAGAGCAGAGTTACTGAGCTGATTGCATAACATAATTATTACAGCACTATACACTTCCTTTAAGTCCCCATAAACGTTCCAACTTGACATCGTTTAAGCGCTCGGTAACAAGTAGTGAATGTCAAGTGACGATATTTTTGTCCAGAGTTTTCTTTTTTTAATATCAGTGTTATTCTTAGAGCTATAGAAATATAACCAAATCCATAGGTTTTATAATATGTTTGTAAAAGCAAAGATCAAACTAAATCCGACGCATATTTAGGAGAAAAAAAATCCCTACACAGAAATGATGTCCAGTGATGTTTACACTACTTATGTTAACCATAATAACCATAATCAGCATCATTATATTCAAGTATGAGTTACATTTAAAAAATAACAGCACTTTTAACACTTTTTTTTTTTTTTTTTTAACAGAAAAGCCAATCAACTAATTAATCCAGAAGAACTGATGGGTGAATGAGCGATTTGGACCATTTAATATTGACCTAAAATTCCAGGTTAGTATTACTGTAAGCCCCAACCATTTCCGCCATCTCATGTGCAAAAATGTAGCCTTCTAAGGCACTTAGATGATTTTTCTCACAGTCAATGAACAACACTTTGAGTTACAAATTTCCTCAAACATAAATTTATGAATATCCATTCATCTTATCCAAACTATACAAGTAGACACTGGTGGCCAAAAGTATTAAGACAATACATAAGCCATGTATTATAGTTCTCCCGGTGCATAAAAAGTGTGATGTCACTAATTAGTTCTTGCCTATATGGCCGAAGAGTTAATTGTGCTAATTAGAGTCTTCCAGTTCAGTTCATGGGTGGAACAAATATGTGGCAGGACTTTTACTTTCTGAAGCCGAGGTGTCCACCTTTACACATAAATGTCCAAAACTAGCGAATTCTTAAGTGAATCATGAACTTGTGTAGGAAATGACTGCACATGATCTTCAGGAAGCAATCACACAGGTATGGATTGAGTGAGTGACACCAGAGTACTTCAGGCATCTTTCTGACTCTACGCCCAGCTGTATGAATCCAGGAGGATTTTATAATAAACATAGATTGCTTAATAGCATTTTCATTGCATGAAATTAAAAAAATATAATTTTTATCATATTAAAAAATTGAGAATGGCATTAAAACGTCAAAGCTCTCTTTTGTCCACCACTGTATAGTGAGCATCAGTGAATTAGATTCATCATGAAAGTTATAGGACTCATAAATGCTTTGTTTATAAAAAAAGCATCCTACAGAATACTTTATTACACATTCCTAGAGAATCACCTAAATTTCCACCATTCAGCTGAGTTTTCTTGCTGATGATGGCAAGAAGCGCCCGAGTGCACAGCTGGTTATATTATTAAACCCTCTCCTCCTCTCCTTTCTGTTCTGAAAAACTAGATTTTAATTTTTAAATGGTAATTTCCCCATCAGAAACACAAAATCACGAACAGACAGAACAGACATATTGTGATACTTGTTTTCTGATACAAGAACGAGCTGTCCTACTGCACAACCTCTTCAAGAGAAACTGGTTTAACAGAAAAAGAAAAAAAAAATACCTGCAATGATGACGGAGTCTGTCCGGGCAGGTCCAAACTTCAGCGTCATCTCGTGCTTATGCTTGTGGACAGCGAGGTGGTCCTCGTTCGTAAATCTCTACACGATCAAAACACACAGCACAGAAAGTCGATTTGAGGATAAGCGAACGAGCAGGGGTGAGAACTCGAAGAAGCTTGTAAAAATAAAACAAACAGCAGGGAGTGGACTGAGACATGATTTGTCTAGGAAAATGATGGTGCAGCCAAGAAAGTTCTTCCAGAGTGATCACTTTCACAGTCAGCACAAGCAGTGGGAATGGGAGTCGAGTAAATTGTGACAGAGCGCAACACAGGCGGCTTCCTGTCGATGCCCGAGTCCCGGGGCTCGGATTTTTAAAGCTGCGCACAGGGTGTCTTTACAGCGAGTAAACGAGATCGTCTGATAGACAGCGAGGTCTGCGTTGACTCGGTGTTGCATTTTTGTTGCAGAAGTGTTAATAACAACCCAGATCACTGATGTGTGAACTGCTGACGTTGCGATGTAGCGACAGCGGTTACGGTAAAAGAAAACATTTCAAACTGATAACCATCTGACAAAGATGTATTAACGTTCACAGCATATAACAGATGATATTATCCAGAAAGCATTACAGAAGTGTTTTATAGTCGCTGTCATCGTCATATCCAGACGAGCACCGATGAAGAGAAAAAGAAAAAAAGAAAAGAAAAAAGTAAATACCCACACGCCAGGGCAATTTGTCTAGTTTCAGTGATCCTGTATCCACTCTAGCCTCAGATTCACCTTCCTTCTTGACTGATGTTCTGCTGCTGTTGTCCATCCACCTCAAGGTTAATGTTTGTGATGCTTTATTAGAGTTGCTTAAATCACCCTATCAGCTCCAATAACAGAACTGACACGCACTACATTTTTTGTTTGTTTTTCTTATAACTGTGAAAATCCCAGGAAATCAGCAGTTTACTCATCAGCTTGCCCAGCACTAGAAACCATATCACGGTCAAAGTCATTAAGATCACAGTTATTCAGAGATTTTATCCTTTAATTGAAAATTAACCGAATCATTTCCTCTGTATCTGCAAGATTTTATGCACTGGCTGATCAGATAATCAAATGAACGAGCAGGGGCAAAGGGCTTCATGGGAGACAGTTAAAGTCACCAGTACATATTTATTTGATATATTCAGTATATGTAAATATCAAGCTTTTAAATTAATTGATGAATTAACTAATTGAATGGTGGTGGCACGGTGGTGTAGTGGTAAGCACTGTCGCCTTTCAGCTTCAGGGCCTGCGTTCGATTCCCAGCCAGGTTTGATTCCCGCCTCTGTGTGCATGTTCTCCCCGTGCTTGGTGGGTTTCCTCCGGGTACTCTGGTTTCCTCCCACAGTTTGCAAATTAGCACAGACATGTAAATTAGGCTAATTGGCATTCCCAAATTGCCTGGAGCGTGTGAATGTGAGGACAAATGGACAAACTCTCAAATGTGTCACACACACACACACACACACACACCACATTTGAGAAAATGAAATAGACCAATAGAAAACCACAAAAAGGAAACAAAATACAGTACATAAAAAAAAACACACATTAAAAAGCCTTCAGTGGTTCAGGAACAGGTCAGAAGTCATTACAAATGAATTAAGACAAAACCGTAGCAATGGAAACAAGAGCTCATTCGCAGCCTACAGATAAACCAGATCTCTGAAAGCATCATACATTTACTCAGGCTTAAGTTTCTGAGATCTTAATAGTGTGGGATTGATGAGTGGGTGTAGGACGGAGTACAGTAAGGTGTGTTTTGGTAAACGTGGCAAAAAAAAAAAAAAAACCCACAACACAACGTTACTGGAAATGATCAATATAAGAAACATAAGGCAGGTCTACAGCTCATTACTCAGAACTTCCCACCTCCGACTAGGAACAACCCCACTTATTTAAAATTCCTACTCAACTCTAAGGTCAGCAGGTGACCTCAAATCAACATGACTGCTCACAACACATACAGTGATCACAGTAGCACTTCTAACTTATACTCAGTTATACAAGTTTTAATCTGTAGTGGACAAAGTACAAGGATCCTGTAATTGAGTAAAAGTTGAGATATCGCAAGTAAGATATTACTCAAGTAAACTTATGGACTTATGTATGTAAAAGATGCGTGAAATATGTCAACTCACCGACATATTCAACACAAGTATAAAACTGACTACAGTAAGTCCCCAACTTACAAAGATTCGAGTTATGAATTTCCGCAAATGCGAACAGACCGCGGATCTACAAAAATTCGTTGATGCGCACAAATCACGGAAAGTTGCTCACGTGTATTGTATTAAAAAAAAAATACACACGGCAGTGTACTAGATACCAATATTTACAATCACCTACAATATTTTCTTTAGTGTGTAAGTGAATGTATAAAATGTCTAAAGTCTGATATATTGTATGTGCGCGTGTGTGGGTGGGGGTTGCAGGAGAAATGAGTCGGGCTCATCGGTTTCAATGAATTGGTCTGGGAGCACGATGTTAGAAAATGGCTGTCCTGTTTGTGAATAATCCTAATTTTGAAAAAATGGCATCCGTTCAAGCGTGCAGTAAACACAGTGTAGTGTTGTCCTCCACCGATGTCTTCCCTTTAAACGAGATGAGCTGATTAGGAGACTCAGTATAATGTGAAACTAAAATATCAAACCTGTGTGTGTTTTTTTTTATTTTTTAAATGCTTTACATTGTATGTGTGTGTTTAAGGTGTACAAGTGTCACTATATCGAACTTATCCGACTAATCCGACTTACGAACGCGCCCTGAGAACAGCACTCGTTCGTAAGTGGGGCACTTGTGGTATGCATAGTGTGCTATTTTGAACTGGAAAAAAAAAACACAACAGGCCTAGCTAGCTTGCTAGATTGTTAAGAAAAGATGAAAGTGGAGGTGTTCACGACTTTAGAGCTAGAATGCACAAGCCGGGACTAACAAGCATCTAAGCCGGGACTTTTGAAATTTAGTTAGGCATTATCTTGCATCTCTACAAGCAGATTTATAATGAACGAACAATACATTAAGTAAGTGTGTGTGTGTGTTCGAGCACAATAAGGTACGCAGCACTCGAAGCTGAGAATGGTGGAGCTGCAGAATGTAGAACTCTTCAACAATGCCAGAGGTCAAGATGGACGCGGTACTATTTCCAGCCGTATGAGCTTTGCACGCGTGGGGGGTGATTCAGGCTGAGCTCTGAGAGAAATCGTCAGTCTCTCGCTGTTGCCGTCTCCTTCTGCTTATTTCTGGCAACCCGTTCCCATCACAGCCTGGCCCGCGAAAGAACCAAGTGGAAACGCAGTCAAGTGTCAAAGGCGTATTTTTAGACGCACCAGAATCACCGATGCAACAACTGCGTGGCTCGTGGGCTCTCCTCCGACTCCAAGGTTGTGCTGCAGCACTGCTGTTTTGTAACACTCGATGAAGAACAAAGTGCAGCGGCTGAAGAAACATTCCCCGCCGCACACAAGCACACTTCCCTACAACTTCCTCTTCTCAGAAAACACAAAACCATATTTAACAATTCGGCCCGTTGCTAAGAAAGGATAACATGACTTTCGGGAAATGGAACAAATGGGTTATTCTAGATGGTATAAATGGGCTGGTATTGTGTTACCGTTACTGCATGACGGTCTCTTAGTCACTGTAAAGCAACCTCGGTGAGGAGAGATCCACCGTTCTCGCCGCCTTGGCCACAGAGATCAGCTACAGCATATTAGATTATGTAATATACTTTATAACATAATTACTAATGAAAACGGAAAGAGAATCTGGATGCGAGAATGCACGTTGTACACGGATACTGTCCATGAACGATGGGAAAATTAGTTCATCATAATTATTACTTTAAAAATCAATATTATAATGGCAAATCAATTCCGTTTAAAAAAGAAAAATGCCTTATTGCATCATTTTACTGAACAGGAAAATAAAACCACTGCATACACTGTGTATTAAAAGCAATGCATAGTTCTTGATTCAATGCTCAATCACGGGTCCTTACAATTCCTACAGTACTTATTATTAAACACACCAAGTCACGTTAAACTTCAGCAAAGTTTCGGTCAGTTATGTGAATCAGAATTAATCTACAAACAAACTGTGCAGCAGTATTAATGTGCAGCCCGTAACATCAGCCTATGAAACCTTACACGCTCTATGCTCTTTGTGAGATTGTGCCCTCAGCTATTTGCACTTTTATTCATAGTTCCTTGAGAGACAAAAATGGTTCAACAACCAGAAAAAGAAGAAGAAAAAAAGAAGAAAAAAAAAAAAACTTCCTACTGACTTCTGCATGTATGGTCAAATGTAAAGCGCTTTACTGTCAAGTCGGAAGCGAGTACCAGAACTACAGCACATCCTTCCGATTCGCTGCATTCGACTAAAGGTCATAACTTGACCATTCTCATGACTAGAAAAAATATATAATAATAATAATAATAATTATTATTATTATTATAATAATAATAAATAATTATTAACTCAGTACGGGCTCCTCAATTCTGAGTCAAATCACATTAACATGGCTGCTCAACACTAAACACAGCAGCAAAAACATTTCTCTTTAGATTAACCAACACAATGGTATTGTCACTTGTCAAATCTCTAAGACGAACCTTTCAAAGTTTAGATGTGATGCGTATTAGGGATGAGAAATCACTAAGAATACATTTTACCACCGCAAATGTAAGCATGCACCAGGCAAAACATGGGTCACTGTTTCAGAAGCGTCAACAATATTTGGCCTGCATCAAGCAAAGAAAACAACTAGGGACATCTGAAATTACTGGGACTGGGGTACGTTTCCAAACCTGTAAGGATAGTGCTGAACCATCAAAGTAGTCAAAGAAAAAAAAGAAGTCGCCGGGGGAAAAAAAAGAAGACAAAAAATATGACTGGAGATGACTTGAAACTGGATGGTAAAAATAAATAATAATAATTATTATAAAAAAAGCAACAGTCAAACCACAGCTATATTTAAAAGTGAAAGAAAGACATGTACCCGTCAGTGTACAAGCGTCTAGAGACAATGTTATTATCTGATGTTGTTTCAGTTATGTGCCAATGTTATGTGGCAATAAAATAAAGTCAGCTGACGACCTGAATGTACTGAATGACCAGGTTATCACATCTAAAGAGTTTTTGCTCCCTGATGTCACAGGAATAATGGTATATATGAATGATTCCTCATGCTCCCAGAACCAGTCTCTCTCGCACATGAACTGGACACCACATTGTGTTTAGTAATCAAAGATAACCAAAGGTGACTGAATATAATCTTAATTTAATCCCGACTATAGAGTTCTTAACCTAAACTGTTGCTACAAAATTAAAAGCGAGATGTCTGTCACTTTCCCTTCACTAGAAATAAGACGTCCAAATCAGTTCCAGCATGAAAGTACCCCTGTACGCCTAAAGCGAGCTCTATGAACACACGTCATGCCAAGAAACCGAGTGTATTAGCCAGAGTCCTGACCTGAACTCCACTGAATATCTTTGTCTAATTCTCGTATGGCTGATTAATCACAAATGCCCACAGCTACTGTATGCTCAAAGAGAGTGGAGGAACTTACAAAAGCAAAGCAAATGGACATAAAAGGTCAGATGTGCAAAACCTTTGGCCACTTACAGTATTACAGTTTCTGTGGTTTTTCCCATTTCATAGCTCAAACACACGGACATTGAAAAAGAAAGGTTCTGACTTCCTACTTCCACGGTAAGTCGATAAGCAAATTAAAAACAAAACAGAATAATAATTTTTAAAAAAAGATCACACAAAGCTGCAATTGACTTGCCTCAAAAACAGAACATCAGAACTCAGAATAATAGTTTTGACCAATGTGGGGGGAAAAACCGTGAGCACCTCCACAGTCATCACGTTCCTTAAAGAAGAACCTCAAAAGTATTAAAAAAAAAAAAAAAAAAATCCTTTTTTTAAAAATATTTCCACAGCAATTACAGTGTGCTTCGTTAGCCACGATTATAACTTTGCTCATTCATTGTAGTTTATATTAATTCTCCTAACTCTTAATTAATCCTAGCTAGCTGTGTTACAGGATGCCATTTTTCAACCTTGTCAATGCCCAGTCGAGCAACACACTATCCTGAAGCATTGGCATGACTGAATGACCTAAATAATAATAACCTAATAAGCGGTCCACCCTTATATGTGTACCTGAAATCTTGCCATAAACACACACCACACATGATGGGGTAAACTAACATGATCGAAAGCCTAAGCTACTTTGGCAAACAACACACTTCATTGGGACTATAATCATTTCAATGGAACAAGCCTGAGCAAAAACAGCTCAGATCCCTAGAGACGACATACATGATGCAACACCTACTACTACAGGCGTCTTATAAACAACAGAACGGCGCGCACACACACACGCATGCATGCACGCACGCAGGCATAGGCGCAATACAAATACTTAAAAAAAAAAAATGTATATATTTACAGAAGTGACAGCTTCAAGATGATGGTGGTTCACGGCCTTGAATAGTTTGGAGGAACATAATTCTGTGACTTGCTTCTTTTTGAGTTCTAATATCCAAAACAACGCTGAAATAAGCATCCAATATTTAGACCACACACACAGACACACGCAATTCTACTTCCAGATGTTTAACTGTTCACTTTCACGTTAATCGTGTTTAGTAACCGCACAGAGAGAATATTCTAATCAAAACCTCGGTGTGAACTCGGCTACCCTCGCGTCAAGTGCGAGGACGTGCATTAGTCACTTCCGCTTTCAGTTTTCAATGCCCTCTTGGCTCAGCGTGCAGCCACAAGCTTTAGGGTTTCTTTGCTTAATCTGCTTTCTTCCCTTTTTTTTTTTTTTTTCTCAACTCAAGGTTGATATTCGTTTTAATTACAGGATACTGCGTGCGCTGAGTCAATCGGTCCGGGACATGTTTAGAAAGCAGCGGAACGGTGATTAGTCAGACGTTATTTGTCCGCTGAATCATACAACGTTAACAAGGAATGCCAGAGACTAATGTGACACAGCCATGAAATAAAACACAAGTGTGCACAAAGTTAAGTGAGGCAGAAGTAACAGAGCTGACCGTTTGTCTGTATCGAAAGCAATGGCAGTTAAAATTTTTCTTTTTTTTTTTAATTAAAAAAAAAAAAAAAAACTTCAGGAGCCTCAGGGACAAACTTCTAACAGAACACACACACATGAAACTTAAAATAGCTGGAGAAAGAGAGAGAGAGAGAGAGAGAGAAAAAAAAGCTGACTTACCTGCCCGCAGCCGGGAGCGTTGCACACAAAAGGTTTGTCGTCCCCCATTTTTGCAAATGGCTTGCAGTAAAACTGTGGAAGAGGAGAAGAGGAGAACATTGTTGAAGATGTTCAAGCCTGAAAAAGCCCGTGCTAGGCCTCCAGTTGCTTCTACTAAAGCGGCGCTGCTTCTCTGGTCGTATCCGTTGTCAGCGCAGGAAGCCGGGTTAAAAATACCACGAGCCGAGAAGAAAACACACACGCTTGTACGCACACGCACAGATGACAGAACACAAGAAGTTGTTTCCCTAGTGATACTTCCTTCACACAGGAGCCATCTGACCGCCCAATGAGGAATAGTTTACACACACACACACACACACACGCACACACACGCACACACCAGTCTGCAGCTGGGATTTGCACACAAAGCATGCCGATACCTCTTGCGCCTCTTTCCCTTTTTCATTCGCGCTGCCCGTTTCTCCACCCCTCCTGCTTTAACCCCACCTCTGCTCCTCATTGTGTTCCTCCCTCACTCCACGAACACAAACATCCCACAAGGCAACGGGGATGTGTTTACGCCAAGAACTTTCTGTTGCATGTTTTCCTTCGCTACCACTCTATCTTTTCACTAAACTTCTTAAACACCTTTCCCAGCAAAACCACAGCGCTGGTTCGATAGCGACACCGAATTCCCCAGAACTGATCAACGAGCCCGCTGATGACAAGCGGTCCCGACTTGTAACGGGAGGAATGTAAGGAGAGTAAGTGATATCGCTGGGGCTGAACAGCATCGCGACGCTAATCCTAGAGAGACATTTCTGAAATGAGCTGCGCCGATCCGGGAGAATGACTTGCATGTGCATTGCCTGCCTGCTTTCTCAACAACAACAACAAAAAAAAAACTCCTCTCTTTTTAGTCCAGCGAGCAACACGAGCTCCTGGACCACAATTTCCACTCACACTAAACAACTTTCCAGGCACTCTGACGCAGCTTTTATGTCAACATGTACTCATGGCTATAATGCATATGAGGAGATGACGATCAGGCGTGCATCATTCTTCTCATCACACGCGTGGAGAGGATGGAAACTGACTAAAAATAAATGTAACTTAAATTTGAAAGGATGTAACACAAAGCATTTAAGCCCGTTGTTTAACCCAGCATACCATCTAACATTTTTTTAGCTTCTAACATAAATTCATGCATTAAGGATCGTCCAGCTGCGACACCTCGAAAATACAGGCTTGATTTTATAACCTCATTCAACTGAATTCTTCCCAAATCATACTATTGGAACTTTGCACGTAATGCACTACTGCTTAAGGTGTTAATCTCTCAAATGATAGGATACACATTACAAAAACAGAGTATGTACAGAAATAAAATGCAAAAACTACTGAGTCAAATAAGTAGCAGTTCGATACACTTCAGTTCATCAGTTCAGCATTGATAAATATATGACACAGGCATGATTCATAATCCATCAATTCAGGTGAAGATTATCCTCCAAGGGAAAGTCTTCAGGAATTCAACTTTACATGCTGCATTTTCTTTTACCTTAATAACTTATTAATCAATGTGCGTGTGCAAAAAAAAAAAAAATTCTCTTTATACAAACATGCCAATTAGATTTTTTTTTCATCTCATATAAGAACATCCCCCTCCCCTGGCTTGTTGTTCAGACCTGGTGTTCTCTGGTGGGCGTGGCCAAGGAGTGAAATACAGTGAGCCTCAGGTATGATAAATTTATTATCTGAGGGGTATGTCAGCTGGAGCATTAACACTCACTTGTGTGTGTGTGTGTGTGTGTGGGGAGGGGGGGGGGGGTGATCTCCGGGACCCGTGTTAACTTGTGAAAGATATAGAAAAATATGGGACCTTTAAGAATATTTGTCTTCATTCTAGAAGGGGTTTTGTGAGTTAGATGTTTGGGTTTTGTTTCTTGCTCAAATGCATTGCCTTTCTCACTGACAAGCACACCTTTAGCTCATAAGTGTGTAATAAATATTGACACTAAAAACTTTTACAGAAAATAAATTTGACGGAGTGAGGCGAGTTTCTCCTTTAGTTACTTGTTTATCTGTCAGTCTGTCTGTCTATCTGTCTTCACATCAACATACACATAGAAGCCAGACAGACACTCCTCAATGTGTAATAAACATTTCCTTTCTTTTTCATAACAGGTTTTTGTGCTTTTAAATGTTGCTTTAAAATTTAAATTACATTCACAAAGCTGTTAAACTGTTAGCCTTTAAAAAGTAAACTTAAGCCTTTATTCTTGATATACATCCCAGCTTTTTTACCCGGCTGGGGTCGGAGCACAGGATCAGTCATTATATGGCGCCCCTGGAGCACACAGGGAAAAGGGCCTTGCTCAAGGGCCCAACAGTAGCAACCTGATGGAGCTGGGGCTTGAACAACCACTGACCTAAAAAGCTGGCATCAGAGAGCAGGGTAACTAACTAACTAAATATATACACACACACACATGATATAGTAAATCCTAAAACCCCGGTACTCTAACTCACACGAAAGACGATACTCTCAGAAACCTACTACCTGAATCATAAAGAAGAAAAGATCAGGAATGCTAATCAACAATCATTTTCCGAACAATCCGTCCCTCCCTCTTAACAACTGTCTTTCATAATTCCACCACGTCACTGACAGCTTCGGCTCCGTAGTCCAAGTCGAAATTAGCAGCCGGTCCAAAGGATGCCAGGTTTTATTTGTCGCAAAGTTAAATAGCTCTGCCTGGATTGCCAGTAAAGAGACCCCTCCTTCTCAACGGAGATCAACACAAGGCAAACAGCTCGACCCCTTCCAGACCTCACAAGCTCACAAAGCAGAGCAAGCAGCATGCTCACGGGGACTTCTCAACCAACACGGACAGTCAAGTGTGAGAAAGTCATGTACAAATGGGACACAGCCTCATCGCTCGTTATACCCTAGGTGAGGTGCCTCATCCAACCGAGCCTCAAGTTGTGGCCTGGTTTTAATTTTCCCTAAAACAGATCCGTTAGATACAGGGTGTTCAAGTGAAATCAGATCAGATCCAGCTGCATTAAATTCCTTGATTATAAAGGCTCTTAGCTAAAATGGCTAACGACAGCTGCTTTCTTTTAAATGATTTAACATTAATATTATTGATAATCAGTTTACGGCTATAAATGAGGAAATCTGGTGTATTTATGTTTGGTTCCATAGCAACACTTCACGTTAACTTAGCACCATATACTTCTGCACATGTTCTTCAGGGTGTATCCGTATTTCTGTTTTCATCATCAACTTTTTATTTATTTATTTTTTTAAACATGCCATGTAATTTCTCTAGACTGACCATATTAAATAAAATGAGAAAAAAAAAAAAAATCTTCAGCCTTACTTGGAGCTGAACTCTGGGCCAACCCGCCTTTAACTAAATCTTGTACACAAATACACATGACTGGATAAAACAGCAACCTATAAATTCCTGCTAAATTCTGTTTAAAAAGCTGCAAAACATTTTTTTCTGCATGTTTTCGAGAGCTCAAAACAAGTCTGCTGAACTATTATGCACGGTCTGTATCCGAACAGAGGTGGGGCCACGTCACAGATTAAGGCTAGATTATCAGGAATGTACAATTCCATCTTTCCAATAATAATTATAACTTAGAAAAAGAAAAGTTTTATTCCATCATATTTTCATCACTGCAACTATGGTAACATAAAAACGCAAAGTGGCAGACATCACGTCCACAATGTCGAAAATACCACTTCAAGACCCAGATGCTCATACCTAAACACCTAAAAAGAAGAAATACAAAATGTAAAAAAATTTTAAAAACCTACATTTTACTAAAGAAACATCAACATGGGCAGAACGTCTCCATGCCAACAGCTTGACAAAACAAATCATATAAAGTGATTATACAATTATTAAAACATCCACTCTACAGTTTCGTCTATGAGGCACATCATAAATAACTTGAAAGACAAAAACAAGCAAATACAAAAATAGAGTAAAAAACAAAATGCATATTAAAAAGAAAGAAAATTACTATAGCCGACTTTCTGAAAGAAAATATTAAATGCACCACATGTGCACCACAGCACCTACCCTGTTCTTAAATTTCAGCTTCATTCACTCTGATCCCAACTTCTTTTTTGTTAAAACTAAATTATCTAGTGTGTGTGATTTTATAGGGAAGATTACAATGTTTTAACCACAAAAGCAAATGTGAAAAAAATTTAAGATAAATCAGCAGATTTCGTTACAGAGAAACCACAGGCTCACAAGGCCTGAGATTGACAAGATGAAGATTTTTCCTTCAAAAGCTAGGATAGGTTTTTAAGGTATTCCTCAACTTTAAACCACTTATTCATTTATCATCTATACCGCTTCATGCTGTATACAGGGTGGTGAAGGGCTTTAAGCCTATCCCAGGAGACGTAGGGCATGAGACGGTGTACACCCTGGACAAGCTGCCAACCCATCGCAGAGAACACATGAATGTCTCTGGACTGTGGGAGGAAACCAGAGTACCCGGATGAAACTCACCCAGCACGAGGAGAACATGCAAAATCCACACACACAGATCCAAGGCCGGAATCAATCCCTTGACCCTTGACCATGTTACCACGCCACCTCCTTTACACCATTTAATGTTAAATAATTTAACAAAAATAATCATTTAGAAAGTGTTAATTGGTTCTGAATCACAAACTGATCATTTAATTTAAAGAACTGAATTTACCAACAAAAGATCATCTCTGTTACAAGTAGTGTAATCGTAAATACTTAATTAAAAAAATATATATAATATATTATGACTAAATGTTGGCACCTCAAATATGACTTAAGAACCCAAAGCACAATATTATCAAATAGGACTTTATAATAATTGTTGATTTAAGCATGTAGATGAAGGCAAAGGTGGTCGAGGCTTCCAAAGTACCAACCATCTGTGGAACTGTAAATCATTCCAGATTCACATGCTGATTGTTGTATTTTTTTTTTGGAAGTTTTGTTGCTTTTTCTGACATGTATATTAATCTGGTTCCGGTTTAATAAAGCAAGACAAAGAAAGAGGAACCTTCTAAACTAAAACAATTATTTCGAAGAACTTTAAGTTCATGCTAAGAACATTAAGTGTTTCCTATATACCCGTTAAGAAAATGTCAAAATCATTGACTTACCCACATGCCCCTTCAGAGAAATGTGATGCAACACCTTGTATTTTAAGTGACATGCTTTTTGGATGGCAAGTAAAAGTTTCCAAGCAGCTGTCTCAAGCTTAACTACCTAGCTAGCTACTGTATGTTTAACAAGCCATTCCATTCGGTATCTATTAGCAGTTACTGAAGGAAAAGATAATGGGTTCATGAGACGGAAACAAACACGGCTTTAAAAATAAATAAATAAATAAACAAACAAACAAACAAAATTAATTTGGTCATTTAAGAGACTATAATTCCTTGAAGTCAAGTTTGCAATCGAGGAATCCTAAAGAAAACAATTTGCTTGGAAACAAAGACGAGGGCAATTACAAGTACCTGACTTGCGTAATAAGATTACATAACCAGACTACATCGAGTCCGTTATTACCCAACACTGGACTTCATGTGTCTTCACTTTTAGTGCAACGTGCACACAACACACGCCTACGGCCTTCCACTTCGCTGCCTGCTTCACAGCTGTATAAAACACAAGTTTCACACTTGTATATCGAACGACGCGTTGCCATCTCGAGCTCACACGAGTTTCAAACACAAGAGTTTCAATATTTCTAAAAATATTGCTGAGCAACATGGAGCACATTTTTTCCTCCCCTACCAATCAGGTCACGAGAAAACAAAATGGAAGACGAAGTCTGGGTGGAAAAATCAGTCTGGCTACTGAGCGAATTTGAGATGATTTACGACATGCTGAAGTGAAAATATTTCACTCCCAAGATGCTGAGTAAAAATAACAACATGTCTATTTTTGGGACATGCACTGGGACATGAAGCGGTACTACACTGTAACTGCGGCTTCATGCAGTCGTGTCACACAAACAGCTCCGCCTCTAAAGCAACAGCTAAGACAAAAAAAGCCTTCTCATAATTACTGGAGCTGCGACTCATACCCAGGCTGTGGACTCAACAGTTTTATTTATTTTTTTTACTTGACTCAATAGCATTAACGTTTATTGCCTGATTTGTCTTAAGGCAATAAATTAAAAAAAGTTTTAAGTATTAAAAAAAACCTACCAACAATAATTTCTAATAAATATTGAAATGTTGTCTAACTTGTATTATACACTACCTGGCCAACATGCTAAGATTTAATTCCTTCACCTTCATCTTTGATTACAGCTACACAATGTGGTGTTCACAATGTGTGAAAATGATTCCTCATGCTTCCAGAAACTCTCTTTCACAATCTGAGTCCTGGAAAATGGCCGTGGCATCAGGGAAAGACAACTCCATAGATGTGATAACCTGGCCATGCAGTGCATTCAGATCGTCAGCTGACTTCATTTAATTTTATTACTTCACATAGCGTTGCTGAGTCGAGACCTGACCAACTGAAGCAACTCCAGATCATAACACTGCCTCCAGAGGTTTGTACAGTGTGCACTATGCATTACAGGTGCATCGCCTCATGCGCTTCCCTTCTTACTCTGAAGCGCAAATCGCTCTGGAATAGGTTAAATCTAACCTCATGACCTTTTTCCATTGCTCCAAAGTCCAATCTTTATGCTCCCTAGCAAACTGACACCTTTTTTTCTGATTAGTCTCACTAACGAGTCTTTTTCTTATGGCCACACAGCTGTTTAGACCCAATCCTGTGAGTGCATATGGAATCACACTGTGTGCATATGGAAATGCTTTTACTTTTTGGCACATGGACAATCACACATCAATTCATTTTATACTTCATGTTTCAATCCTACTTCTGCTGTCATAACCACATACCATATTTTTACTCTTCTGTAGTTTTACACCTCACAGTTTACAATTACATTTTAGACATTCAGTAAATTGTGTTATTTAAACACTTTTTATATATTTTATATCATTTTAATTCCATTTTATATTATAACTTTTGTGAATTTGTATATTACAGCCTAATTATATTTTTATTGAAACTTTGATCTTTAGTATAGTATAGTATAGTCTTTATTGTCATTGCAACAAGTACAACGAAATTTTAAGTGCCATTCGACAATGCAAAAAAAAAAAAACACACACACTTTACTTTAATTGTACTCTCTAGTGCATCTATTTTTCATTGTAGTGATTTTTTTCTATTTGAGGTCACATGCCAAGTATGTCAGGCCAACATAAATGCAACAAAAGTTTTTTTTAAAAAGTAAAAAGCAACTTAACACTCCAATCCAGCAGATGTCAGCAATGCAGCAATGTTCATAAACTTGAAGATGAAGAAGGACTACTCACACAGAATCCGAGTATTTAAGAAAAATGCAAGAAGTTTGTATTTTCTGCGGAAGATGGGCTGCATTCAGAAGGAAAACATCAATTTCCGACCATGTATGCAAGTTTAAAATTGTGGACCAATTCTGAATTAAAAAACTAACTCAACTCATTAAACTGACTGACACAAGATCGATTGAATTGCATAATCAATTAAAATCACACAGCTTCACGAACAGCTTTTAATAAATCTAACCTAAAAGGTACGTTACTACAACTATGGGTGGCAAGAGCGATGTTATGCTTAGGGTTGATTTTTTGCAGCTAAGCGCTGCACGTCATGCTTGTGTACAGTGAAGTCTTCATTCTTGCACATAGTGGGACGTTAATCAAGCCAGGATTTACAGAACAGAAACCACCACAACAACCAACAGACTATATTTGTAAAAAGAAATGTAAATTGCACAAGCTCACTGATGGAACACAGAAAGCTCTGAATGCAGTTAATACTTTAAAGGTTTACTCTTCACATACACACTCATATTTAGGGACGCAACCCGTCGCCAACCAATCAGCATCCACGTCAAGAATAGTCACTGTACACACTTACCCATAATCCCTCTCTTTAAGTGATGACACAAAAATACACTTAACTGAACAAATGATCAACTGTGTGCGCATCGGATGAGCAGTTTTCTTTTTCATAGCAACAAGAAGCGCCACACCCCAGTGCTACTTCTGAGAAAAAAAAGCTGGGTGCGAAACTACAGTAGATTTAAACTCCTAACTAATGGTGGTTTATTTCCAGTAATCACAGAATGATGAGTAATTTGGAAACTTGAGTTGAGTTTACATCACATCACAGTCTATCTGGAAGCTATAAGGAGGGGGAGAGCTATTTAAATGTATAAAAATGGAGTTGCTTCAGTTGGTCAGGTCTGGGCTCAGCGTTATGTGGCAATAGAATAAATTTAGCTGACGACCTGAATGTACTGAAGGGCCAGGGTATCACATCCATGCATTTTTTCTTCACTGATAGAACAGGTATCATCTAATTCTCAAATTGCGAAAGTGCGGTTCAGGGAGCATGAAAAATCAATTTCACATGTGAACTGACCACCACATTGTGTGCTGTAATCACAGATAAAGGTGACTTAATATAAATCACAACGTGTGCGATTTTTATGGCCGTGCGGTGTTGTACGTTCTCTGCCGAACATGCTTAATATCTGACTGTGCACTTTACACCAACATGAGAGTAAAAAATATCTGCTTCTGAAACTTTATCTGATGCAATGCACACTTCTCTCTAAATGAGAATGTAGTGTGAATATTTATAGTCCCACTAGCTGGCATCACCCAGAAGAGGGTGCATCATTTCAAATTTTGGTTCCTCTAAAGGTTTTGCTGTAGATTTTATCCCCATCGCCTCATTAAAGACCTAAACCAACATCCTGATTTACTGTTAAAGCAAATCGAACAAAGCTGAACTGAGATGCATTCTAACCGCCTAATACTGTGTGTGCTCCCCTAGTGTCAATAAAACTGTACTGTCCCTGTGCTGTGGTATCTGGCACCAAGATATTAGAAGCTAATCCTTTAAGTAAGCTCTAAGTTGCAAGGTGGAGCCTTCATGAATAAGACTTGTTTACACAGGGCATCCAACAGATGCATAACTGACCTGAAATCTGGAGAATCTAGATCTCAAACTCAAACTATTCCTACACAATGTTTGCAGTGTGTTTTGCATTATCCTTCTAAAAGAGGACACTGATATTACAGGAGACTGTGAAAAGTGGGATCTTCAACAATGTTTAGGTAGGTGTTATATGTAACACTGCCAGTTTGACTCCTCTTCCCATAATGCATCCTGGTAAAATCTATCCCCAGGTTAAGGGACAAACACACACCCGTCACACCACATGAGGTAGCAGAAAACATGATTCATTAGACCAGGCCACCTTCTTCCATTGCTCCATGGTCCAGTACTGATGCCCTCTTACCCAGTGTGGGTGAACAAGGGTCAACATGGGAACCATGACCGGTATGCAGCTACGCAGAAACCTAAACAGCAGTGATGCACTGTGTTGTAACTCCTTTCAAATGCAACATGCATTCACCTTTCTACTTTATAAATGTGTACAGTTAACTACCAATGTGTACAATTACTGTCTAGGGATGACGCTACGCTCTAACAAAAAATTATGTATTATTTAAAATAACTCCTGATTAGGCTCAGGATGATCGTCAATCATATAGACGCTATATTGCCAAAAGTATTTGCTCATCTGCCTTCACATGCATATGAACTTGAGTAACATCCAGTTCTTAATCCATAGGGTTTAATATGATGTTGACCCACCCTTTGCAGCTATAACAGCTTCAACTCTTCTGGGAAGGCTTTCCACAAGGTTTAGGAGTGTGTTTATGGGCATTCTTCCAGAAACACATTTGTAAGGTCAGACGCCGATGTTGGACGAGAAGGCCTGGCTCGCAGTCTCCGCTCTATTTCATCCCAAAGGTGTTTTATCCGGTTAAGGTCAGGTCTCTGGTGCACTGGTGCACAGTGATATTAGAACAGGAAGGGGCCATCCCCAAACTGTTCCCACAAAGTTGGGAACATGAAATTGTCAGAAAATGTTTTCGTGTGCTGAAGCATTAAAAGTTCCTTTCGCTGGAAGTAAGGGGCCGAGCCTAACTCCTGAAAAACAAACCCCACACCAGTTCCAACATGACTGCGAAGCAGCCAAGATCATATTAAACTCTATGGATTAAGAATTGGATGTTACTCGAGTTCATATGCATTTGAGGGCAAACGAGCAAATAATTTTGGCAATATAGTGTATGGAAAAAAAAAAGAAAATTAACACCAAGAAACACAATAACAAAGCGCACAAATCAATCCACTCAGCTTTCAAACCAACATGGCCGACTTGGAAAGCTTCAGTATTTATTTGGCAATGTTTGTAACATCTGCTTCCCGTCAATAATGCCGCCTGCATGTTCTTAGAGTATACGCTCAGGGCCGGGGTAACAGCCTAAGAGATTCTGTAGGGCAACAGTTTATGAGGTTAAGGGACATAGCAAAGAAATGTAAAAATAAAGTTTATTTTTAATGTTGAAAATGCATTGTTCTGAGAAACCGTAGAAACAAAATTTTTCACATTATGTACAAGCAGCCAAAAATAAATAAATAAATAAATAAAAATTCACTCACTGTATGCAAGGATCTTACTGAGCCTTGGGTGACCTGTGAGGCCGTCAGTGCTTCACCGACTGTCCTTCCTCTGACTGCATTCGGTAGCTACTAACTATGGCATACTGGGAACGATGTGCAAGACCTGTGGTTTTGGAGATGTTTTCACCCAGACGTCTAGCCAGCACAAACAGACAACTAACTACCATTAGGTTGGAAATGAGGAACTGTTAGGAAAGGAATTCAATTTACACCTCAAAAGATGCCACATTCCATCTCAGCTGTGCTATTACAGCGAGTTGAACAGCTGTGTTTGCGTGTGTCATTAACATGTTGACACTGGGAATTAGTAATGCAGGGATGCGATCCAGGACATGGTTTTGTGTACTGGTGGACACCGACACTATCCTTCCTGCACCCAGTTCGATTCAGGTGACTAGAAAGAGAGAGGGAGGGGGGAGAAACGGTGATATGTCTGTTAACTTGGATTTCTCCGACTCAGCAGGTGGAGAGCAGAGCGGCCCCGGCTATAATCAGCGCACTGTTTGATGCCTCCTGCTAGGAAACTGTCTAAACAAACTGTATTAATAGCTCCTGCGGCAGCCAGGAATGAGGAATTCGAAGCTTGAGCTGCCAGAGGGTAGGGGAGACCCCACAGTGTGTGTGTGTGTGTGTGTGTGTGTGTGTGTGTGTGTGTGTGTTTGTGTAATGAACGGTTATGGAGGACATTTGCTATCAGGTAAAGACTATGTATAGCAGAATAACCCGAACTTATCGCTGCTGAGAAATATCCTCTACATACAGGCAATATGAACTGCGGTGACCTTTGTAAACTCGTGCTTTGGTATACGGAACAAATGAAACTCTAAACGCGCCGTCTGCATAGCAGCAGCATGCCCGGCCTGAAATCCGTGCCGAGGCAGCAGACAATGCTCTGTGCTGCACGACCCAAGGTCACAGATCTTTGACTACTTGTTTAATATCTAAACTTTTAAACTTCAGCCAAGGGCCATGGGGAAGAGAAATGTGCCCATTACAGACCTTATAAAAAGTCTATTAATCTGCTTAGATAACCTGACTTCTGAATAATCTAAATGGGCGAGAGGCATTCCACAAGTGGTGATAATAGACTAACAGCATTGGGACATTTACCTATATGCATCACAGGCGATTTATTAAACGTTAATTACACTGTAAAGTTATTGCCCTGGGTTAAAGTAGTTCAGTAGAGCCCACAGTACTGAGGAAAGAGCAACTGGTTGGCCAAACCCACATTTAAAACCAATAACGGGAACACTTTCAGCAAGAAAACAAATCTGATAACATTACAACATCTTAAACAACAATGAACAACTGCTTCTAAGTCATTCTGAACCATCATCTTTTATTAATGCCGAGCTACAAAGCGTCTACTACTCTATCACAGCCGAGCTGAAAAAAAAACACAACAGCATTCCTTCTTACTTTGATATTGCGCAAATATTTCATCGGCAACGAGCTTCATAAAAGCAGCTGGGAATCAATCAAATCTCCAATCTGTTTAATTGTTCGAGACATAATCAGGAAGGGAAAAAACGATTCTTACCTAATGTACCTTAAAATTTTAGACAAACTAATCATGACAAGACCACACATCTATGACTTGCTCAATTATAATGCCTAGTGTTGGGGATTTGTTCATTTGTGTGTGTGTGTATGCATTGTTGAAGGGACACAAAAAGCTGAAGCAGTATTGATAAAATTCTGAATTCCACCAAAACCCACTAAGTGAAAGACTGTACTACGACGCATAGTACGTTGAAAGCCAGCGCTGTTTTAAATGTCAATGACAAATAAGCCGGAGCCCGCGAGAGCAGCTGTACACTGCTGCACACATTATACCGGAGCAGTAATCAAAAAAACAAAACAAAAAAAAACTACCCACTAACAGCTGGTGCCGGGGCCAACACCAGTCTAAAATACATGAAAGACCACAAACTGACCTATAAACTTCCTTCCTTCAACACTGCTTTAGTGAAATGCCCGAGGTGCAGACATTGACATGCGGCAGAACAGACTCATTACTCGGTTTATTAAGGTAAAAGTGACTCAAACATCTGCTACAACTTATAGCTGTACGTGCAACCACACACACACACACACACACACTTCTACACAGATGAATGTATTATTCACCTAATGTCTGAAGGATTCTGTTCCCTTACATTATAGAAGCTACAATCGTTCCTCCACCAGCCTCTTCTTTTACGCTGTTATTACAACTCTCGGATTACATGCCGCCTAAGTCACTGTTACTATAGAAACCATAATGCACTAGAACGAGTGCATCAATATAATCCTGTGATTTGCTTTTCAGGCAGTGCTACAGAAAATGCACTGACGCATAATAACAGGTCAGAATGAGAACTTGATCGATGCTGAAGTTTAAGAATGAAAAACAACTCGAGTTAATATGTAATTCTACTGATATATTCTACAAGATGCCAAGGTTTTGCCCTTGTTAAATGACAGAATAATTTTCAAACACTATTTAATGTTAAATTACTTGTATATAGATGATTCTGAAAATCAGTTGTTACAGCTAGTATTAGTGTGGACTACTCTTTTATAATAGTACTACTACTCATAAATAATAATATGAGAGATGTTTAAGACAAACCAAGACTTTTGATTGTACAAAAAAAACAGAACACAGTTATGAGTACAGATGGAGGGAAGAAAAAAATTTGATTAATTGATGCATCATGTTTTCTTTTCTTTGCATTTCAATACACTGATTCCAAAATGTATTTTTAGCACAAATTTCTAATTTATACGATTGCATTGGAGGTGGTAAAATTGTGCACTTTCTCTATAATCCTACACATGGTGCACATATTTACAGATTGACAGGCAGCACAGGTACAAACAAATTATTTGTGAAGTTTGTTTAGAATTATAACTAAATCTTAAAAAAAAATATATGTATACAAAGTCGTAATACTTAGAGACACACAATACAAATCAAATCACACCTAGGGACTGTGATAATATTGCAGTGAGTGCTCCCTGTTGATTCTTATCCCTAGTTATGAGAATAAACAGTCCCTTTATTTCTCTATATAATCCCCTGCTACACTAATGCTCTTACCCTAGTGTTTCACTAATGCTTAGATACCATCAAAGTGGAAATATTTCTCGGCATGCCGGAGCCATGATCGGACTGCCTACTTTAAGTCTGAAACGATGTTCCACTTTGTGAATGTTCATGGGAGCAACTGCACTGGGCTCCGAGCCACCTCTGCCGAGATCGTCGTTAACGGGCGTACGGCTTTCTTTAAAACCTTTTGCACCATTCAAATGTTTTGCTGCGGCCAAGTGTCTCATTACCATACTGTGCTTGTAATCTTGTAAATGTCAATCGAATTTACGTCTTCACTCACAAGAAATTTCATCACAAGTCCCGGTTTGACCTGAACACCCGTCATAGAAGTAATAACACTAATATATATTTTTTTATTATTATTATTTGAAAGGAATTTCATTATCAACAACCAAAATAAAAATTTTGTATTGGACTAGTGTTCTTGAATTTCTTTTGCCAGATGTAGTTCTACAACTTGTGGTCACATTTCATTTTCTGAATATTTTCTTATAGAAACAAAAAAAGTTTAATTTTATTTTACTTTATCCCATAAAAAATATCTCTGAATAATTAATTTATTTTAATTTAAAGTATTTTATTAACTATATATGTAATTCTAACTTTTCCCCATCATCTTTTGTTTTAGTGTAATATTTATTAAGAAAATAATAATTAGTACTTTATTAATCCCAAAATTAAATTGTAATTTTCGCATCTCCCCGTTAGAAAGATGGGGTCAGAAAGTGCAGGGTCAGCCAGGAAACACCGCTCCTGGATCAGATAGGGTTAAGGGCCTTGCACAAGGACTTAACAATGGCAGCTAGTTGGTACTGGGGCTCAAACCCCCAAACACAAACCCAATAACTTACAGCCTTTACTGTATGAACCACCACTGACCCAGTTTTATTTATGCATAATAAAATAACTTATAATAAATGTTTAGAATGTACTGGAAAAACAATCTACTAATCTCTTAATAATCATAATTATGATATTAACAATAACAACAATTATTTTTATTTCTTAATTTTTTTATTTATGACTCAGTCGGCATTACAGGACTTTTTGACTATTTTACTCACTAATTACACACTTACAAAGTCAAACATTATTACAAGGCCACAACTAACGGATAAGTGCCAAATCGCCCCCTTGTGGACCCACAGTGCACACTTCTAAGGGTTTGAACAACTTACTTCCGCCTCTGTCTAGTGCACTCACGTAGTGCACGAGACGCGGTTCAGGATTCACACAGCATATTCCGCTGCCTTTTCCCGCACGCGCCCGCCCTAAAAAATCTTAGTCTTTTTCGGTCGCGAGGCTACATCTCAGCTCTCCGGCGCTCGCGCTCAAATAAGTTCGAGAATCTTCTTCAACGTCTCATCAGACTACGCTCGAATTCTAGCTTTATGAAACTCTTTCCGTGGGTGCCAAAACAAGTAAGCGGCTCTGGAGAGAGTCGAGAAAACTTGTTATGGCTACGAGTCTCTCATCACTTTCTGCCATTTTGCAGCCCAGACTCATCCCTCAACCCATGTTCGACACAGCACAATCACTGTTACTCACTCTTTCTGACTTCTTTAACCAACTAACTAATCTAGCTACCATGCTAGCTGCAATATTTTCACAATCCTATCCATATTGCGACAAATCCCGCCCTCTTCACTCGGATTGGTTAACAGTTCAGAAAAACAATTTTCATTGGATAACGTGTTGCCAGCCTCGCGCGTGAGAACGGTTAATTAGCCACCCCTAATCCAGGAGGTGGGACTTGTCGAAATACGGGCGGCCTTGCGCTCTGACTTCGGTCGCAGCTAACTAGCTACAAGTTGACAACACAACAGATGTCTCTTAAAGTTACTTTAAACTCTTTGTAAATGTTTTAGAAACGTTTGTCTAGTCCGTTCGCGTTTGTTTCTCAGAATTTCAGGTTAACTCTTGAATCTGACAGTAGGAGAAATGTTTACAAACTCACCTAAGCACCCCTCTCTCACTCTCTCTCTTCACTCTCTTCTCCTTTGGAATCTGACACGCCCCGCCCCCTTGAAGTATCGCGAGAGCAAACGTCACACGGTATCACGTCCATCACCTAAGCGTCATTTGGTGAATTGTGGCATCACATGTAGAATAATTTATTGCATTAAAATAATGCAAGTGCATGCTGGATTTCATGCAAGTGCAAATAATGCAAGTGCAAGCCTGTCCCAGGAATATTTGGGCACTAAGCAGGGAACACCCTGTCACGCACACACACAATCACATTCGCACACTATGGGCAATTGGGGCCACCAGTTAACTTAATCTGCATGTCTTTGGCCTGTGGGAGGAACCAGAGTACCAGGAGGAAACCCAACAAGCACTGGGAGACTGTGCCACCCATGATACAATATATACTGTATCGTGACTAGTATGATTTCGTAATGGTTAGAACTGTGGTCATATGCACCTCCAGGGTCGAGAGTTTGATTCCAGGAATACATTAAATATTCTGAATTAATTTCTCATACTGATGTACAAGCTAATTTTGGGATTTGTTCAAATTGATATATCGAAATGTATACAGTGGTTTGTATCATAAAGCCTTGTAGGCATTTCATGGATTAGCTTCTCATCCAGGATGTGTCCTGTCCAGTGTTCTCCAGATCCACCATTTCCTCCCATAGTCTAAAAACATTTAGATTAGGCTACTAACTGGAGATCCCACATTGCCTGTAGATTGCTCTGATTGTGATTGTATGCTCTGTGATGGACTTGCACCCTGTCCAGGATGTACCGCACCTTAGGTCCAAAGTATAAGTGGTATATAAGATGAATAAATTAATGAATACTGTATTCATATATGTACATATTTATATTGTGTTTAGCATGTTATCTTCTTGGCATGCCTTGTCCACTGTGCAATGTTTACTGTATATTACCATATATACCCTATCCTTATTACCTACTGCACCCCTGTACAAGAATCACTCTCACCCCTGTACATATGGACCCATACCCTCATTTACATTCACACTGTTATTTATTGTAAATAGGCCACTGATGTACTTCTGGTTAGATGCTAAATGCATTTCGATGCTAATGTGCTCCAGCAATACTACAAAACTAAATGTAAATCTAAACAACAGTGTGCAAACTGTACATATTTTAATACATACAATGTGAAAGCACACCTACATCTACACTACTGAGTTCATGACAGGGGCTTAAAGAAATATTTAAATAAAAGGTAATAAATACAGTGCCAGTCAAAAGTTTAGACACACCTTCTAATTCAATGCTTCTTTTTTTTTTTTTTTTTGTATTGCTCTACATTCTGGAACAATACTGGAGATTTCACAACACATATGGAATTATGGAATTACATAACAACAGCAGAAGTCTATTGTTATTTTAAGACATGAAGGTCAGCTGTTCTAGAATAGGTTTTGCAAGAACAGTATTGTTAAGTGCATTTGCAAAACCCATCAAGTACCATGATGAAACTGGTCTTCTCATGAAGACCTTCCCAGGAAAGCAAGACCAAAACTTACCTCTGCTGTAAAGGAGAAGTTAATTTAGAGTTACCAGGATCAAAAATCACCTCAGATTAGAGCTGTTATAAAGGCGTTACATAGCATACGTAGCAGACATGTCTCAGTTTTAACTGTTCAGAGGAGATTATTGCATAATTTGGATTATTTTATAAGAAAGAAAGAAAGAAAGAAAGAAAGAAAGAAAAATCAGGAAAGACCACAGTATTAGAAGGTGTGTCCAAACGTTTGGTTGGTATTCTACATAAACGAGTGCCCTGAAAACTAAGAAAGAAGCTGAAGCAGTTTTAGTTATGGAGCTTATGTAATTGCAAAGAACATGAGTAACACAATGTCATCTATAGCCAGGCTTGGACTGTAAATTCACGCCGACGTCTGACAGCAGGAGGAATTATGTTTGTTGAAGAATGAGGTAATAAAATAATGTTCCACTGTGATGCATAAAATAACCAGGGATGAACATGTAGACGATAAATAGTAAAGGGACCTAGACAGAACCTTCTGAGACATCCTGAGAAAACAATAGGGATAGAATTATGTCTGTCAGTGAAATAGGTTTTGAAATTGGTAATAGGGGCAACAAGGCAGCAGGGTGACGCAGCAAATAGTGTTGCCAACTTAAAGCTGCGAGACATAATCCTTGTACATGGGTTACTGTCTTTGTGGCGTCTCGTGTCTCATGTTCTCTCCATGTTATCTTCTTGATCGTTTAAGATAAATTGTCCTTTGTTGTGAATGTACATGCATGGCGCATGTTCAATCTAGAATCGCTTTCTCATCCCAAAGTATTGTTCCCAAATATGGAGACACGTTCAGATTTTCAAAGCAAAACGGAGGTGTGTAGAACAGAGGAAGTTAAATGAGAGAAAAGGTCTTTATTTAACCATAGCACATGGTTTCCTTCCTCAGCAATATTTTTTTTTCGCATTCACTTTAAAAGGACGTCCTGTACTTTGTCAAGAAAAAAAAAATCTACGTATGCACAATAGAAATGATGGAAAAAAACAAGACCTATTTCTTATTGAATAAAGGATTTGTCTGAGCCAGGTTGTACTTTGTGTACAGCTGGACAAGCACACGTTGAAAGAAAAAAGCCTAATGCCTAATGTATATGGGGAAAAAAACTCATCCAAACAGGGGGTTATTGTTTAGTAAGTTCCATCCATATAAAGATTTACAGATGGGCATTTACAATCAGAGTAAAAAAAAATAGACATATTAAATTAAGGTCAATGATGTCACTCTGAGAAATCTTAGTCCCGATCCTTCCCCTCTACACCATGTTGGGATGCATGTGATGCTTAAAAATAAAACATAATAGGAATTTAATTATGTATATTACATGTACATTACATAAAAACACAGCATACATTATGTTTCATCATATATCGCCCCCTTCTGGCCAACAGCAGATCTTACCACATGCACTAACAGACAAACACACCCTTAACATATGACTTTGCCCCAGGCAATGAAATCAAATGCCACGTTATGTGACGCAGGATGGATTTAACTTGTATTTCACAAGAAAAGTGTGTTAAGTGGATGACTGGACACAATACACACAATAACCACACTGGCTAATTTTCTACACAGGCTATTACTCTATACCTAGCAAACTACACCAGAAACATTATAAAGGTTTCCTCAGAAATTAAAGTTCAACAAGTGAAAAAGTACAAGTTTGTTAAATCTGGAGATGCAAGATATCGGGAAGGAACCTGTTATCGTTCCCGTCCCAATAGGAAGCATTTCACAACCTCTTATCACACAGTATAGGATTTGTTCCCTCAGGTACCAACAAAGGTAAGACAGTGTTTTTTGTTGTTGTTTTTTTTGGTAATGCCTAGGAAACAAAGTGACAAAGTACACTGCATTCTCTAGGTGTTTCTCCTTAAAAGGAAAAAAAAAATTAAAACAAAGCATAGCACCAGCATTTGTAGTATAAATGTTATAATGTAGTACTTTTCCCCCTGCTGACACAATACACACTAAATGGAAATGTACTGAATGAGGGTGAGTCCAAAATAATCCACACTCTGGCAATTTTAAATTAACCTGTCAAAAAGACAAATACATAATTGTTTTAAATAACCTCCTTGCTTTTCAACATAATTTGTCCATCTGTCAAAAGCTTGCCTGTTACCTCATTTAAAAATGTTTTAGGCTGAGCAGAGAGCCACTAATGCACTGCTGTCTTCGCTTCTTTATTTAATCCCAAGTTTAGGCTTCAGCTCTTCAATGAGCATCTCACTGTAACGGGTACTGTTGGTTTGCTGACCCTTTTTCCCGATAATGTTCCAATACTAGCCCTTGAAAATCCCAGAAAACTGTTTGATTGTCAACTTTTTAACTTCTTTTTGGTCAGTTGAATGAATCTGTCTCATCACCAGAAATTATTCTCTCTTAGAAACTTTCACCTTCCTTAAGAGTATCAGTCCAAATTCTGTTTGCACATCTAAATGCTTCTGCTTATGCTCTTCCATGAATTGTTTTGGTATCCATCTTGCATTAAAAAAAAAAAAAAAACTTTTCTGTTAAGACAGAGCGGCCAACAGAAGTTTTAATAATTTTTGACTCACCCTCGAAATTAGTCTTCTCCCCAGTTACAGTTCTACAATCTACAAATAGCATCAGACAAACAGTCAAAATATGCATTTTAAATGAAAATTACAATGGCCAAAGCAAGAGTCGTGGTTAAGAAGAAGAAGAAGAAAAAAAATAACTGGTCGTGAAGTATTATTTAATTCTTTTAAGAGTTTAGACCATTCTGGGTTTTTCTCCTTCTTCTTTTCCTTTGCATTAAAAGACCAAATAGGTTAGTTTTGTTTAAACGTCAATCATTTACACACATGCTGTTCGTTTAGGATTCTAGGGGGAAAAAAAGCTCAATACAAGTTATAATGCCAAATTTGTTCAATTTGTTCCATTACTGGAAATAAATTAGGAGAAATAAAAACATTGGTTACATTGAACCTGTTTATATTAAACTCATCAGCCACTTTAATAGGAACCCCGGTATTGCTGAATTGCTAATTCAATAAGCCAATCAGCCAATTACGTGACAGCAACACACAGCAGACAAAATCAGGTAAGCCTGTGCCCAACCAGATTCCTGTTCTTTGTGTGACAGTAGTGAAAACTGATTTTTATAATGCTGTTTTTATAATGCATTTTCTAAGATGCTTTTCTGATCGCTGTGAAAATTTGAGATAACATCATCTCGAACCAGATGTCTCTCCAGTGACATCAGAACTTTTTCACCCATGACTTGCTGCTTTTTTTTTTTCTTTTCTTTTTTTAAACCACTACTCTGTGTAAAGACTGTAAAGGACATAAGCTGTTTCTGAAATAAACAAAACGTCCTGTCTGGAACCAACCAGGGTAAAGTCAGTGAGGTCACTGTGCTGCTGCCACATGATTGGCTGATTGAAAGAACAGGTGTTTCTATTAAAAGGCTGGTGGCTGTACATTATTAATACACAGGCTGTTGTGTGCCATTAGCGATTAATTTTATTACATATCTAATTGCTCTGCAGTGCATTACAGTCAGTCTGTGCTCCCTCTCTCTCACTTTCTCTCCCTTGTATATCCCCAGTGTCTCTGAGGAGTATGTACTGTTTAACAGACTCGGGCAGCGGGAGCTGGTTAACGGCTGTGGGTAGGTACTGTGCGCCGAGGCTGTCGCGAACCGCACAGCGGGCCAGATCTCTCAGCAACGCCGGCTGGGCCATCATGCCGGTGAGGCGAGCCAGAAGCTGCGGATGTTTGCTGAGCTCATTAGGCATGGAGCCATCGGCCCGGCGAACCTCCAGCCTCCCTGCGGCGCTACAGAGCAGCTCCAGGCACTCTTCTTCCTGCTCGGATCCCAGGCCACGCGCCAGCAGTGCCACCAGGCGTGAAATGGGAGTCTGGCCCTTCAGGTTAGTCACATGAACTTGGGCGCCATAGTCCAGCAGAACACGCACACTCTCCAAATTTCCCTTCATGGCGGCCCAGCTGAGAGGCGTGTCGTTGTTGTAGTCTCGCGCGTTGGGATGGCCGCCACTCTCCAGCAGAGCGCGCACACACTCTGGGTTGTCTTTGAAGGCAGCCCAATGTAGAGGCGTGTCCTTGTTGCCATCCAGAGCATTAGGCTGAGCACCGTATTCCAGCAGTAGCTCCACGCAACCCTCGTCCTTCTCTGCTGCGTAATGCAGCGCTGTGCGATTGTAGCCGTCCAATGCGTTTACCTGTGTGCACAGCACAGCACAGCGTGACTATATGGACTAGACAACGCAAAGTAAAAACAAATAAGACACATTATGTTCTCGGTCACTCCAATCTGCCTATTTAAATTCATGAACACGTTTAAAAAATCTGACCAAAATCGGGTTACTGACAAAATCAGATCATTTTATTCTGTGAAAGAAAACACACTTAATGAAAAATCAACAGCTCCAAGTTTAGTCTTTAAAAACAGTTTATCGTGAAAAAAAAAAACAAGACAGCCTCAGGTGATGTATTTTATTTGTCCTACCTCTGCACCTTTCTCCAGCAGAAGCTCCACACAATCCACATCAGCCACCATGCAGGCACAGTGCAGGGGCTTTAGAGTGCCGTGCATCCTGTTCACATCGGCTCCCTGTCACGACAAGTTATGAGAAATCTTCAGATAAAATTGTCTGCATCAGTAACTAATGATGATCTTCATAAACGTTACCTTGCGTATAAGGTCCTCCACGTTATCATGCGGGAAGGAGCGAATGGCAGCGATTGTCCGGATGAGCCTTTCCGAAAGGGAGTATTTACTCTGAATACTCTGCATGATGTACCACATAGTTGAGCTCATGTGAAGTGAAAGGACATTGCACCCAGGCCGGGTGACGCTTCACGTCTTTAACAAGCTTAAAAAAAAAAAAAGACATGACATCAAACGATATATAGGTTACAGATGCTTGAGACACACACAAAAAAAACTAACTACAATGGCATGGTTCACAATTCAAGATTAATGATTTTGTATAGAAGAAGATCTTAAGAAAGAGAAAGAATAAGTTTTAGACAGCTACAGTCTATAAAAAAGAGAATGTGTTGTTCATTAACACTAACCCCACAGCAGGCTGAGACACCATCCCATGGTGTATTATTTCTGTAAGCCTTTTAAAATGGACCAACAAGCTACAGATTTGGCCATATTTCACTCCGAATCCCCCTTTTATTTAATTGGACATCAATGTAAGTAGAACGTCAACGTCAGACTAATCATCTGACCAGCCAATAATCTGGCACCTGGACATTCATTCGTTCATCTCTTATACCGCTTATCCTGAACAGGGTCGTTGGGGGGGCCTGGAGCTTATCCTAGGAGACTGGCACACGCTGGACAGGGTGCCAATCCATCACAAAGCACAAACATTGCAAAAACATTTATATTTACAGCATCTCAACCAGAGGGACTTACATTTTAAGTCTGGGCAGTTGAGGGTTAAGGGGCCAACAGTGGCGAATAAGTGGTCCTTGAACCTGGGACCTTCTCATCATAATTACTAAGCTACCCCTGGCTACACACGTGCGCGTGCGTGCGCACACACACACACACACTACAAGCAATGTGACAACGTCAATTAACCTAATCTTTGAATTGTGGGAGGAAACCGGAGTACCCGGAGGAAACCAAACTACCACAGGAGAACATGCAAACTCCACACACACAGACCTGAGGTGGGAAGCAAATCCTCAACCCTGGTGGCAACCACTACGCCACCATGCTGTCTCATACACCATCATTAAATCTCACACAGTGTCTGACTGGCCTTACATAAAGCGCAGCCTAGCACGCGAATTTGACGTCATGTGGCGTTTTCTAGAACCTTCTCCAGCGTACATGAGATATTTTCCCCTAATAAGTGTCTGTAATACTCCTGGAGGATCCATGAACTGCGTTAGAGCTCAAAAACATCTAGGAATAGCGAACAATAAAATACAGCTCTCGGCTTTAGTATAAAAAATAATGTCTTTTTTTTTTTATACAGAACTACAGCTAATACGGCTGTCATCGCTTTTCCACACAAGCCTCAAATAAATACATTTATTACTTAAATACGTAGTAGCATAAACATGTCAAAGCTAGCTAGGTAGCTAGCTTGATACTTGCTTATATTATTATTATTATCATAACTATAACTATTTTAATAGAAGCTCAGAATATTTTGTCCACCACATTTTGCTAGCACGTCAATGCTAAAGCAGCTAGCCAAGCCCTGAGTAATTCCCGAGCTGTCACACAAACACTCACTCAGTGGCTTAGCTCGGTTTGTTTTTGCTAGCTTGTCTTCCCCTGCTAACCGGCTAACGCACATAAAACAAAGTTAACCCCTTTTTAGCGAGTATTTTTTCGGTTCTTCGTTTAAAAAAGCTGAACAGTCTTATTGTGGTACATATGATAAATAAAGTAATTTATGAACGCATATGCGGAGCAGGTGTTTAGCCTGTCAGTGGTACTGACCTGATCTCAGCAAGTTATTTTCTCGTTTTTAATCTGAGTGTGCATTGCATTTAAACGTAATGATCTATATTGCTATGGCACGATATACGATATAAAACAAAACAAAAATAACACAATGAGAAGCTTTACCTTTGCGTTTTAAAGCTTTATAAGTCCAAAGCAGCCTTCCGTAATAAACACAGCGCTGAAGGGCAGAGACTTTATCTCGCGCATGCGCGTGCGCACACCTTTCATATTAAAAACATTTCTCAAGCACCTCTAGAGACAAAAAAAAAAACATCTTTTAATCATAGTGAGGTTCTTAGAATTGACCAGAAGTTTTTTTGGCTTCATTTTTGTTAAATATATGTTATATACAGTAATGTGTAAAAGTTAGTGCCCCTATTTTATTTCTTTTTTTTGTGTGTAAAAACATCATAATGCACAATTGCTACTGTATACACTGTACATCAAGGTTGCAATGCATTTCATGTGATTGCACACTGTATATATTACATAAAGGTTCATTCAAAAAGAATGAACCGATTTCATGACTAATAGCTTCAGCTGTCAAGCATCGTTATGGAAGGACTCAGTAACCATTTGAAAAAGGAGTTGTCTAAGTCTTGAATGGCTGCCACTTGGGGGCTATTACAGGACAAACCTATCTTGATATGCTGTAAAACTGGCTCTTCCCTTCCATTCCCTTCACAAGCAAATTCGCATGAATTCATTTTTCAACAAGATGGAGCACCGCCCCATTGGCAAACGATGGTTCAAGCTTTTTGTAATGAAAAAGTGACCTAGCGATGAATTGGTCGGAAGGGGGCCAATGACCTTGCTCTTTGTGCTAGGCCTCGTGATCCCCAGACCTCATGTGATTTTTTTTCTTGGGGGGATATGTAAAAGATCGCGTTTATGTTCCACCGCTACTCACTAACTTCGATGACCTTAAACATCGAATAACAACAGCAATCAACTCAGTGGATCGTGATACGCTGATACACACCTGGGAGGAATTCTCTTTTAAAGCTCTAATTACTCTATGTTTAAGAAACACCTGTGTGTGCTTTTCCTGAGCAGCTGTTATCTTATAAAAATAAAAAAATATATCAGAAAATATTTGCTCAAATTATGTCTATGGAAATGAGTACATTCACAAACATTTATTCTTGTTAAAAAAAAAAAAAAGCGGCATAGTTCTGCACATTACCGCTAGAGGGTCAAAAAATAGGATTTGCCTTCTTCGTGACAATCCGCCTGCCCATTCAGCTCACGAAAACTTCCAGCGACTTGAGGTACAAAATTCTGCCTCATCCTCCCTTCTCCCTCAACCTGGCACCCAGTGACTTCTATCACTTAAAGAAACCACTTGTGGCAGGAGTTTCAAAGACAGCGGTGAGGTTACAGAGGTGGAACTTTTCCTTAAGAGTCAGTGTGTCGCCCTAGGTGGATACTGTAGTAAAGAAGGACTATTTTTGTCTTAGCAAAAATACTTTTATGACCGCTTCTTGTATTTGAATGACTTTAGGCCTCTTTTGCTAGATGTCTGCAACACAATCTCCTAAATTCCTGTGCAACCTCTCAGACTATAATGACTTACTGGAGCTTTGTAGGATGGTACTCATTCTATTTGGAAGGATGCCAGCAATGCATATGTGAAGAAGTTAAGATGTTAAATAAAGAAAACATAAAACATAAACACTAACAGGATAACCAAACTGAAACCTGGATATATTATAGCAGATTTGAGACGAAAACTAAACCTATGACAAGATTATTTCTAACCTGCCTCTGTGTGCTCGTCCTATCATCCGGAGATTGCGACTTCGATTCCCGGGTGATGCTGTAACCTCTCGCAGCCAGAGGTCTAGAGAAAGCTGATTGGCCAAGCTCTCTCAAAGGGGAGGGATGAGAGGTACTTGGTGCTCCTACATTAATCACGGCTCTACAGCCAATCAGGGGCGTCTGTGAGCTCACGCAAGCGGAAGGAGCGAATAGCGCTGTCCTCCGAGTGTCTTACTCTGCCCCCAACGGTGTGTGAGCGAGCAGTTCGAAAAGATGCAGTCGGCTGGCGTCACGTGGTTCGAAGGAAACAGGTGATAGTCTTCGGCCCTCCCGGCTGAGTGGTAGTAGTAGCCTTAATGTGGGAGCCCCCTAGTGACGGGGAGGAATTGGACGCGACTAAAAAAAATGAAATAAAATAAAAAAGATTATTTCTAACCTAAATAGTAATCAGTTAACTAGGTTCAGGTGAGTTTACTTAGCACATGACTGAGGTGCACTCTGGGAAACAAATTCCCACACAAAAACAAGGTCTCTCGGCACAAGCCTCCTCAACCTCCCCCCGCCACTGGCAAAACAGTTTTAATTGAAGTGCCAATGGAGGTCCAGGAACACCACAGGGCTGTGATGCACATCCTTCAAACTGAGCAGGGGCTTGGCCTTTCAGGACCCGAAGAGCAGAGCAAACACAGTGACCACAAATCCATGAGGTGGAAGACTGGGCCCTGGGTTCTCGGCGCAAATTAGGGTCTTCCACAGAGTTCTCAGAGCAGACTGGGCTCTTAACAGGATTTTCAGAGCAGACTGGGACCCCCACAGGGTTGTTGGTGCAAACTAGGGTCTTCTACAAGTCTGACATGGCAAGCAGGGCCTTCCATAAAGCTGACAGGGCTAACAGACCATATCTTACAATTAATTTTTGATAGGCGTGCCATGAGGTATCAGTTAACACTGGGGCATCTGAACTTGATGCTGACGTGCTGGGAGGGTTAGGAGTCTTTTGATGTTGTGAAAATGATTGAGGAATAATGAATCCAAACAGTGCTAAGCTTTTATATTTGTATTATAGCGCATAATAATACCTTATAGTAAGCTATTATCACATGAACCAATCATAACTACCTAGCTAACCTAAGGGCAGCTACACACGTGGACAAAATTGTTGGTACCCTTCGGTCAATGAAAGAAAAACTCACAATGGTCACATAAATAACTTTAATCTGACTAAAGTAATCATTAAAAAAAAATTCTATGAATGTTAACCAATGAAAGTCAGACATTGCTTTTCAACCATGCTTCAACAGAATTATTTAAAAAAATAAACTCATGGAACAGGCCTGGACAAAAATGATGGTACCCCTAGAAAATAATGAAAATAATGTTAATTCAAGGTATGTCCACTAATTAGCATCATAGGTGTCTACAATCTTGTAATCAGTCAGTGGGCCTATATATAGGGCTCCAGGTAGTCACGGTGTTGTTTGGTGACATGGTATGTACCACACTCAACATGGACCAGAGGAAGCGAAGGAAAGAGTTGTCTCAGGAGATTCAAAAGAAAATTATAGACAAGCATGTTAAAGGTAAAGGCTATAAGACCATCTCCAAGCAGCTAGATGTTCCTGTGACTACAGTTGCACATATTATTCAGAAATTTAAGATCCATGGGACTGTAGCCAACCTCCCTGGACGTGGCCGCAGGAGGAAAATCGATGACAAATCAAAGAGACGGATAATCCGAATGGTAACAAAAGAGCCCAGAAAGACTTCTAAAGAGATCCAAGGTGAACTTCATGCTCAAGGAACATCAGTGTCAGATCGCACCATCCGTCGTTGTTTGAGCCAAAGTGGACTACATGGGAGACGACCAAGGAGGACAAAATTGTTGAAAACAAATCATACAAAAGCCAGACTGGAATATGCCAAACTACATGTTGACAAGCCACAAAGCTTCTGGGAGAATGTCCTATGGACAGATGAGACAAAAATGGAACTTTTTGCCAAGGCACATCAGCTCTATGTTCACAGACGGAAAAATTAAGCATATCAAGAAAAGAACACTGTCCCTACTGTGAAACATGGAGGAGGCTCTGTTATGTTCTTGCTGCATCTGGCACAGGGTGTCTTGAATCTGTGCACCGTACAATGAAATCTCAAGACTATCAAGGGATTCTAGAGAGAAATGTGCTGGCCAGTGTCAGAAAGCTGGGTCTCAGTCGCAGGTCATGGGTCTTGCAACAGGACAATGACCCAAAACACACAGCTAAAAACACCCAAGAATGGCTAAGAGGAAAACATTGGACTATTCTAAAGTGGCCTTCTATGAGCCCTGACCTCAATCCTATTGAGCATCTTTGGAAGGAGCTGAAACATGCTGTCTGGAAAAGGCACCCTTCAAACCGGAAACAACGGGAGCAGCTTGCTCATGAGGAGTGGGCCAAAATACCTGCAGAGAGGTGCAGAAGTCTCATTGACAGTTACAGGAATCGTTTGATTGCAGTGATTGCCTCAAAAGGTTGTGCAACAAACTATTAAGTTAGGGGTACCATCATTTTTGTCCAGGCCTGTTCCATGAGTTCATTTGTTTTTTAATAATTCAGTTGAAGCATGGTTGAAAAGAAATGTCTGACTTTCATTGGTTAACATTCATGGAATTCTTATTTATTATTACTTTTGTCAGATTAAAGTTATTTCTGTGACCATTGTGAGTTTTTCTTTCATTGACCGAAGGGTACCAACAATTTTGTCCACGTGTGTATATCACAATAAATGACATATCTGCAACAATGTTTTAGAATAATAGTGTGATTTTCTTTACTTTATTAATCTATTAGTTTATTAATCTAAAAAAAACTATTTAAAAAAATAATTTGTGGTTAGTTAAATGATCATATCATTGTCTCATCGTCTATACCACTATCAGGTGCGAATTCTTTAAGAATGCAAGGGAAGCTCAGCTTCCCCTATAATGTCACAAAATTAATGGTCAAATTATGTACTATTGTATTAACATTTTATTGACTAAGAATTCCCGTAGCGTCACAGTGCATTTCCCTGTTGAAGCCCAGCGTCCATTGACTTCAATGCGGCTGCTTTGAACGTTTTTTTTTTTTTCAGTGCTTTGAAACTAGACGGTCATTGGATAAACGCTGCGATTATGTCCCGCCCACGGACGCTCAGCGTCTCTGGGGGTGAATGAGGAGTGGGCTGGCCCGGACGCCGAGCTTCTGCGTGATGATTGGAGGGTCTGTCGAAAGACTGCATCTCCTTTTGACTGACAGCAATTTTGTACTATAAGGAATCGCTGAAGTCCCATCGCGGGTTTCTGAAGTTCAGTCGAAATAAAAACGGCTGCAACCTATTTCTTTATATTTGCTTGGCGAAATTGCTTGATTTTCATCATACATTTCACACAATTATACACCACATTCCTTGTTTAACTTTTACAGAGTTTTATTTTTATTTTTATTTTTTTTAGATCATTCATTCATACATATAGTAGGCTAGGCTAGCGTCGTGGGTGAACCTGCACACGATGGCAGACAGTGCTAATACTGTCGACCTGATTTTGGCGAAGCCATTTGAAAGTGTTCCTTATGAGGAAAAACTTAGAATTAAACAGCAGGGCAGATCAACACCTAAGATTGATTTAGTGCAAAAGATAGGGAAAAATAACAGGTCTTTTCAGTGCAATGCCTCAGCTTTACAAACTGTTCTCATTAGTGGCAACAATTGGAGCTACATCTGCAGGTGTAGAAAGGCGCTTCTCCTGTTTAAAGCGGCTCAAGTCCTACACCCGAAACACAATGGGCCAGGGCCGTTTAAGCAGCCTAGCTCTGCTGGCCTTTGAGAGGACACTGGTCAAGTCACTGGAAAAGACGCCTAGTTGGTACAACAGGGTCACAGACCATTTTCTTGAAAAGGAACGTTGGGCAGAATTTACTTTTAAATAAATAGACAATTTTATGATGTAGGCCGAAAATGAGCTTCCCCGATTTGACAGACCAGTAGCCGCCACTGACCACTATATAGTGTATACATGGTCGCAGGGGTCCTGGAGCTTAGGACACTTGTGGGATTCACCTTGGACAGGGTGCCAATCCATAGCAGGGCAATCATATACACACGTGCATTCACACACTACAGGAACTTTGGGAATGCCAGTTAGCCTAACCTGCATGTTTTTGGACTGATTCTAAAATGTTTCTGATTCCTGCAGCCATTTTGACCTTTTGAATATTGAATTTGATACCTTGGCCTCAGAAGCACAACATGGATTTGTTTGTACAGAAACTGAATTCTCAAGCACATTCTAATCACAAATATTTATATACTTTAGTGTGTGATTTTATTATTATTATTATTATTATTATTATTATTATTATTTGTCAAAGATGTAAACATGCTGTTCTTGCAAAGGATGTCATACTAGAAAAGTTTTATGTGAATATGTAAATTCATTAATACTATGTTGAAAATATTCCCTTTTGTTTTTTTGCATTCATATTTGCTAAGAACAATAAGGCTTAAACAGCGTAAGAGAAAATGTATATTTTATTTAGAATTATGGGTGAAAATGTTAGATGACCTAAATGAACCCTGTGCAAAGTTGCACACCTGGTTGCAAGCCAAGTATTGCTTCCAGTACACACATTTTTATACAACTTTAATCTGGTATGAGACAGAACACCAGTCAGATCTGATTGTATTTTCAATGGAAAGAATATATTGTAATTCAGATTATTAATGACTACACACTGTGTGATGAAAATTTTAATCAACTTTGTGTGTCTTACTAAAAGTCTACATAATCATGGGTCAGTTAGAGTTGCAGACTTGGAATATGCAAGAAAGAACAAGATGTACAGGGAGTAAATGCCATCTATTTGCATTGACAGAAACTCGGCGTCGGAAGATGTAACTCGCCTGCTTATCAGCATCCAGCTCTGTTGACTTCTTAAACATTGTGTTTTATGAGATGTGACTATGACTTGCTCTGTTAGAATATATAAGGCACTGGAGAGGGGGGGACTCCACGCTGCGTTAGTCTGACCGTGTGTAGGCGATCACTCTTTTGTGCACGTTTTTTGCAGGATTTTGGAGAAATCCGCCCTCGGGCTGACAAGCTTGTTGTAAAGTCTGCAAAGGGACCTCTCCGGAAGGAAATGCAGGTAAATATAATCCATGTAAAGCTGTTGCTTAAAAAATAAAGAAATGGGAGTTTGTCACAACAAGATTAGACATGAAAAGCAAAGAAAATTAGCAGAACTGCTCTCATACCCAAATGTGATTTTTTTACATCCTCTAGCAAACCCATCACACACCATGCCCTAATATCTGCCCTCCTAGATGCCATCCTGTCGCCCAAAACTATTGCTGTCAATAGCTTTGTAAGTGTGAGGCTCACACTAACAAAGCTATTTCTCACAGGGAAACGCAAAAGATATCACAGCTGCCAAGGCCACGGCCAAACTTCCTCTTTCCTATAACCATAATATGTGTGTATGTGATGCTCTCACCCCCAAAGCTAATTTTGAAGAGTTGCAGAGCACAGCCACTACAGTCACTATACGGGCTAGACCATGTGTCAAAAGGAGAGATGCACAACAGTATCTCACTAAGGGCTTTACTACTTACTACCAATATTTTTGTGAAAGATGTGTCATCTGTGCGATTAACAATGTAGGGAGTTGTGTTAAAACCCCCCCAGAGTGGACGCTATCCCCCTCCCCCTCCCCCTGGACGTCCAAGTGAAGTGACCCCATGGTCCCTTAGCGAAAGGGAAAAGGTACTGTCTAGTGATAGTGGATATGTTCTCAAAGTGAAATGAGGCTTTCCCAACCTCTAAACAAGACGCGAGTGCAGTAGTTAAGGCATGTCTATATTAAATCATTCCCACATGGGAATCCCTGATAATCTTGGCAGTGACAATGGGACCCCATTTGTTAATCATGCTCTGCGACAAATGAGTGACTATTAGGGCTTTGACCTAAGCCAACACTGCGGCTACCCCCAGCAAGTGGTGAGAGAAAATGGCATGCTAAAAAAACAAAGTGCTAAGTGGCTAAGTGCTGTGCAGAGACAGGCCTCCCATGGGTAAAAGCTTTCCCACTTCTTGTCATGAGTACGGGTAAGGGCGAACCTAAGCCCCTTCGAGATACTGTTTGGCAGATGTCCCAACACAGGTATAGGGCCAGCCCATGTCCCGAGGAAATTCGCTGGAAAATGTGAACATGAAATGCTTAATTATTGCACGGGCCTGTCCTCCGCTTTGTCTGTAGTCCACAAACAGGTGAAGGATGCCTTGCCAGAACCCAAGCAGACAGGCCTGCACAACCTGGAGCCTGGGGATTAGATCATGGAGAAGGACTTCAAGAGAAAGAGCTGGAGAGCTAAGAGGTGGCAAGGACCGTTCCAGACTCTACTCATGACACCTGATGACAAGACAGAGCTTTTACTAACAGGTAAAAGCTACACCCTGCTAAAGCATTTCACAGATGGAAATGAAAAAGAAACGCTGATGGGAGAGAACGAACCAATGGACGCCACTGGTTAACACGGAGCATCCAACACCTGTATAGCCACCAAACCCCCTGGATAAGGACTACTTTCCAGAACTCGAACCTGAAATAGAAGATGAGTTATAAATGACTGAAGATATGACTCTGATAAAGTCTTAATTGATGCTGTCTAACAATTTACTTACATATAGGTTCTATCCCCACAAAAAACACAGAATAATTCTTTCTGTATCGTATTCCTTAGTGTATAATAACATAACTAAAAACCATTCAATAGGAAATTCGAGGAGGGACAAAAAGGAGGGATATACGGTAGAAAATTTTAATCAATTATGTGTGTAACTCTACATAATCATGGTTAGAACATCAGTTAGAGTTGCAGACTTGGAATATGTGTATGTGCACGAAAAAACAGAAGAAGATGTACAGGAAGGCCTTGTGAGATGAGAATATATAAGGCACTGTGAGATGGGTAGGGGGGGGGGGGGGGGGATGGGGTACATCTCTCTTGCAGGCACTTTTGCGGTGGGTGAAACAGAGATGTCCAGCACTGTTTACACCAACCTCTACTCTTGTTATGATACTTTTTGAAGTCTCCAGAGTTGTTAATTTAATTTCCACCATAGATGTTAAGTCATGTTTATTTATTTATTTATTTATTCTTGCTAGACACTATGTCACTGTGGACAGACCTGGCAAAGGCTTTGACAGAAAGTTTGAAGATGTTCTCGTATTTCATGAACAAAAATTACATATTGTCAAACAAAAATTAGACCAGCAAATTATAGTCAAGGGCACATTTACTGAACAGGAATATTTTAATGTAGAATTAAAGTCATAAGATCAAAAATGAGATACAACATAACAAATAAACAAACACAACATAAAATGAAGCATATATATATATATATATATATATATATATATATATATATATATATATATATATATTAGAAATATATTAATAGTTACATTTTTTCTTTGAAAAAAGTTCCTGTCAACAGCTTTAAAAACTGGTTCCCAACACATTCTCTCTTTTTATTGCATCCCATTAGGTTTTATTCCTTACTTTATTGAAGAAGAAGAAAAAAAATTGAATTGAATGAAAGCTTAGCATCTTTTCCTATGCTGCAGTATAAGTTAAACTACTGTGTAACTGTTCCTTTCTAAATACAATCTCTTAAAGCAAAGACTATTTTGCATTGAGAATGGTATTTAATATAGTTATATAGTAATATAGTTTGCTGTTATTGAGCTGGCTGTTATGAACTTCATCCAGTGGTGTGAAGCAAATATGAATTTTAAACAGTACTTGAAAGTATGTTGTCTCCTGAGGTCGTAATGTTCATCACGCTATGTACTTCACTATCTGGTTAGATTTCAGCTTACGAGTGATGAGGACAGAACAGACAATGATTATCAGTAAGGGGATCACAAATACAAAAATGAATTGGCATGTCTGTATAGCAGTAAATGCTACATCACCCATGTAGCTGTAGGAACACTGTTTTGATTGTGTAGACATATCTCTCAAAATGGCTGCTGGTAAACTAAGCAATGCTGAGATGATCCAGGCTAGTAGAACAATCACCAAAGCCCTATGCATGTTGCGCTTGTTTTGTGCCCATACAGGAAACATCACCACAACACAGCGGTCCACACTGATAATGACAAGGAGGAAGATGCTGCTGAACCAGTTAAGGAACCAGAAGAAGAATGCAAACTTGCACATGAAATGCCCAAAGACCCATTTATTTTTAATCATATTGACTATAAAAAAAGGCAGGGAGGCACAGAAGAGAAAGTCGGACACAGCAAGGCTGAGGTACCAGACAGTGTTGACTGTTTTCTTAATCTTAAACCCTGCAATCCAGATCACCAAACCATTTGCAATCATACCGAGAACTGTAGTAATCACAAAAACGGTCGTCTGTAAAATACACATCACATTTTGGCAAAGTTCCCCTTTTGAAAGTGGTTCAAAAGACTTGTCTATATTAAAATACTCATAAAAATCAGAATAATCATAAGTATAATCTGTGACTGAATCCATGATGCTGTTTGAATCTGTAAAATAGAGACAAAGAGAACAGGTGAAGACTTACACCCAGATGTTCTATTAAGTGCAAACAAAGGCTAGTTTCCTTTTCATTTTGTAACTCTAAGATCATCATTACCAATACATACTGATTTATAGGTTTAAACCAACCTACCATTAATATCACAATTGAATTCTTTTTAAACCTTTACTTAGTTCAGGAACAGTGCTGGGCTTAATTTTAAAAGCAGCTTTTTGAGGTTTTTGGTTTCTCTGTATAATCTCTAAATCAGTGTGAAACAGGGTGCAGAAAGCCATGTAATTTATAAGACTATAAGTTCATCATCACTATTAATGCATCATCAGAAGGGACCACTATAAAACAAATCACTAAAGAACTGATCGTTCAGTTCAGTGTAAATTTTGTTGTAAATATCTCATATAAAATGTTAAAGTGTCAAAGTGGAAATTATAGATGAGGCACTTTAATATAATGTTAGATAATTTTATTGTTATCAATTAACAATGAACATTTGTGAATTAAGTTTGTGTGCAATCAAATTTGCGTACATTGTCATTGTCATTGGGAAATCATTTGCACTAGGTTCTGTCATGGACAAGCCAGCAGTTTGAGCATCTATATACAAACACACCAATCACCTACAAGATTCAAACCAGGCAGTGGATGATTTACGGATGGGCCATAGGGGAACAAAGCATTGCTGGTATAAAAGGAAAATAATTGACAATGATAACATTTGTGCAATCGGTTTTCTATCTAGTCTTTTGAAAGTCACATTTTAATGTCACTGTGTGGGTCAGTTAACCTCATTAGCACCCTGATTTTATTTTCCACCAGTTGTGGAAATATATGTGCTGTTAGAGCAAAGTAACTGGTTAAGTAAACAAACAAATTATAATCTGTTGATAATAAATGGCATTTGTTGAACTGTTGTATAAAACCAATATCACATTCAAGGCTCTGCTGTTGAGATAAATTTCAGTACATCTATCTGTAATATCTGCAGTACTCTTGTGCCTACTATCACAGCGGTGCTGATATTCAGTACAACAGCACTCTCTCTCTCTCTCATGTGATAAACAGTAATTTTCAATAAACAGCATAAATGCATTTTATAAACAGTAATTATTCAACAGTATAATTCACCTGTGCAGAGGGAACGTGAAAAAGAGCAGAACCGTAGATCTATTTCAACCTCACCCAGACCGTCACCACGGCCTCATTCTGAATGAAGCCATTCTTCCGCCTATCCTCAAGACCTAATACCAACAACGTCAGGTGACTGATCTTAGTGGTCGGCTGTTATATAAACATCCGGTTAGACTACTACTAACTACTTCCTCTTTCTCGCCTCATCTGAGACTGGATCCGTTGATTGCTACTAAAATTTAAATCACAAATTACTCGGGAGAGATTACAGGTTCAATCCACCACGTCGTTTTGTGCAGGCGCTTTAAGTCCCTGAGGGTTGTATTGGATTTCTTCCCAATATGTCGGACGTGACGCGGGATTGCGTGCCGGTAAATGTAACTTTATTTCTTTCTTTTTTCCAGATGTTTTGTGTTTGAGTCTGCTGTTCGCAGTGGAGGTGGTATTTTCATCCCGATTACCACGTGTACGCCCATAGGGTGACGGATATTTGCATACTTGTTTGGTTTGTTTACATGATTTTGCTTTCGAAAGGTTCTGTCTGCAGACTTTGTTCGACTAACGATTAATGAGTACTGATTGTAGAAGTGCTCTTCGCAAATACGGAGCACTCATTAATGAACAGTGTTTGTCACGGTTCGGGTATTTATCGATTGTTGAGTACTAGTGCAGCTATCTAGAGCTGATTGTGATACTGTATCTAGTTACAGCTCAGCCTGGTTTGTTAAAATGAGCCACTCAAAGTGTAGTTTTTGTCAGGCTGAGATGCATCCACAGGATGGACATAGAGAATGCCAATCCTGTTTGGGTATACAGTATTTGCTTGATGATATTGAACATCCCTGTGCAGCAGCAGTAGGGTTAACGTTTCAGGAAAGAGTGCAGAGAGCCAGGCACTCAAATGGTAACAAGAAGGATGGTATGGCACATGGTACATTTGAAACACATACAACTACTGGGAGTGCACAACCACCCGCAACCTCTTTGGGTGATGAGCAATCACACCGGGAGGGGACAGATGATTCAGTAGATTTAATTTCGGTGCATGCAAATAATCACTTTTTGGTAGAGAGGGGAAGGCTGGAGAGGATGACTAGGATGAATCCATGTCTGGTGCTTCTGAAGAGGGAAGCCCACACTCTGACATCCTTTCTCGCATTTTGAGTGCAGCGAAAATATTGGGTCTTGACACTAAAGAAGAGGTTAATGTCTCAGCCCCAAAGCAAGGTGTGTGGGCAAGTATTTCCCGCGTTCAGCCCCCTGTGTCTATCCCTGTGGTTGATGATTATTCTCAGATATTGAGAAAAACATGGAATAATCCAAAAGCAGCACCCCAGTTTAATGCAGGATGCAGGCGATTCGCTAAAAAATATATTATGCCCCTGAGGGTGGTATGGTAACATGCCTCCAGTGGAGAGAGAGATTGCAGCATTAACCTCCTTAGGGCCTGACCGGGTCACCGATAATCCTAGGTGTCCTGGTAGAGAATGTCAGAAGACAGATCGGCTAATGTGCCAGGCATACAATGCACTGACTCAGGCAGCCCGATTGGGAAATGCTCTGGCAATAGCATTTCGGTTCATAAAGGCGCTTGGCAGCTCTGAGAAAAGTGATCAGCTCAGAAGATTGCGATGTTGTGAATCTGGTTGATGCGGCAGTTATCACACATTCACAGCTTACCAGGTATATTGGCGCATCCATGTCTTCAGCAATCTTAGCCCAAAGGCAGATTTTGGTTGGAGTTTTTCACTCTGACTCTCAGTCCGTGTTGGACACCGCTGACCTGGCAAAACGCAGAAGGGAGTCTGTCCAACAAACATTTGGTCATGTGGCATCCACTAGATATGACCATAGAGGTGCTCAGCTCTTTCGGCCCCCACACTCCCACCGATCCTTGGGGGAAGATAAGATACAAACTAAAGGTTACCATCCCCATAAAAAGGGCACCAGATCAACCTACCATATTCCCCAGACTGATGGATTGATGTGGAGGATTCCCACAGTTCTGACGGCATCCTTCTACTTTTTCAGGAGTCCACACGACCATAGTCAAGGACCCAATCCAGGCACAAATTTTAGCAAACGAGCCAACCTTACTACAGAAAGACGCAATTGTCCAGATAGGCCCCAGCAAACAGCTCACTGGGCTTTATTCGAAATATTTCCTTGTGCCGAAGAAGGATGGTGGACTTCGGCCTGTCCTAGACTTGCGGCAACTGAATCGGTTCATAGGCGCTGCCGTTCAGAATGCTGACAACAAAACAAATTCTAGAATCCATAGAGCCAGGGAAATGGTTCACTTCCATAGACCTAAAGGACGTGTACTTTCATGTACCCATCTGTCCAGATCATCACCCATTCCTTTGCTTCGCCTTTCAGGATCGGGTTTACCAGTTCAGGGTTTTACTATTTGGCCTCTCTTTATCTCCAAGAGTTTTCACCAAGGTGGTTTCAGCAGCCCTTCATCCCCTCCAGTGTGCAGGAATACAAATTCTAGCATACCTGGACGACTGGTTAATCTGCGCACTTACCCGCAGTTAGGTCATAAGGGACACTGGAATAGTAACTCAGTCTCTCGGTTTCAAAGTAAACTGGGACAAAAGCAATCAAAGTCCTCGACAACAGACACCATTTGTGGGGATTTCTCTAGACTCTCTGTTATGTTTTATGAAGAAGTGGTTTGTCCGAGCTAAGTTTTAAGCTAAGAGAAGGAGAGTTTTAGCTTATTGTTTCCGCTGAACCTTGATACACTTACCGGTCCGGGCCCGATCGACCGGGAGAAACAAACACCAACATACACACGCAGGCATGATGTCTGAAGAGCTCTGTTTATTTTCAGCAAGGAGAGCACATTTAAACTTTTAACATTTGAACATCAAAAGAACCAGTCATTCACATGTCAGTGATAGAGAGACCCGGAGACAGACAGGAGAGGAAATAAATTTACATTCTCCTGATTAAACAAAAGGGTTCTAGCAGACAAGAGCCATTTGGATGTATACTCGTCTGGGTACAGGATATAGAAGGTGTTACCACAGAAGGCGTAAGGAAGCACAGTGAGGGGTCTGTTCTCAGGGCTCAGGAATCTGAACTGATTAGATTACAATGTCTTACAAATTAGATTACAAAAACCTTACACTAACCTAAGGTCAGTCACCTGACGTTATTGGTATTCGGTCTCGAGGATTGGCGGAAGAATGGCACCAGAATTTAGAATGAGACCGTGGTGATGGTCATCGATCCATAGTTATGGACATAACTTACGATACTGAAATAATAAACATCCTCACAGCGTCCATGATATCTTCTAACTCATAAGCACAATATACAGTATTACAATACACAAGCTTTTACTTATATTCTGGGTTACATTATCAATATAATGATACAGTGGAACCTCGGATTACGAGTAACGTGGTTTACGAGGGTTTCGGAAGACGAGCAAAGATTTTTAATAAATTTTGACTTGAAAAACGAGCAAGTTTTAGTTTACGAGCGCCAAATATAATTAAAAATCATGTGGCATGCATGCGCGTCTTGTTTTTCTTGTTTTTACGTGCACTCGGCAGCAAAACAAGAAGCGCACGCATGCGGTTTCTGAATGGCTATTCACTTTCTCACGCTGCGGATTGTGGGCAATCGAGTTGTAAACATCCGAGCACGTGTATGCTGTTTACAACACCGCTGTGACCGCGTGAGCGCGTAAAGCATTTTTTATTTACTTTTAAAGTTTTTTATTTAATGTTCTGTCTTTACTGCGCTTTAGTACTTTAGTGTACTGCAACAATGGCACCCGCGAAGAAAAAGTTGCAAAAGGAAGGTGGTAAAAAGAAGGAGATGATCACGCTGGAAGTTAAAAAAGAAATAATTAAGAAGCGCGAGCAAGGTACGCGAGTGGCCGACCTTGCAAGATTTTATAAAAAGTCTCCGTCAACGATATGCACAATATTAAAGAAAAAAAAAAATAGCCGGACCAGATGCAGCAAAAGGAGTCACGCGGATATCAAAGCAGCGGCCACGTCTATTGGATGATGTAGAAAAGTTACTTCTTGTGTGGATAAATGAGAAGCAGCTTTCCGAATGTTCGTTTCCGAATTTCATGAGCTCATGGTTTCTGAGTGTTACCTGCCGCAGCAGGTTTTTAACTGCGACGAGACCGGGCTGTTTTGGAAAAAAATGCCAAAGAGGACTTACATTACAGCAGAAGAGAGTGCATTGCCGGGTCATAAGCCCATGAAAGACAGACTCACGCTATTGTTTTGTGCTAATGCAAGCGGGGATTTAAAAATCAAGCCCCTGCTTGTGTATCATTCGGAAAATCCACGAGCCTTTAAAAAAATGTAAGGTGCAGAAGAGTCAGTTAAATGTTATGTGGCGGTCCAACAGCAAGGCTTGGGTCACTCGTATCCTGTTTGTGGAGTGGATCAACGAGGTTTTTGGTCCTGCAGTAAAAAACTATCTTTTAGAAAAAAATCTGCCACTCAAAGTCTTGCTGGTTATGGATTATGCTCCTGCTCATCCTCCAGGCCTTGAGGACGACTTACTGAAGGAATTTGAGTTCATTAAAGTCAAGTTCCTTCCTCCCAACACCACTCCACTACTCCAGCCTATGGATCAGCAGGTCATTTCAAACTTTAAAAAACTTTACACCAAAGCTTTGTTTCAGCGATGCTTTGAAGTGATAGAAGGAACAAACCTTACCCTCAGAGAGTTTTGGAAAGATCATTTTCACATCGTGCATTGCCTCAAAATCATTGATAAAGCCTGGGATGGGGTTACCAAGAGAACCCTTAATTCTGCTTGGAAAAATCTGTGGCCTGATTGCATTCTTGGACATGACCCTGAGGGGTTTGCTCATGAACAAAAGTCGGCAGTTGTAGATGAAATTGTGTCCTTAGGAAAGACTATGGGACTGGAGGTGAATGAGGACGACATTGAAGAGCTAGTGGAGGAACATAGCCAGGAGCTGACCACCGACGAACTGATGGATCTGCATCGTGAGCAACAACAAGAGGTTATGGAGGAGATCTCATCAGAGGAGGAGGAGAAAAAGACAGAGGAATCCCTAACTTCCAGTGAGATTAAGGAGATGTGTAAAATGTGGGAAACTGTGCAAAATTTTGTAGAAAATCACCACCCGAATAAGGCTGTAGCAGTGCACACAATCAATCTGTTTAATGACAATGCAATGTCCCATTTCCGTGAGATTCTCAAAAGGAGGCAAAAGCAGGTGTCATTAGATAGGTTCCTGGTAAGAGTTACCCAAAAAGAGAAAGAGGCTGGTGAGCCAACAGACAGCAGTGATGAGTAAATCGTGATTGTGAAAGTCTTGGTTTTATTTACAGTATTTTATTTATTTTATTTATTAGATTTTTACATTAAAAGTGCAGCTTATTTTTGTTTTATTTTTATTTTAAAAGTGCAGGTTACTTTGGTTAAATTTTTTTCCTATATTTTGTATATATTGGATAATTTTATAATAAATATTTTTTGCTTGTGGAACGAATTATCTGAGTTTGCATTATTTCCTATGAGAAAGCATGCTTTGGTTTAAGAGTGTTTTGGATTACAAGCACGCTTCTGGAACGAATTATGCTCGTAAACCAAGGTTTGACTGTATAAGCTATCATCAATAACTCACCTTTAAAACGTCTTCTTCAGTAGAGTATTTTAGAGCTGGTTTTCTTGTTATTGGTGGGGATAATTTTTTGTGTGGATGATTTCTGGGTTTAGATTTATAGAGAGGTTGCAGAGGCAGATCTAAAAAAAACAAACAAACAAATAAAGAGGTAATAACCACTCAGACTATCTAATGCCATTTTCCCCTCACGCATGCTCTCTCTTTCTCTCTCTCTCTCACTCACAGGTACGCACGCACCATGCACACACACACACACACACACACACACACACACACACACGCATGCACACATGCATTTTTAAGCATTCTTTAAGCATTATAACTCCACAGTACAGACCTGGTACAAAATATATAAATATAGATATTTAGATTACAATTCATACGCAAAGCAACATTGTTCCAGGCCTTTGATCTTATCTAAAATTATTTTGTGGATGTTGTTAGATACTGCTGTGCAGTGCAGTGCAAAAATGCTGTACCAGTCAAAGATTTGGACAGTACCAGTAAAAGGTTTGTTTTTTGTTTGGAAATTTATTGGTTTTTGTTTTGTAATTTATTTTCTATGTTCTAGAACAATTCTCAAAACTGAGATAACACATATGGAATTAAGTAATTATGTAAGAACAACAACAAAAAACTGTTATTTGTTATATTAAGAAACAAAGGTCTGCTGTTCTCGAATAGTTCTTGCAAGAGCAGTATTGTCAGAGGAGACGTTCATTTAGAGTTACCAGCCTCAGAAATCACCAATTAACAAACAGCACCTCAGATTAGAGATGTTATGAAGGCTTTACAGAGCAGAAGTAGCAGATACATCTCAATATCAACTGTTCAAAGGAGATTATTGCATATTTTGGACGCCTTGAGCATTGTTTTACAGTGTAGAAATAAATGAAAATGACCATGGAATTAGTTGGTTTGTCCAAACTTTTGACTAATAGTATATGTTATATATAACAGTACATAATGTTATATATAATAGTACATAAATGTTAATGGGTTTAATAAACTTTTAAAGAACTGTTAAATAACCATATGTTACTTCATGCTGACTGGTTTTATCTGATATTGTTATTGTCAGTATTAGAGTGAAACAGTGTTGGCAACAGTTTTATCTTTGTGGTATTAAAAAGTGTTACGTGAGTCATACAGAAAACTTGTGTAGAATCTTTTCTATATTTTGCCATTAATATTTTAATAATTTTCACTTGCATGTTTTGATTGACTTACACTCTAAAAACTGCTGGGTTAAATGTTAAGTCCTGGGCTATTTTATTTAACCCAACCAGTGGGTAAAATTGACACTCTTGCAGGGTTTACACATTCCATTTGACTTTTTTTCATTTCAAAAAAGACATAAAATGTACACAACTGCACATAATGTAAATAGATTGTCACAGAATAAGAAAATGCGAATAACTCAATTTTGACAAAAATGTCAGACAGAACCATATAATCCCAAGATGACCATTTGTTAAATATAAAATTTATGTACCATTAAAGACACTCTGTAAAACGATAAAACACAAAATGCACCTGTAAATCTGATATCAATAGCATTTTTTTGCATCTAATACAATCATTAAACACTTTATATAGACGTTTCCAATACAAATCTTATAATGCCCACATGACATCAAACATTCCCCATCTTAATATTTTAACTATTTATTTTAACTATTAGTTATTTAACTATTACTATTTCATTTCCTTAAAAATGACATTAAGAACAAAAACAATGAATCTTCTTGATTAAACATGGGCTGAAAAAACGGTTGTCCTCAAATCAATTTGATCTACAGTATTCTGGAGAAACTCCCTGGTGAGAAGACACTGCTTTGCATCAAAAACAAAAAAAACAAAAACAAACAAACAAACAAAAAACCCTTTAAAACAAACATCAACATCCTCCACCAAAGAGTCTGTATCAATAGCATTGCCTCCAACAATGGGAAAGGTCTGTCAGGTCTTCCTTGTCTCATCCCCAAGGCACAAAATGTGGAAAAATGCTCCAGTCATCTCCATATTTTGCAGATATCATCCTCATCATGTTGGTCCACCTGTGCATTACACACCATCAATTAGTGTTGCAATATAACCAACATTTAAGTCAAGCATTCTTGTTAAGGACGTACAGCTACGTATGAATTTAATGCAAACCGTGTTTTCTCTTGTCAATAGAACACCATACATACTGTGAAGCATGAGGGTAGAAACATCATGCTTTGGGGCTGTTTTTCTACAAAGGGACCAGGACGACTGATCCGTTTTATTTCTGACTAATTTACCTCACTATTTAACATGTGAGGGATAACAGGATACGGCGCTCCATCTGGATTTAATACGAAACATTCACCCCTTTTCAAATTCTCAACAAACACTAGATGAATATGATATTTAAGTGATGAATTTACAACTTGAATTGAATATTTCATAAGGATGCAGGTATAGCTCTTTTTAAACTGTAACCTAACGATTACGCATTTTTCATTTTTGAATAATAAAAAATAGAATAATAAAAAAACATTAACCCCACACCCCCATTTTAAAGTACAGTGGAACCTCGGATTGCGAGTAACTTGGTTTACGAGTGTTCCGCAAACCGACCAAAGATTTTAAATAATTTTTTATTCGGAAACCGAGCAAGTATTTGTTTACGAGCGCCGAGTATCATGCTTCACACATGCGACTCTTATTTTGACACCGAGCGTCACTCTCTCCCCCCCCTCCCCCCACGGCTTCGCAAACACACAGAAACTCTGCTCGTGCGCTTGCAATTTAACACTGACACACACACGCACAGACGCTCTCTCGCCTTTTCACCCCCTCCCCGGCTTCACAAACACACAGAAACTCTGCTCTGTCGCGATTCTTTTCAAAGGTAAGGTGCTGGTTCATTTGTTTTTTTTTGTTTAGTTTTTTTTTACTTTACAGCAGTGATTCCCTTAGTATGCGCTCACGCCAGGTCAGAGAGATTTCTTTTTTTTCCTGTTAAAACGGTATTTCCGTGTTTGTGTGTGTGTCCGTTTGATGTGAAACTTAAGTGATTCCTTTAGTATGCGCTCATGACGGTCTCGCTTTTTTCCGTTAAACCGGTGTTTCCGCTGTGTTTATGCGCTTGTTGTGAAACTTAAAAAGTCAGTCAGTTAATATACGCTCATGCCAGTCTCAGAGAGATTTTTTTTCTTCCTGTTAAAACGGTGTTTCCGTTGTGTGTGTGTTTGTTGTGCATCTTAAAAAGCGAGGTGGGGAGAGGGAGGAGGAGTGTTACTGTGTAAAACGAGGCGAGGGAAGGCGCTAATTCCACACACACACACACACACACATGACACATTTTCTCAAACAGATAGTACCAGCAATAATAGAACCCCTGTTGAAAGTAATTAACTGTTCACTCAGTAGTGGGTATGTCCCCAAATCCTTTAAATTAGCCGTTATTAAACCGCTAATCAAGAAACCTGACCTTGACCCCTGTCTGCTTTCTAATTACAGGCCGATATCAAACCTTCCCTTTATCTCCAAGATTTTGGAAAAGGTAGTATCACAGCAGCTATGTTCACATCTACACAGAAATAGCATAAATGAACTGTATCAGTCAGGATTTAGGCCTCATCACAGCACAGAGACAGCACTTGTTAAAGTAGTAAACGACCTCCTATGGGCCTCTGATCAGGGTTGCGTCACTATACTTGTGTTACTGGACCTCAGTGCAGCTTTTGACACCATTGATCATAGTATTCTCCTTCACAGATTAGAAAAGGTAGTAGGAATTAAGGGAACTGCCCTCTTGTGGCTCAGATCCTATTTGACTGATCGTTATCAGTTTGTAGATTTAGATGGTGACCATTCCTCATTTTCTCAAGTGGAGTTTGGTGTTCCACAGGGCTCAGTTTTAGGCCCACTGCTTTTTTCCCTTTACATGCTTCCTCTGGGCAACATAATTCGTAAACATGGTATTAGTTTTCATTGTTATGCTGATGACACACAATTATATGTCTCAGCAAAACCAGATGAGAAAAACCAGTTTGCTAAAATCGAGCAGTGTGTGCAGGACATACGAGATTGGATGTTAATTAATTTTCTTCTGCTTAATCCTGATAAGACAGAAGTTTTGGTCATAGGACCACAAGTAGCTAGAAGTAAGCTTTCTGATCACACTGTAACTTTAGATGGCCTTTCTGTTCCATCAAGTGCAACAGTAAAAGACCTCGGTGTGATTATAGATTCCAGCCTTTCGTTTGAAGCTCATGTAGATAATATCACCAGGATAGCTTTCTTTCACCTTAGAAATATTGCCAAGATAAGAAACATATTGTCACTAAATGATGCAGAAAAACTAGTTCATGCTTTTATCACCTCTAGGTTGGACTATTGTAACGCCTTACTGTCTGGTTGTTCAACTAGGTGTATAAACAAGCTTCAGTTAGTACAGAATGCAGCAGCGAGAGTCCTCACTAAAACCAGAAGATACGAGCACATCACCCCTATCTTATCTACACTGCATTGGCTCCCTGTGAAATTTCGCATCGATTTTAAGATACTACTTTTGACATTTAAAGCACTAAATGGTCTCGCGCCACAGTATTTGAGTGAACTGTTAGTGTCTTACGATCCGCCACGCCTACTTCGATCAAAGAATGCAGGCTGCCTGTCAGTACCACGTATTATTAAAACTACAGCAGGGGGCAGAGCTTTTTCTTGCAAAGCCCCAAAGTTATGGAATAGTCTTCCTAGTAATGTTCGGGACTCAGACACAGTCTCAGTGTTTAAGTCTAGGCGAAAAACCTATTTATTTAGCCAAGCATTTTTGTAAATAGATTAACCTTAGGTAAAGGAGCAGATCTGGGGGACTCATGGACGTAGAGTATTCTGGTGAACTGGTATGTTTAGATGCTGTCCTCCCCACTCTCATTGATCACTCAGGTTTGTTGACGGTGAGGTGGTTGCTTTACATCTCAGGGAGCCCTCATGTTTGTGTTTCCTTCTGGCTCTCCCTTTTAGTTATGCTGTTATAGTTAGTCCTGCCGGAGTCTCTGCTTGGACTTTGCACTAAATATACATTCACCTTATACATGTTGACTGTGACCATACCTAACTGCCATCTCTCCTTATTTTCTGTTCTCTCCTTTTCTGCTCTCTCCTCTCTCTCTCTCCCTCTCTTCTTTCCCTCTCTCTGTCTCTCTGTCGAGCTATATATGTTTCGCTCCTGAGTTGCCAGTGATCCAGACCCCTCTGCCCTCTGGAGCCGTCTAACCCGTCCTGGAGTCCTGCTTCTAATTGGAGATCTCGTCGCATGGATGCCCCATGTGGTCTGCCTGGATTCGTGTGGTGGCTGGGGATGGTTTCCATGAAGACTGTCCTGTCATCGATTGATGCTCTGGGGACCTGTGACTTCAGTTGTTCGATAACTCAGGACCGGAATCCCCTACAGTCTACCAGAGCAAACTGGACTCCTTTTAATTTTAATTTGAACACATCTCCTGTTATACTGAACTTCCAGTCTTACACATTATTATGCTGAGCAATCCCTGCTATCTGTTATCACCCAGATGAGGATTCCCTGTTGAGTCTGGTTCCTCTCAAGGTTTCTTCCTATTACCATCTCAGGGAGTTTTTCCTTGCCACCGTCGCCCTCGGCTTGCTCATCAGGGACAATCTTATCATTTTGATTCATATACATTGCATAAAAACTTACTTCTTTTTATTGTGTAAAGCTGCTTTGCGACAATGTCAATTGTTAAAAGCGCTATATAAATAAAATTGACTTGACTTGACTTGACACACACACACACACACACACGGCGCCTGCGCGCACCAACGGAAACACTTATCTGTCAGGATTTATTTGTATTTTTTTTAAAGGTAAAGTGCAGATTAATTTGTTTTATTTTCATTTTATAGATTGTATTAATTATTTTTATGTATTTATTTTTTGGGGCTGTGGAACGAATAATTTGAGTTTTCATTATTTCTTATGGGAAATGATGATTTGGTTTACGAGTGGTTTGGAAAACGAGCCCACTTCCTGAACGAATTATGCTCGTAATCCAAGGTTACACTGTATTTAATTTTAACAATAAAATATGTTTGCTCCTACCACAACTTACTACAAAATAAGTAAACATTCACATTGAGTGCTCTGAGCATGATCCAGTCAGAAGTAAAGAATCCAGAAAGTTCGACAAAGAATAAACCAACTGCTGGGTCAAAATAACACAACCAGGTGTTTTTTTTGTTTTTTTTTTCCAAAATGATCCTGGATCAGACAGAAACAGAAGATATATTAAGACTGTCATTAAACATATCCCAATAGCTTCTTCTGACAAGAATAAAATATTATAAAATGTGCCAACAGACTTTCCACACACAACTTTAGTGAAGATTACTAATAATTTACCTAAAATTACATTTAAGATTACATTTAGTCAATTTAGGTTTTTATTTGTGTGTGCTATTTACGCAATTTTCTCATACACTATAGCCGACTATTGGCAGAGAATATAAAAACATGAACTCCCCTCACCCCATATCGAAGTGCGATGGTGGAAAAGCGAATAAACATGGAAATGAGCTTGCTCCTACCACAACTACAACATTTAAAATGTAGGTAAAAAAAAATATATTAACTTACCATAAAATACTGCCAGCTTTTGATGGCGTGCCCCTCGCTTCAGAAGTGTAGAGTCCAGAAAATTCGTCATGCCGTTTCTCAATTCCAAGAATGCAAAGAACAGACTTGACTTGGAAGTGCACACACAGGGTTTGAGGACACCGGGTATATTGCAAATATATACACTGTACAGGATGCGTCACACAGCCACGATATATTACACCATAACTGTATTATACCAAAGATTGCATATTAGAAATACACAAAGTGAAATAAATCCGCTGTTTTAACCACTGCGGAGACATCACAGCCAGCGGTAGTTTTCAGAAGTTCTTGCTGAGGTGAGGCTGCTTTGGGCGCGGAGCACCTGTATTGCCTGCCTATATCTCAAATCTCCAAAATCGTTGTGGAAATCTTTTAAATGGACGCTATCTTTAATAACCGACGGATGTTTTGAGCTGGACACACATATATTCTTGCTTAAACTACACTTATTTTGTGACACAATAACAGTAATATTTCGGACATTGTGCAGGCTACCATTTGAGAAACCATAAAGAATAAACCAGTTGTTGGGTCAAAATAGCCTAATTAGGTGTTCATTTGTAAATGACCCAATGCATCTTATTTGACCGAACATATAGCAACCCAATAGTGTGATTAAAGTGCCAGAAATAACCCAAGATTATGACCCAGCATAAAAACCCAACAATTTGTTTATAGAGATAACCCAGCATATTTTAGTGTTTAGATTGTCCTGATTTGAGTCGGTTTGCGTCATTTTTGCAATGGCCAAGATAGCAGCTGAGTCACAAAAACAACACTTTTGACATATTTCAAAAATAAGAGAACTGAAGATGTGATACATACTGTACACACAAATTCTCTCAGCGGAGACGTGATAAAAACAAAGGATTCAGTTTAATACGAGAGTTTTTGACTGACAGCTTTAATGATTTTAAAAGACAAGTTTTTTTTTTATTACCCAATTTGTGTCATTTCATTCTCAATTTAAAGAAGAGGTTTTGTTTTTTCATTCGACTTTGTAGCTTCTCCTACATGATTGGGTGCAAAAGGTTCAAAAATTGATTTTTAAATGCCATAATAGTAATTTGATGATTTCTGTGTGTGTGTGTGTGTGTGTGTGTGTGTGTGAGAGAGAGAGAGAGAGAGAGAGAGAGAGAGAGTCTGGTGCGTAGTCATACAAAACTACAGTACTATTAAATTATTTAATTACTAATGTTTATGTAGATTTATATTCTACTCTTATAGTCCTTCCAAGATGAAAGCCATGGAAAGGATTAAATGATAGTTTTGACAATTGCATATTAAAATGCATGTGTTTTGTTTTGATGGCTCCACGTTGATTTAATTAAGCTTATATTTTGTTATTAAAACTGTTCTTGAATTTAACATATTTTGCAATCATTTTGTCTGGTTAGTTGTAACCCCCCGCTTTAACATACTCTCCCCCTTGAATTTTTTTGAGTTTATTTTATCATAAGCAACAACTCACCTTTTTAACATCTTCTTCAGCAGCATATTTCAGAGCTGGTTTTCTTCACTGGTGAAGGTCCAATGCTTTTTATCACTTTAATCTTTACTTCCTCTTTGAGGAGGGGTGAAAAAAAAAACAAGATGAGATAATCACACACTTAAAGTCAAGCAGACACATGAACTTGTGAAAGATTAGTTAAACATTTTATCTGCACAGTCCTCTAAGTATGTTCTGTGCTCCCTTTAAATACAAAACATGAGAAGTACACAGAAAAGTTACAACCCTTTCAATCAAACTACACAACCCAAAATTATTAGTTCTACCATTAAACTTTCTGTGTATTTTGTACTCTCACTGGACAATTTGATTCAAGATTCAAAATTCTTTATTGTCACTATATGAGTATATAGCAAAATTAAAGCAAATTGTGCAGTGCAACTTAAATTATAGCTTAAATGACAATTTTCAATAATATTGAAATATTCTCTTATATACACATACACATTATGTGTATATATAATAATCATCATCATCATCATCATTATGTTCATCATCATCATAATAAAAAACGATGTATTCTATATAATTCCCTTAGGCAGGTCAGGGAACAACCAATAATGTCCTGTGCAGATTTGATCCCCCCTCTGAAGGACTTTGTGGTGGTATGCAGTGCCGGCCCGTCCAACAGGCAATACAGGCGGACGCCTAGGGCCCCACCTTACGACAAGGGCCCTGCACATGTTATTAAAGTCTTCATAGTATTCGTATACATGGATCCCACTATATCTGTTCAATTTGCTCATGTTTGATAGAAAGTCAAAAATGTCCTAAAAATGTCCCATTTTAGATTTGCCCTCACCATTTATTAATGTTTCATTGCTTATTAGGCAGTTGCATGACAGAAAAGGTGCTGTCAAAAATAAAGGTCCGGATATTTGAATCTCTGTGGCAATAGAGATTCAAACAACATCGACTGTCACATTGCCAATTTTACATGATGCATGATGCATTTTTAAATTTACGTGATACACATCGATGGTATTTTAATTTGAAATTACATGGCAATCAAACGGTACCTTTCTGGAGGAAAAGCACAAGAGGAAAAGCAAGCTCAAACTAAAGGCATGTTCTGCTATACATAATACATGATTTATTGCTATAGCATTAGTATTTGTACTATTCATTTATATAAAATTTTATTTGGTTCATGTATATCTTGTTTACTTTTTGAAGCACACTTGTACATATATTTGCATTACAATTCTTGGCAATACTTGCAAACTTGTTTAAATCGGATTAAATGTTTTACCATGTATTGTATTGTATGTTGAATATTTTATACTTAATGCTCATTTATACACTTAAATAGTGTCATTTTATGTGCTTTCTCCTAACTCGTGAAATTGCTATGACAGTTATTTACACGCGTGGGTCCAGTTCTCATGATCTCGCCTAGAGTCTGCACTGGTGTTATGTAAAGCTGTAGCAATGGCGTCCTCTGTTGACCTTATTTCTTAGCTCTGTACGCAAATTGATATGGATCAAAAGTGTCTGGAAGATTGGCTCTGATATGCTGTCGAACCAGTCTTTTGTAGCACTTCATGATAACTGTTAATGTGTTAATGCAACTGGACGGTAGTTGTTGAGGTCACTGATGACAGTCAATCATTTTTCCACTACCACTGAAGGTAGTGGAAAAATTATCGATGACTTAGGCAGGACGGGATAGTGGTTAGCAGGGATTGGTTAAAGAGCTTTTTAAAAAACCACAGCGAGCTGATCAGCACAGCCTCTGAGCACTCTTCCCATCACCCCATCCGTTCTTCCAGCTTTTCTTGGATTGATGGCCCTGAGTATGTTCCTCACCTTGTACTCCTGTACAGTGAAGGGGGTCTGTCCAAGACAGGTGCAGATGATAGCTGCCTTCGTAGCTTCCATCTCAAAGCGTCCAAATAAATGTTTAAGTTCCTCTGCTAATGTAGCATTGACATCAGAGATCTTGCAACAGTTGTTTTTATAGTTTGGAAGACACTGAGTACCTTTCCATGGACTTTTAAAATAATTTTGAATGAAATGATCCTCAATCTTCCTTTTATATTCAGCCTTCGCACCTTTAATAGCTCTCCTGAGGTTAGCTCTAGCTGTGCTGTAGAGAGCTTTGTCCTCGGACCTAAAGGCAGCATTACGAGCTTTTATGAAGGTCTTGACTTCTTTCATCATCCAAGGTTTCTGGTTAGAGAAAACACTGTCAACACACTTGTTAATATAGTCAAGTACTGCTGTATCTCTAAGTGCTAGCTCTCGAAAAAGATCCCAGTCAGTACTCAAAACAATCTTGAATTTGAGACCAATTCTGGCCATTTCTTCACAGTGGTGTAAATGGGTGTATGCTGAGATTAAAAGTACTGAAAAGTGAGGCAGTGTTTTTTTTTTTTGCCTTATACCATACATTCTATCAGTTTATTACAGTATTACAGTTTATTGCCTTATAAATCACTGGCCTGCATCAAGCACCGAAAACAATTAAGGAGATTTAAAATGTCAGGAATTGAGTTCAGATCTGTCCAACACATTATTAAAACCTGGAAGGACTGTGCTGAACCATCAACTTGTTGAGAATTGTGGCCAGAAAAAACACAAATGGAGATCATTTAAATGCTAACAAGGATGCTTGGTAAAACAAATTGCCAGGACAATCACAGCTATATTTAATATTCAAAGTATGAGCATTTCCACATGCACATATTGGGACTGTGTGGCCATAAGAAAACCACTTGGAAGAGAGAATAATCAGAATTTATATTTGGTAGGAGCATAAAGATTGGACTTTGGAGCAATGGAAAATGATCATGTGGTCTGATGAGTCCAGATTCACCCTACTCCAGAGTGATGGTGGGCGAGGGTAAGAAGGGAAGCGCATGAAGCGATGCTCCCATCATGGATAGTGGCCACTGTAAAAGCCTCTGAAGGGAGTGGTATGATCTGGGGTTGCTTCAGCTTGTCCGGTCTAGGCTCAGCAAACTTGCGTGGCAATAAAAGGAAATCATTTGATGACCAAACAAATTCACCACCTGAATTTAACTAAGAAAATAAATAGGTGCCTTCTATTCGATAATTACTGCACACTCCAAAGCCATGCAGATTCGGCTAATTGGTGTGTGTGTGTGTATGTTTCCTGCAATGGATTAGCACCCTGTCCAGGGAGTACAGTATGTACCCCGTCTTGTGCGCCTAGTCTCCTGGGACAGGATCCAGGCCCCTCCGCGACCCTGTATACAGGGCAAAGTGGTATAGACGATGAATGAGTGATTAATACCGTTCCGCTGGCAACAAGTCATCATTTAATCAGTTTCCCTACCTGATGCAGTGAGTAGTTTCTTATTTCTTAAACTACCGTCAGAAGACATGCTGTGATCATGGCAAACATGGTACTCTATTTCAGGAGGGACAAATTACTAGCCTGCATCAAGCAAAGACAATAACCAAGGATTTGCTGAAACTACTAAAACTGGAAAGATAGGCGTGAACCATCATCATTGAAGAAGAAATGTGGTCAGAAAAACATCCCTGATGAGCATGAAGGGAGATCACATTGTTACAAACACAAACTAAAACTCATGGGTATGTTTAATAGTGAAAGCATGAGCATTTCCACACACATTTTTAGAAGTCAACACAATCCCTTAAAAATTGTAGGCATTTTTTTTCTCCAATAAACATATATAGGGCTCAGGATTATGCAGTATAGAGTGACGTTTTCTTCAGCACAACCTAGGCAATAAGATGAACTGAATTTTGGTTCATATTAACCAAATACACAAACATGACTGAGGGGAAAAAAAAAAACAAAAAAAACTGGGTCACAGGCAAAGAAATAGCACAGATGCACATGATTTTGTTTTTTTTCGGTTGTTTCGATGACCTCCTTTGCGATGTCATTTCCATATTCTAGTAGTGGTAAAACTGACACGATAACTTTCGTTTCAAAAACCCAAATGCACCTCATTGACCTGTGCCATGTTGCTTGGGTTTTAATACACACCAATACAATACAAAAAAAAAAAAAAACATGCACAGACTTACTATAGTAATCCTCACATTATGATAAAATCTTTGAATTTTTTGAAAATGATGAATCTTTGTCTTGAAATTTGTTGCACCATCAGTGTCTAAAGATTTAATCTTAGAGTTTCTCCAAAAGATGGCACGTGTGCATGTCAATCATTCCTTTGGCAACAGAATATGCTCAACATATCCATAACCCACATTTAATTTTTTAATCTTAGTTCTATTTATGATCTACATACAGTTGCTTCAACAAAAATTAAAAATAGGTTACAAATAAAAGGTGAATAAATGTGAAAGGAGGACCTGTTTATATAATTTCTCCATAAATATGAGGAGCGTTCAAGTCAAACCAGGACCTGGCGTGAAATTTCTTGTGAAAGAATAATAGATATTTTAAAGAAGGCCTGACGTCTGTGAATGAAGATCCCGGCCGAGGTCCAGCCGAACATCACTTGCACATTACGGGGACTTTTGGGAGTACCAAATCTCTCCTCTCCACCCACCCCGCACAATCCTGACCTCACTCCAAGCCATTTCCACATGATCGGGCCTTTAAAGAAGTGCCTGGGAGGCCAGAGCTTGAGACGTGAAGCAGGTCATGTACCAATGCGCTGAGAAGAAGAAAAAGAAAAAAAAAAACTTTCTACTGTGATTGTAAAGAAATTATGCTTGGATACAAGCAGTTCAAGGAACAGCTCATGTACGTTATTTAGAAAACCAAAATTCTCTGCAGAACTTTTAAATAAGTGTATCAGTTTCATCCTATCTAAAATATCCCACAGTACGGCTATAAATAGCTTCAAAATGTCACCTTCCCGTTCTTTACATACCGAGCCATGGATTCCAAATATATGGCATGGCGCCTCTAAAGCGCAGATATGTGTGCATGTACAGTGCACCGTACAACATGTGATAAATAACTAGGGTGCCCTGGACAATAGGGATTCAATAAGTGAAGTACTCGGTATAAAGGTGAAATAAGACCATACAGCAATAAAAGAAGTGAAACTCCAAGGCCAAAACAAAATAATTTATTTTTTTTAATGACATTTTATGCAGACAGCTAAAATCCACTGTCTCCAACACTTTCAATCCATTGTTATATTAATTCTTCCCTTTACCACAGCAGCCCTAAAACCAATTAACAGTAAGAACCCAAACATTTAGGAAACGCTATTCCTGTAGATTTCTGCAAGCCGCTCAACATCAATGTCATTATCTTATGCGTCTAATATGATTTCACATTACATTAACAGTAATTTTTTTTTTTTTAACAAGTTAGTGCATTTTTGTTCCATTACACTAAACCACTAGCTGCTCAAATTCATTAACAAAATGAAAATAAGAAGAAAGAAAAAAAGTCAAAACAAAAACAATAAAAGCCCCAGTGATTCGTTATTTATTTAATGCATTACTAAGCTTCTAGTAAATGCGTCAAGTATTTTCTTTGCTGAAATCTCAAAAATATACAAACGTTAAATCTGTGATTCTCTCCCAATGTCATTTTGTACACAAGTCAGGAACATAGCCTACACACACTGGGGAGGGTGAAGAGGGTGGCACGGGCAGGAAGATTAAAATAAATTAAAAAACTTAAAAAAAAATAAAAAAACACAATACTTACAATGAATTCAATCAGCAATACTGCATCTTCCTCTGATTCCAATTTTAAACTAACAGCACCAGTTCACTTTCACATTGCTTCCCCTCTAAATGCTTTCTGTAGGTGACAGAGTTGTGGCTTATAAAAGCACAGGCGACAAAAAAAAATCGTCTAGGACGATCGCTCGTATACCCAAAAAGCAAATCTTGTGAGTTCATGGTGCAGATGGCAAAAGCAATTCAAGATTTTTTTTTTTTTTGTAAAGGTTACTGATATAAGCCATCTAAACATGGACAAGTCTTTGAGGGTTAACATGTAAAAAGATTTCTCAAAGATTTCACTCATCTTGCAGAATTGCATGAAATGACTCTGGTGGAAGATAAAAATGCCCAAGACCATCAAAATGCAACAGACAAATCTAAGTTTTGTTAAGGTATGCGAGAGGAAAATATGACTTCGATCAATCATTTAACATTTCAATGGCCTGCACTAAATGTCTCATTACTTATATTTAACAGAGGAAGAAAAGTAATCTCGCCCACAATGTCAAAGCTGTTCAAAACAAATCAGATTTTGTGGACAAATGTTGGAAGCGCAATAATGTGGGAAAAAAAGAAGAAGAAAAAAAAAAAGTAAATCATATTTTCAGCCTTTTATCCTGCATTTGTTGTGCTTTGCACTGTATGACCCAAAACATTTTGTTTTAGGGTGTACCACAATTTAAACCAATTGAAAATCCTTACAGTGGAGGAAAAAAATAAAAAAAATAAAATAAGATAAATCAACCCATTTCTATACAGCTGAAAACGATACAGCTTAGTGATATCACTAGTCAATAAAACAGGCCTTGGGTTTTCCTGACCTAAATCACTATCACACACTAAGCACAATAGCTACTAATCGTTATAGTGAAGGTCCTGATTTTGAGAATAGTGTGTCGCCCAAAATGCAACCGAAAGCAGCTTCATCTCTGCCTTAGTCCCAAGCTGACAATCTTGTAAACACAGTCAAGCGTCTGACTGATCATCAGGAAATATGAGCTCGCTCAGAAAGCCATTTTGGGAGAGTAATTCACACACAAAAAGGAAGGAGAAACAAAAAACAACAAAAAAAAAACTGAGATGACAAAATACTTGAGTGTCAATGTACCTGACTGATATTGTGATCTTTCACAGGCTGTTGGTTACACAATCTAACTAAAAACAATTCAAGAAAATTAAAGCACAAGTAAAGAAAGGGAAATAAAAGCAAACCAGTGATCCAGCATTATAATCGTCAGGCTCCGATCTCATCAAATGATGTATATGAATAATTACTCAAGCGCTACAAGTCTTTTACACATTTCTAAACAGCAGCTCCTTTTTTTTCCCTTTTTCTTTCTTTTCTTTTTTTTTTTTGATTTGAGGAGCTTGTCATCAGCAGTGTCACAAAAATGGTGCGCAATTCCAGACCAACGGCAAGCCTCACTGCTGTTCCTATCTAAACTGCCAATCCACTCAAGCAGGCGGTGCATTTTCTAAACGGGATCTAAATCCCCAAACTGTTTCATTCATTGACACTACTGCAGAATACATCCTTCCACTCAAAGAGCAAAGCTTATGTCCATCTTTTACTCACTCCATAACGTTGCATTCCCAGTCACCTGCCAATGCGAATGGGGGGGGGGGGGGGGGGGAGAACAACTTATAATAATAAAAATAAGTAAAATATTAGTAGAATCCTTGCATGTCAAGTGATATATCTTTGTATAGGTACATGACAGTATGCATGTTCCTTTTCTTCTTAGTGCATATGTTCTTTGCAGACTGCCATTATTGTTTCAGCTCAACAATATAACTGAGCACTTGGCTGTTACGATGCCCTTAGTCCCACAGCTTCCAGGGTAAAACGCCCTCATCAACGAAGTAGGAAAAGAACGAGAAGAAAAAAAGGAAAAAAACTTACATTCTCAAGGGACATTGTCAAGTTTAAAGCGCACTTTTTTCCTATTTGATGACTTCCTTCAAATCAACAAGCTTACGTCTAGCTTCCGATATTTTTCGATGCCAGGACGTCTCCGTCTGTGCATTGTCATTTCATGAGATTTTCCTGTGGATGTGCTCCAGGCAAAAGAGGTGGCTATCTTAGATTTTTAAACTTTTTTTTTTATATATATTTCATCTCTTTATATATATATTTATATTTATATATATAATGTGTATATATTCATACATTTGTAAGGATTTAGTCTTTACTTTGGCGATATAGGGGGGATGTTCTGCTCTTTGCCAGCGTGTCTAGAGGCTCCTTGGGGTGAAGTGCGCCGAGTGAACTGAGGACGCCTCTGCTGGTCGCGGAGTTTGAAGCCCCCCGTGTTGGCCCTGGGAGGGCCGTTGCTGCGGTAGAAGCCCTGTGAGTCACGAGCCGGCCGGCCCTCTCTGCTCTTACAGTCCCCCCCGCGCTCCTGGGGCCGCTCGGGTCGCTCGCTGCCGCCCGACTGCTCATCCACCTTATTCGCGCGCAGCTCCCTCAGAGGCTGTGAGGTAGAGCTGGAAGGACTGGGACTGACCACTGGTGGTGGAGGGGGAGGAGGAGGAGGCGGATCCTTCGGAGGGCGCTGACACACCTCGGCGTAGCTCAGTTTCCGAGGCTCCTAAAATGAACAAGAGACAAGATTTTATCTCAAAGCCTGCTCTCAATCCCCACAAAAAAACAAAACAAATCAATAATAAAATTTTTGATGAGAATCATGCAGTATGATGCCCGTCGATTATATTTTGTAAGACTTACAAGTCATTGTTGAATTATTTTTAATTGTTGATTTATTTATTTATTTTAATATCTTAGCATGTGAATCCAGATACAGGCAAGTACAGATTATGAGGAAGGCAAGTAAAGTCAGTTCAAGCACTGCAGACAACGAATGCATTTACCAGTGGGGCAGGGCTGGGGTGGCTGACATTGGCCTGTGCGGCGACTGCAGGGCTGGCAGGACTCAGGGGAGTCTTGGGGACAGGAGCAGGCTGAGTCGGAGTTGCTGGAACGGCCGGGGTGGTGCTCTGGTTTACGGGGGTCTCTTTATGGACTGAGGGATCAGCTTTATCCAGTTTCTTTTCCTGAGGGGTTGCGCTTGCGCTAAGAAGCACACAAGAAAAATTACAGAAAATATCCAAGAGTATTAGATGCGTCCCCAGTGAGCGTGTTCATAATCATCCAGTGTGACACGCACATCGTTATGTTTATGCACTTTATATACTGCAAAAAATAACCCAACATGACAAAACAATATGGAGAATCAACACTTAAAATCACTTGTCTCGTCCTCTTTCAGGCCTACCTGTAGCTAGCAGGCTCTACAGCATGAACAGTGGGCTTGCTTGCAGTCAGTGCAGGTCTGGGGACCGTCTCCTCAGAGGCTGGAGCGGCAGCACTCACAGTGGATTCTTTGCTTGAGTCTGACTGCTGGAAACAGATCACAATTTTTTTTTAAAAAAAAAGCAAAAATTAGATAAATTTTTTTTTTCTCTATACTGCAGTTTTGCCAAGACTGAGGAGAGCTCAGTTTTTGGTTGCACTTTTAGGACAGGTTTAACATGTTATTATCACACACACACACGCACCTGACCGCATGGCTATAACCCTTCTACAACGAGATGGCATGCACATAACACTTTAGAAAAAAAATAATAAAAATAAAATAAATTGTATAGTGCCATGAAAAAGTACTTCCTGATTTTTTTTTTTTTTGCATATTGGTCACACTTAAATTATTTATATCTTCAAACTAATTTTATTACACAAAGATAACCCAAGCAAATACAAAGAAAACCCAAGATGATAACCCCCCAAAAAAGCAGTCCAATTCCACCTGGGATAAAATGAACAAAATCATAAAAGGATCATAACACCAACATGCAAACTTTGCATTGCTTTGCAGCTTTAGGACCTGGTCGACTTGCCATAAATCAATAAAACCAGGAATTCTGCGCTCTACCAGAAAATCCTGAAGGAGAATGCACCAAACAAACCTACCCCTGAATGGTGCCAAAAGAAATAAAAATGGTTTTGGAACGGCCTAGTCAAAGTCTGGACTTAAAACCGATTGAGATACTGTGGCATGACCTTAAACACTTTGTTCATGCTCAAAAACCAATTCTGTATAGAAAAGTGGGCCAAAATTCCTCCTCACAACTGTAGTTGTTGCTGCCAAGGGTGGCACAACCAGTTTTGCGGTTTATGGGGCAATTACTCTCTCCCAGGCAGGTTCGGACGGCATCTAAATAATCATTTAAAAACTGTCTTTACTCTGGTTATTCTTGTGTAACATTAATGATCTGTGTGACAAATAAGCAAAACATGAGAAAAATCATCCCTCCAGTGACAGGAGACTCCAGTACAAGCCAAGAGGGAACTTGCCTTTTCTCTGTTGAGACCGCGTACTACGTCAGACATGCGGTTCTCGAGCACTGGCTCTCCCTGTGGGCTGCCTGAGCATCCAGGAAGTGGAGGGAAATTGGACGGAGCCAGGTCAAACTTCGGTGGTGAGACCTTAACTTCGGTGAGCGGAACTGGCCTCTGTGGAAGAAAGCGCGGAGTATGAGGAAATTCAAAAGAAAAGCTTGTTCTGTTTAAATGATAAAAAGTGTGAAAACTGCAGTAGTATGTGCATTACTATGGTTCGCTCGTCATCTCTCCTCCTCCGAGTGGCTCTGTACGTGTTCCTCCTGTAAACAGACAAGTGTTACTCCTTCAGGCAACTATTAAATATAAAATACTATATACTATAAAATATTAAAGTTTTGTTAAGACTTCATGTGGCACTTATTATAAACTGGATCATGAATCGTACCGTCCGCGACCGGCCACGGTGCCGTCGTCGTTTGTCTCAGAGGTCGTCATGTGTGGGAAAGAGGACCCCAGCTCAGAGGTCGGCAGCACTGAGCTACTGTTAACAGCAGGCTGTGGACTCCGGAGCCCGTCCACCACGGACACAGGGGAGACGGTGGAGGCGAGCGCGTCATTCACCCTTGTCTGGGGTTTCACGTGGTTTCTGCTTAAAAAGACAAAGTTTGCGTAAGATACAACTGCACCAAGTTACTGTGCAGATTTAGACAGGGGATAACAAATAATTGACGGAGGCAGCATGCACTAACTACATACATAAAAATGCAAGCAAGGATGGAATGGCGTCGAGGCACCGAGTTATTCCCCGGCAGTGGGATGACTGACTTCTCAAGCCGAGCAAAATTTCTCAGTAATTAATGCTTTATGTGATAAGGATTCAAGTGCTGCTTTAGCTGCACTGGAATTGTATAATGCTCTTCAAATCAAATGTTAAAACGCTGGCGAGGAAGATGATTCATCCCAAATAAACTTTGTTAGGCTGATACTTAGAGAGAGACCCACTTCCTCTTAAAAGCACAGGAATGAGACACCAACAGAAACCAAAAAAGGTTAGTTATAATGATGATACAAATTCAGGAAAATAACACTCTACTCGCCAGGTTTATCTTAAATAATGCTTTGTCAAATGACAAAAAAAAAAAAAAAAAAAAAAAAAAAAACAACTAGGATTGGCATGATTCTCAGTTGAAATTTAAGTTCAATCACCAAACCAATGCAACCTCACAGCCAAAAAAACCCACCACATCACTTTATGAGGTCAATTCATTACTATAAAAAGATATCATTGATATTTTGGTTGTGTTATTTCTGGCATGAGAAATGAGAAGGATGAAGTGATTAGACAAATATTTTAAGTTTTAACTGCTGTACCTGAAGGCATTTATTACATTCTTTCTTGAATAGAGTGGGACACTGTGGGGACAATAAGAAAGCCATGATAAAGAGTGTACAACTAATAAGTCATATAAAAAAAAAAAAAAAAAAAACACCCCACCTGAAACCGTAGTTAAGGGGTGGACAAATCACTAACCTAGAACTAGCAGATTTCTATAATCATTACTAATAATTATTATTATTCATAGTTGCCTGGCAGACACGTAGCTTGGACAACCACAGCCATGCGATAAACCTTACTTGCTAAAAGCTTTAAGACTAGCTACCCTCACTACCTGCCACTCTACACATGTAGAATCGTTTTAACCAGCCGATATGATAAGCATGATACCTAGGTGATGATTTTTATTTATTTATTTTTGGATTCTGTAACAATTCTAAACAATCTCAACAAATCATTTGCTTATACCGTACAGGACTCCAATATGTGAACACTTTAGAAACCACCACCTGTAGGATTATAGAGGTACTGCAACATATTACCAACTCAAATGCAAACATGTATACATACATTATTTTAAAACAAACCAAAATAAATCCATATATTCGAGTCAGTGTGCTGATACATGAAATCACCATCATCACTGAATAGATTTTCCCACCACATCTCTATTAAATTGTGCACAAGTGTCACTAATTTACAATGCGATGTGCTACATCAAAAACACAATCGTAAACACACTCGTCCCCTCCTCACTACTTAAAGCCAACATTTTAGTCTCTGCTCGGTTTCCAGGCAACCAAATGACAAGACTGGGCAGCACAGTGGAGCATTCATTTGCCTACTGGGCTAGGTAAAGGATTTATGATTTGTCCACCTCTGCAATTATACTTCACACTTTTATAATACAACAACAGTTAAGAGGGGAAAAAAGGCAAGACAGTTATGACATAACTTAAGAAAACTATATTTATATAAAACAAATATCTACACATCAATGGCACTGCATTCGGTAGAATGCAAAACAGCAAACGAGTATCCTTGCAGATACGACACGTTAAACATCAAGATAACGAAAACTAAAAAAAGACAAACCGGTTTCTGTTGAAAGGCCGTCCAATGTTGAGAGAGTTTGAACTAGTTTTGTAGTGTGCAGTTGTACCAAATCCATTGACAAATCCACTGTTAGGAAAAGGTGCCTGTGTGGGAGAGAGAAAGAAAACAGAAGACACACAAGTAAACATAACTAGTATACATTAATTCATATAGTCAAGCCAAATATTTTTTATCGCTTTGCAGACTCGGCTCAGATCTGGTTAAAAAAAAAAAAAAAAGTCCCACCAGAGGAGTCTCGAAGTACGGTGTTGGAGACGGAGTCCAGGTGGGAGGGACAATGCCGTAGAGATACTGTTGCTGTGGGCTGTATATAGGCTGCATGAAGAGCGGCGAGCTATACTGGGACTGTGTGTGAGACTGCTGCTGATATACACTGCAATCCAGACTGCGATAGCCATTCTTCGCAAAGAAGGTATTGATGGCTTTTATTCTGGCCTGTAAACAAAAAGAGCGTCGTTTCATGCTGCGATTCATTTTTCAACCGCAAAACTCAATTAACATATTTACACAACTCACCATGATGGGTTTTCCCTGAAATGTTTTGACTTCTTCCCTTAAGTACTTGTAAGCCTGAGGAAAAAACAGAAAGTGATTTAAACTGGACGAAAACACTGTGGCACATACTGGAGCAAAAAAAATAGTGAGAGAGAAAAAAGAGAGAGAGAGAGAAAAAAAAAAAAACCCCCGCTGTAAATCAGAGCCCTCACCTGTTGAGCATCTGTGTCCGATTGGAATGTAATGTACCAGTTATTATTGTGAGCAAACTCCACGCTAATGACCTTCGGACAGTTGTCGTTCTTGAACAAGGCCTCCACTTCCTAATTTAAAAAAAAAAAAAAAAAAAAAAAAAAAGGTAGCAAAATTAGGCACGACTGATGCATATCCAGAAAATCCATAAATCCCGCCCACACACACTGCCACAACAACATTAGTACCTCCACGGGAGTCGTTTCTGGAACCTCTCGCAGAATGATGATGCAGCGTTTGTGATTCGGCCGCACTTTCTCCCCTTTCTCGTCCACTTGAACCATAGGGGATGCTGAGCAGAGAGAAGATGAGCACATAAAAAGAGAGGCACAAAAAATAAGGCTTCAAATCACTACCTTCTCTAATACTGCACTGTTGAATCCTTCAACCGGAATAGTCAGAAGGTTTTGATTAATTTTCTTTAATAGCTCAGACTGTCAGCTACAGGATAAAATTACAGGTTTCTCTTAATGCACTGTGCTCCAATATATTGGATGCAAGTAAACGGGCATTTATGTGGACTTGATGCTTTACATAATTAAAGTTTATGAATAAACTGATCAAAAAGTGCACTTTTACCATAAGAAGAAAAAAAAATCTATTCGGTGATATGAAGTTAAACATTTTTGACAGGACAGGTAAAGCAAGTAGAACTATAATTGTACTACAAATTTATACATGCCAAACAGTTTTTATATAAATAAACAGTTCCTGTAGCAGGATTCAAACTTGCCACCTCAACTTGGAAGCAAGTGAATGATGGGCACGAACAATATGTGGCTCTTTATATACAAATGATGACTCAGTAGTTTTATGAAAAATACAAGAAAAAAACAAAACAGACTTAAAAAAGGTACAACAAATCATTCTTTAATTAAAATTAATCACATGCCAATTGCTGTGGCACAAGCAGAAATAAACATGTTGCGTTTGTGGAAAAAACAAGCAATGCCTGACCCGGAGCCACTTTCTCAGATACTCCCTCACCCAAACTGATTTCTGTATTCATTCTTCATCTTCAGTAAATGCTTTTAATGTTAATCAGAATAAGTAAGAAAGTGTTTGCTATATGATTTAATCTATTCACACTTTTGAAAAAAAAAAAAAAAAATCATTGCAAGGCCAAATTTGGGAGTATACAGTCTAGATGGTGTTTATATATACACACACTGAATAGATGAGAGCACAACATGATTGAGAATGTGTGAAGAAGGAAATGATGAAAATGAGGAACAGCAAGAAAGGAACAGACGGCTTTAAAGAAAGTAGCAGGCAGCTGGCAAGGAGGAGGTTGCAGAAACCCCAGTGAAGTTTAAATTTTGCCAAGAATGTCAGCATTATGATAATGAGAACATATAAGCAGTAGATGATTAACTAATTAATTATGCATTTATTTGGTAAAACTGTGGTTATCCGACTTCAAAAAATAGGATAAAGATACCCCCCTCCCCCACAAACAGAAAGCTCCAACCAAACCACAAGTTAATAAAAATTTACCTGGTAAGTAATTTTAAAGTGTAACATATGTTACGTTTGTCACAGCAAGGTGCAGCCTAAGAAATAACCTCCTAAATGTCGCGCATGCAAAACTTGTCCAGACCCATCATCTATAAGCCTGTTATTGAGAATGTAATCTCAGCACTTACATCTCAGCACGTCCAAGATAAGATCCATATCGGTGGTCAGAACTTTGATTCCTTCCATGCTGGCAATAGTCCAGATTGGCACAAACTGGTCGCTGTCCATTTGAGAAATCAGGTACAGGTCCTTCGATAAGTTCTCCCTGTTGGACAGAAAGAAGCTGAAACAAGCAAGCTCAGACAAAATCAACTGCAAAGCCTTCAAAAAAAAAAAACAAAAAAAAAAAACCCTGCCCCCGTACCTGCTGAAGCAGAATTCCAGCTCTTTTTTCAGGGACTCGCGTAAGTTTTCTGCAGAGAGAGGCTGGTCTTCAGACAGTTTGGATTCTGTACAAGAACAACATGCAGACGGAGCACAAAAAGTTTGGCTATTCTGGTTCGACAACTGATAGCACAAGTCCATCAACAAACTGAGCTCGGAAAGCTTTTATAGGTATTGAATCAGCGTTTTACTTACCGTTACACACAGTCAGAGGGTTAGGGTCAGATGGGTCCATGCCATTGACCACAGCGTCCGCTGCGGCTGGGGTGCTGTTGTCCATGAGAACTGGGAACCCAGGCGTGTATGCTTTACATCCAGTGGACTCTGAAAAGAAGAAAAAAAAAGTGAGGAAACCAACAAAGTAATTCTTTATCATTCTCTGCAAAAATATTACAAATACTTTCGTTATGAAGTCTCATATTTACCTTCAGTTATGCTCGACTGGGACCAGGGGGGAGCCTCGCTGCCATCCACAGGAGCCTCACTGGGTACAGCAGGCATCTCCTGCCACACTTTGGCATTCGGGTTCAGACCCGCTCCCTTCGAGGTCACCTGGACACACAACACAGCAGTCACATGCACAGCCCGATGCAACAACTTTATACATATTCCTTTTCTTATACTTCCATTTTGGATGAGTGAAGGTGATGAGAAAGGCTCCAAGGGACCATGATACCATTAACCTTTTCATTCTAGTTTAAAAAGGGCACAAAATCTGTTTTGTAGGGCTTGTACGCATGACAGTACCATCTCTGTAAAAATGAATAAGGTCCTACAACATAATTAAATAAACCTGTAACGACCGATTTAATTAAATCGGCAATCTGCCGCATTTTTAGATCCAGCCAGACCCTGGTTCAGCTTGCAGGTAGGGCAGTAGCTATCAAATATTTTAGTAATCGAGTATTCTACCAAAAATGATCAATTAATCGGATAAAAGTTTTTTTTTTTTTTTTTTTTAGAAAAATCTACTTTTATTTTTTAAATGCATACAGCATTTTATCAAAAGTAAACATTGTCATTATTCACAATACAAGGAATACCTTATACCCCTATCTCACCTATGCGGTTTGACTCGCTGTGAGATGCAGTGTTAAGCACCGTTATCCGCCGCGACTGCCCGCCGACGTTCCGCAAAGTTCTGCAAGCTCCGCCAAAAAAAATTAAACGTTTTTAAGGCGGCTTAAACAGGTTTAATTTTTCACACAAAGATGGAAACGTAATCGCAGCGCCAAAACCTGCGGTGAATCATGAAGAACCGTACTTCCGGCCACCGCGCGATACCGCGTAGGTGAGATGGGGGTATTAAAGTTGACTGAGATTAATTAAGTGCATTACAGCACCATACATTCTTATTTTAAAGCCTTGTCTGGAATGCAAAAAAAAAGAAGAAGAAGAAAAAAAATAAGGTATTTCAAGGACTTTAAGGATAAAAAAAAAAAAAAAAAAATCTAAGGTACACATTAAAATAAATAATTTCACAAAAACACTAAGTTGTGCAACTAAACTTTCAGAACTGTCAGACATAATAAGCCTTTACTGACAATTTCTGTCGTTTTCTCTTGCTGCTTTCTTCTTCTCTTGGCCTCGCTGATAACTTTTTTTCCCTTCCATTTTGCAGCCTCTCCCTCAAATCAATACACAGCTAACTGTTTGCGTCTCCTTCCGCTTTGTGGGTGACGTAAGCGCTTCTTCTTCGTTGGTGTTGACTGGCGACTTGCATCCGGAAACGTGATGTGTCAAAAGTGTGCTGTCAACAAATAATTGCGCAAAAACATAACGCAAGCTTTTAAAATTCATTAAACGAAGCTTTGAAGCAGAAGATTCTCTCTCTATCGTTTTTTGTAATCGATTTACTCGAGGAATCGTTTCAGCCCTACTTGCAGGGGTAAACAAATTCAGCACATGGCTATGAAACCACGTTTTTTTTTAAGGTAATGAATTACGCAAAGTTTGAAATTAAATTAGTGCTTTAGGAGCATATTTAGAGTTTAAACTATAAAAAACTGCTTTTTAAAAAAAAAGTTTACCATATCTAAAATTTGTGAGTTTTCCCCACAGTGCCCTAGGGACGTTAACCCCCTCGAATTTCAAGGGTCGACTGTACCCGAATAGACCTCAGTGACATGATGGTACTGATGAAGCAGATTCCTGACTGCCCAAGAGCCACATACTCAAGGACCACACGAAGAGCCGGCTTATCCTCACTCCAGAGAGACAAAATAGTGCACCGGCAACCAGAGCGCCAGATAACCATCTAGAATGTTTCCCTTTATAATCCTGCATACTACCGTCACATTTCACACAAGCTACAAAAATACTCTCGGGCTTTACGTAGCTAATGGAGGTCTATAGAAGTATGTAGTTTAATAATATTGACTAATAATTCAATTATTTGTCACATGTACAGCACAGTGAAATTATTTTTTCTGCATATCCCAGTTAGGTCAGGCAGGTTATAGCACCTTTGGAGCAGATAGGGTTAAGGGCCTTGCTCAAATGCTCAAAAAATTGGCAACTTGACAGTGGTGGGGTTAGGACCACCAACCTTCCGATCGGTAACCTAGTAACCCACAGCCTTAACTGTTTGAGCAACCACTGACTTACAGTGAAGGTCACGGACAACAGGCTTACATGCGTTGCCATGAACCATCAACTCTGCAACCATTCAAGTGTTTTAGTGCGGGCAGGAGTCTCATCACCATACTGTGCTTCTGTAAATGACTCTGTTTTACGCTTTCATTCACAAGAGATTTCCTCACAAGTCCCGGTTTTGACTTGAAAACCTTTTGAAAAATTGCATCAGAAACAGCTTAATCGGATCCGTCTGACTCGTGTTCACGGAAATTATGTTGGAATGTGGCGGGGGTGTAAACCAACTATTCAACAAATACTACATGTAAACATTTTTTTTTCTTGCCTCACACATGGTGGGAACATGAGGTGTCTTGACACGTTTCCAGAAAGTACGTTCGGCATGGTGTTTAAACACTGGGGACGAGGCACAGCCACAGGGCTGTATTTTTGAAGATTTCGTTTCAAACAGCGGATAGGTTCAAGTGAGTAGTTTTCGTTACGTTAACGTACGGCATGACATTTTTCTGCAAACAAAAAGCCAGCCTTGTACAAGGTTTGTGTCATCAAGCCAGCATAAAACATGCAGTTATTTTATTTATTTATTATACAGCCCTTTGTGCAAACGGTTGCACCACAATGCTGAGCTAATTACAGTGCTCCAGTCATGTGAAGCCTGGTTTTATATAGCAGTAACAATTGCAACCCTTATACAGCATCACAAGAGAAGAAATAGGAAGCAACTTGAGTTAAAGCGATCACGCAACTTGCTCGGGGATAGCTTGGCCGCCTGATGTGGAACACTCGCACACTTCTCTTCCACAAACAGCACTAAATTAAATAAACGTATAGTAAAGCGTTGAGAAAAGGTTCAGCTAGTGCAAGCAAGGTTGCAACACACAGGAACCGCTTATTCATGGCCTGTCCATTATAAAAACACACCTGTTTAATCCAACCTGTGTAATTATAATATTTAGGCTTAACTGTGTGAACACGCCCTCATTCATCCTTGTGTGGGATCTGAAAGTTGATGTCTGACCTTTAGGATTGGTTTTAGTGGTCGTTGTTTTTTTTGGCCCTAAATGACGGTAGCAAAGGACCAAACTGAGCGAGCGGCTATAGTTCAGCTTTCCTAGCTTTTAATCCATGGACTGATTCAACTTGCTTGTCTGTTGCAATGTAACCAATCATATGCATGTGTGTACACGTTTTAGCTGAAGGCAGTTCATCAGACACGAAACTAGCTACAGGGGAGGTTTCAGAGGTCAAACTTTTACTCTTATGCAGCCTTTCTTCCCTAATTCTAAAAAAAAAAAATTAATCTGAATTTAATCCACCTGGATTCAAATTCAAAAACAAGCTTTATTTATCCAGTAAGAAGCACCAGTAGAAAAATAAGATAACTTAAACCACTATGAAACATACAACCATTTTGAATCCTCTTGTTTATAACTATGAAAAAAAAACAATCACTAATAACTAGAGGTGCCAGCCACTGTGATTTTTTATTTATTTTCTTATGGTAGATTCACATGACACCAGCCAACCTCATCTTTTCAAAACTGCTGCTCGCGCACTGTCTTGGGGGGAATGTGCTATCACTGTTGTAGGAAAGTGCTATCAGCGTGTGGAGCATGTGGGAGGAGAGTGCAAATCTGCCACCCTCCCCTGAGGGCAGGGCCAATCTGCTCCCCAGACACTCGATGCCTGGATCATGATTCGATCTTGTGACCTCTGGACGACTGGTGATTACAGGACATGGCTGATGTAGCTGCGAACAAGCCAATTCCCATCAATGGCCAATCTATTGGAGCATCTTCACTGATAGCTAAGCTTTAAAATGCAATTAGGACATTTAGAAGAATTGACTTTATGCAACAAACTTTACAGTTACTGAATTTTCCTGACACCCTCATCCAGTGAGCAGTTTGGTAGTGTTTGGTCAACAATGGCAGCTTGGTAGTGCCTGGGCTTGAATCTGATTACCTGATTCATGGATATAGATCAGAAGTTTATCTCACCTTGCATATTCAATTAAAATTGGTCTGGAGGAAAAGAAAAGCTCAGTGATCAACAACGACCAGAACTCCAGAATATTAAGTACATTTGACATGCAAGTCCGTAACCAAAACTATATACATGCACAAATCCACAAAATAAATATAGACCATTCTGCTACAACACTCGGTTATTAAAAAAAAATAACTGGACAGCTACAGTACAGTAATACAGTTCTTTAACAATACTGTAGAGATGTGCATTATGGGTAGAGTACAGCAAGACCCCTTACAAACGAGTTCTGTTCGGGGAGCACATCTATAAGTCGGATTCGTTCTTAAGTCTGTCAAGGTGAATCTTATACACCTTTGACATACGCAGCGTTTAAAGGGGGCCTAGAAAGACGTAGATAGGAGCTCTTTCTGACTTTGAACTCTGTCTCACTGAGGATTTTCCAAAAATTAGGATTATTCACCATCGGGACAGCTTTACAGGACAACCATTTTCTATCATCACGTTTTTGATTGATGATCCTTGCCCTGCAAATCATCCCCTCTATACTCCAGTCCAGTAGGTGGCAGTAATACAAAAAACACCAAAATGTTCAAGTATGAAGTGATGAGCTCAGAAAATGCAATAGCAGTTTGTAGTTCCTGCTGTGGATTTTTTTTTTAATACTTCAAACTTTAGACAATTTAATTTGTAAAGTAATCCAAATGTTTTTTTATGCAACATAACATTTTAACAGCGACACGAATTAAACAGGAATGCAATTAAATAATTAAAACAAAAATAGTACTGTATTATTAAACCTTTGAAACCAGCTACAGAATCATCACAATCCAAGGAAAATCTGCTCTACACATGTCTCAGAAGAAAAGTAACGGCGCTGCTTGTTTGCTAATCAGAGCGCGCTTCAGAAGTCTGAAAGGCCGAATGAATGGCAACTGTCAGTGAAATTCAGGGAAAAATGAAAGCTATTATCTGCCTTCATTTCTTCGCTGTATGACCTTCCCACCGGGGCCTTCCGACATGACCTTTAAATTAAACAGGAAGCTGATGTTCCAGACATTTATTCATCAAGCGTTCCACATTCTATTCGAGTCACGCTGGTTTTTGTGCCATCTGCTTTAGACAAGCATCCAACTTATAAACGTTCAAGCAATACAAACTATTATTTTCATACTGCTGTCATACTGAGACAAGCTTCCTAGCGTGCAGTTATTTCTGAATAGACACATTAAAAATAATATACATATATTAATTTGAGTATGATCCTTTTCATTTCCCTTATGCTACTTTATCAGGATTAGCACGTCGGATTGCCGCTGTACACCAAGTCTATCGCTTGTTATAATTCACAAAGTGCATTTCATTTCTTTTTCGAATTTACAGACACCTTTAATCCAAGGCACGATTCATTGATTATAGTTGATTTCCTGTGCATTTCAAGTGACCGATTTTAAATCGGTAAAAACTCCTAAAAGACGGCATGTTGCATTTTTCCCCCCCTGTAGTCCTGTGTAAACGCCATGCAGCGGAAATACAAAGTCAGAGGAACATGTATGCGTACAATGGTGATAACTGCACATGCTTACAACAAGGTTGTGTAAACTGGTAGAGGATTTATCTCAAGGTGACCTGATACACAATTTTCCTTAGGACAAAAAATAATAAATGAATAAAAAACACTTCTGAATGTAGGTGAATGTTTGGAAAAATTATACAAGTAAATGACCTATGTAGGTAAACCTTAAAATGAGTGATGTACGAGTCAGTCTCAAGAACTGCGTGTTTAAACAAGATTTCCATTGAATTCTACAAATAACTCCATACATACACCAGTACACGCTTACTATAAAACATAACGCCCAGGAGTATACTATTTGGCCTACAATGACAAAGTACTTCCGGTTTGACAGTAGTGTCATGCCTGTAATGTGAATATACGATGCTTATGCGAGGAATCCTGGTTGATTTATGCATGTGTAATGTAGACTAGGTGTAGAATTGATTTTCAGGAGACAAGTCCAGGAAGCATTGCACCGTGTGATTAAACAGATTATTATAGAACAGTTACCAACGCCCATCACCACTAACGGCTGGTCAGATGGACAGAAAGTATATACATCCACACTGAATACATTTTAATCTAATATGATAAAGACTGAAGTTTGGTTTGCAGTGTAATTAAAGATGGTGTCAATATCCTTTTGCGCTGAAAAGCAATACTTAAATAACGTGTTATCAGTTAACAATACATCTTCCATTTCCAGAGTCTGACTGAACAGATTACTTGGAAGTACTGGTTTTGGAGCCAGTCATCATTAAAACTCAATGTGGATTAAAAACTAATTATGAAATCTTTTTTTTTTTTTTTAATCCCATGACATTCCATGATTTTCATAAGATCTACATGCCCGCACAAACCTTCTACCGAGGTCCTAACATTCGAGGTGTGACCACAGAATCCTGAAGTGCATCATGTTCACACACAGCTACATACACAGGGTGGCCCAAAAGGTCTGTTCCCTTAGCCGAAAATGTATTTAAAAGTATAAATTACAGAAAATCTTTTAATCGACTGGCCTCCGACGTCGCACCCCTCGCATACAAGCTGAAAACAAAAATGGTTTAACAAAGCAGATGATTTCCTCCTTTAGTGCAGGGATTTTCCAGAGACTTTTCTGATACTGATTGGTGTTGGATCCAGAGCCACATATTCTTTTATTGTTAGTTAGTAAACAAAAAGAAAAATATGTTCCTCCTCATTTTTGGTTCTCAGGGTGTTAAATCTACTCATCCACCAGGAAACCAGCATGAACATGAAACCATGTCTCTGCAGCTTCCGTCTCTACCTCACCTCACCCCCGACTCAGTATCAGCATTTGCATCTTAAATGCAAAAAAAAACCTAAGTAGGGGGGGGGGGGGGGGGGGGTGGAAGGGGGGCAAGCAATTAATATATAAAGAGAGTAATAAGATTTTGAATAGAATTCTGCCTGACTGTACAGATGTAGTTTAGCACAAAAAGCACCTTTCATGCACACTGTTGCTTAAAAGTCAAAATGCCAGTGCAGTCGTTCATTCTCTATAGTGTCGCACCACACCTCGTGCTTTGTGTTTGAATCGCCTACAACTCCAGTGCCTAATTGAGTGGAACGGGTTTAACTAGTCATATGTTGAACAGGGGCATGTCACTAATTAATGATTAGACTCACAAAACAACAAAAAAGTACATTAGATTAGGCATGACTTTAGATATGGGGGGGGGGGGGTTCTGTTGCAGGGCAGCTGAATGCACCAATAAACAAACAGCTGAATAAGTACAGTGACTCTACTTCTCTAAACATACATGATCATGGCTTTTTGACAATTTGAAGCTGACTATCTTTTAAAAATAAAAAGCTACACTGGTCAAAAAGCTGTTTCCACATATCTTATCGACCTTAACGTCTGACTGGTACACCAGTGACACGGCTTTTTTTTTAAAACCCGATGACAGAAAGCGATAAACACACCGAGAAGTACATGCTTTTCGCGCCTGCATCAAGTGCAAAACCCACCTCTCGTCTGTTCGTAGGAAAGATTTCCATCAGAAGGATAAAGCTGTGGTGTTCAACATTTTCATACAGGTGCACACAGACACAGAAATGTCAGCGACATTAACAAGGTCGCTGTGCGCTTCATTAACCAGATTAATTTATTCATTCTCAATAGCTGGATCATCCTGGTTTAAGTTACTAATTCATTTAGATTTTGGGAAATCATGCATGTCTATTAACTTGTCCAGGGCGATGCACGTTAAGCATCCATCACTTGTCGCTCATGGTAACTTCTTAGCTGGACCATTACGTGGGTATTTGTAAAACTTCTAAAATCTGCATCTCATTACAATCAGCACTGCATGAATGCATGGCACATGTTGCAGAAAAGTAATGACTTTTAATCCCATGATCCAGTGTGATCCAAAAGAGGGTGGGGATCGCGCTCGGTTCCGTCGCCTCAGGATTGTTTAAAAAAAGATCGATCTAAATCTCTCAAAATTCACTGCTGTTAAAACTTTACATGAATTCCAGGCTGATCAGAGTTACCACACACAGGTGGGTTTGGCTGTACAACAGTGTCTACCTACCTAAAGATGTATTAGCAAAGTTAAGCCTTTAACAGTTAGGTAGGTTCAACATTAGCCATATTTCTTATAGGTTCTAAGGCACAAGGCAAACCATGACTTTTTGATTGTACCAAACAGTTATAAGTGTAGAAACTCCCGTTATTTCTCAATATAATTCCCTACTACGCTGACGCACTTATTCCAGAGTTTCACTAGTGCTTGGAGACTATAAAAGGTAGAAAGTTCTCTCAGTACATCGCTGTCATGATCGGACTGACTGCTTCTTGTCTGCGTTGGCCTCCAAGGAAATCCTTTAATTTCTCTAAGAGGTGGAAATCACTTGAAGCAAGGTCAGGTGAGTATGGGGATGGGGCAATAACTCCCAGGCAAGTTACTGAAACATGCAAGTTAAGCCTTGTCCTGCAAGAACACACCACCTTTGGTGATTAAAACAGGCCAGTGTTCCACTCTCTAAACGGTCACGACTACTTAGCCATCTCGGCCAGGATCGTCATTCACAGATACATGTCATTAAAAACATCTGCACTATTTTAACGTTTTGCCGCGGCTAGGAGTCTCATCAACATGCTGCACTTGAAATCTCTCACTTTCATCCCCTTGTATTACACCCAACTTAAAGTATCTACTATACATTTAAATGCCGTTTGTTGATTCTTTAAATTCCAATGAATGATTTTACTAAGACACAGAGTATATAATTTTTTTTCATTGATCAAGTCTTAGAACTAATATTTAAAAAATATTTGCTATTTTGGGTTTACAAGCCTCGGAAGAGCAGTAGCTGGAGTTAGTACGAGGTCCCTTGTTTGTCAGATTTTCTGTTTTGCCCCGTCATACAGACTCTTCTGAATTTGTGTGTACCATGTTTGATGATAATCTTGCAAAATGTGCGAAAATGCATCCTACTAGACAATGATTTCGCGGTTTGTATTTTCTGCCAAAGATCTGGCATATTTTCAAGGAATTAATAGCGCTTAAAAGTACACCGATTATGGTTTTCTTAAACAAACAACTGTACCAAAGTAAAGGAAAAGAAAAATCAAACTGACCAACACCATCACAATCTATTTAACGGCACAGAGTGATGCCCACGTCACATCAGTGTTCCCAAATCGCACATTCTAAACATGCTCTTAAACACACACTTGCCAAGGTTGTTGCTCAAGTTCATATTATTAACATGTTCCATAGACCTTCCTTTTCATCTTGCGCGAGCAAAAAGCAAAACAAAGACGTCTTCAAAACGCCAAGCGCACCTTTAAACGCGTTTCAGTCTTTACTTAACGAGTAGAGAGTTCACAACGTTGAAGTAACGAGTAAGGATATAACCTGAGATAGTTGAGGCAACACTAATCCTGATGTTCATGCATTAAGGATTTAAGAGACACCGTGAACTGGACGTCTGGTTCTCAGCCGCTCGGTTGAAAAGCATCTTCTGGTTATATTTTACACTGGGTCCAATGTTGTACAGATTCCTGACACTAATACATCAGAGTTTAACACGATCCACACAAACTGCAGGTAGTCCAAGTCAGAACTGATTAATTTGAAGGAAAGCAGCCTGGTGGTGTTTCAGCCTGGCTCCTGCTTGTGATGCTGAAATATTTATTAGCACACCGGCACAAGGGCACATGGCACAGGGGGCGCAAGTGTAAAAGCACCTGCTTCAAAAAAAAAAAAAAAAACCTTCAGCTCTTCAGCTCCTCCTACAGAACAACAAGTCGCTTCAAAAACAGCTGTTGCCCAAGATCACCTTTTCTACATCTAGTAATGATTAAACGATTGAATTCATTCGGGTGATTTCGATGGAGGGGAAAAAAAACCGACAAAGGCTACTGACGTTAATCTTGCCGTTGGATTAAAAAATAATAACCTAAAGCCTGGTCACACAAACCGTACACAAATACTCAGTCCAGGATTCAAACAATAAAAATGCTCCGAGTTGTGTTGCGGTTGTGTAAATTAAATCATGGCGAGTCTATGAGACCCGTGTGTCATATGATCTCTGGAAAGCGACGCTTAGTTACAGGCCTGCAGTGATGGCCGACCTGACAATAGCCTGCTAGCTAGACAGCCAAGTCGATGATTCTGCGACTTTTCCCACTGAATCCTGTTCCCTCCCTCTCTCTCACACACACGAAGGACGAATACACAGTTAAACTCCAAAGTTAAAAGTCCAAATCCTCTGACACACCACCACCAGTGACGCTAGAGCTCTGACGTGTTTTAATACATTCATATGGAAGCGTACACACGCGACGTGTTTGACGCCAGCGTTATGAAAAGGGTGAAATTCAGCCGACCTGAGGTGTAAACTCAAAGTTCCCAACGGAAAATAAATGAGTCATCAAGAATCAGGGCTAGCAAAGCAAGCTAGGGGAAAAAAAGCGAACCTGACTAGCAAGTGACGCCTTCACGTCATGAGTTAGCCGTACGCGCTAACCTGGTTAGCAGCCGAAATTAACACCTGGCCTTATTTAGCTCGGCTTGGCTCGGCGTCGCACGCTTTTCTACGCAAGGTTTTTAAGGGCTCGTTTATCATTTCACCGTGCATGCTGCGGAAGGGGAAGATGATAGCCAAGATCAGGCCCAGACTCACCATACTGGCCGGCTCTGCAACTCCGCGCTCCTCACGGGCTCCCGGTCCCGGCTCAGCCTCCCCGCGGGCTTTCAGTCCCGGCTCGGCCTCCTCCTGCAGCGGCTCTCCGCCCTGGTCTGAATTCATCGGCCGCTCCTGGCGTCACTGCTTCTCCCCCGTCCTTCTCTCTCCGGCCTCTCCCACGTGTGTGTGTGTGTCTACTTTTTTTCCCTCCAAATTCTCTCTCGATAATCACCCGATACTCTGCGATTTTCTACTTACTCAGCTAGTTCTAAGACAGATGCTAGCTCGCAGCCACCTTATGGGCTAGCCGTGTTGCTAGCTCGCTAGGCTAGCTGACTATCAATGCATCGATAATATGAAGCAGGCTCAGACTGGTTGTGAAACGCACGACGACAATGACAGACGCAAACGCGGAAAAGTTTAATTCTAAACGATCTTTCTCGCAAACAAGGCAAGCGCCGATGCTGTGCGCTGCAACCCGAAGCGGACACGCAGGGGACACGCACTTTGCCTACGAGTGGGCAGACATTAATGCGATCCGCCGCCGTCCCGACTTCCACCGCGACCTCTTGATGCCCTCTGTAGCTTTTTAACTTCCGGTTAACGGCGACCGGTTTCTATTTTTTCTTTACAACGGTTCAATCCAACATGGCGCCATGTCTTCTACTTAGGGTTCCTATGAATCACAGAAACAAATGAGTGTTTCATGCGATTCGTAGTGCACTATACTTATAAATGTATGCGTTTGTCCGTGTCCGTTAAACCAAAATGGCTACCAGAGACGTTTCCTAAAATAAAAGTACGAGTAATACTATATGCTCAGCGCATTTTTTGTTTGTATTTATTTTTATTCAAATAATGAACAGTTATTCCGGCACTAAGTAATTTGATTTGACTTTATATTTAAAAAAAACGAAAATTATACATATATTTTATTTAAAATAAAACATTTTGCAGCGTGAACGATTAACAAGTCCCCTTTCAAGATATGAAGTGTTCAAATAAAGTGTTTAATGCTGCAATAAACAATTGAAACCATTTAAAAACCTATTATTTCCTAATAATTATGAAAGTATTTTTTCTATGTGGAATACAACCTTCTTTATATACCAAAGGTGGTGAAGGTGAATCCTCATGAAAGTATAAGCAATCACTGACAACAAGCATACAGTATAGCTAGAGTAGTTAGTTGTTAGACCCTTGACAAATTGGCGAATGATTGACAAGTTCCCTTTCAAGATATGAAGTGTTAGATTTTTCAATGCTGAAAATAACCATTTAAATAACCAGTTTATTTTCTGATAATTATCAAATCTGGCATGGTGGCACTGTCACATTGCACTTCCAGGGTTGAGGGTCCGCTTCCCATCTGAGGGTCTGTGTGCATGGAGTTTGCATGTTCTCCCCGTGCTTTGGTGATTTCCTCCAGGTACTCCGATTAGCAGAATTGGAGATATATTATGATATATTTTTCAGAGACAGAGCAGATTAGACTAATTGCCTTTCCAAATTGCCAACAACGTGTGAATGTTGACCAAAGTCGAAAAAATGGTAATAAATACAATGGTAATCATCATTGGTCTACAGAGGTTCCTAGATAGAGGGATGGATGGAATTATGAAATCTGGCTTCCTCACACTGCAGGAATAAGAAATAAAACTAGATCATTGCTTTACCATCATCCAGGCATTGCATGAGAGTCATGAGTTACATCTTGCTGATAGTGTAACCATCAGGAATTCACCGTAATAACCTTATAGTTTTCAGTAACAGCTATTCAAAAAGTTATTTGATACTAATACTTCTACATCCATCCATCCACCTAGGAGCCTCTCTAGTCCACATAGAGCACATGTAGGCCAACAGTGATTACATTGTATTTATTACCATTTTACGATCATATACTGAACAAAAATATAAACGCAACACTTTTGTTTTTGCTCCCATTTTTTATGAGATGAACTGAAAGATCTAAAACATTTTCTACATACACTTAATAACCATATCTCTCATATATTGTTCACAAATCTGTCAAAATCTGTGATCGTGAGCACTTCTCCTTTGCCGAGATGATCCATCCCACCTCACATGTGTGTCTTAGACTGCCCACAATAAAAGGCCACTCTGAAACGTGCAGTTTTGTTTTATTGGGGGGGGGGGGGGGGGGGTCTGGGGACTCAGAAAACTTGTCAGTATCTGGTGTGACCACCATTTGCCTCATGTAGTGCAACACATCTCCTTCGCATAGCGTGTGGTTACACGTGGTCTGCGGTTGTGAGGCTGGTTGGATGTACTTCCAAATTCTCTGAAACGTCTTTGGAGACGGCTTATGGTAGAGAAATGAACATTCAATTCACGAGCAACAGCTCTGGTGGACATTCCTGCCGTCAGCATGCCAATTGCACGCTCCCTCAAAACTTGCGACATCTGTGGCATTGTGCTGTGTGATACAACTGAACGTTTTTAAAGTGGCCTTTTATTGTAGCCAGTCTAAGGTACACCTGTACAATAATCACACTGTCTAATCAGCATCTTGATATGGCACACCTGTGAGGTGGGATGGATTATCTCGGCAAAGGAGAAGTGCTCACGATCACAGATTTTGACAGATTTGTGAACAATATTTGAGAGATACGGTTATTTTGTTTATGTAGAAAAGGTTTCAGGTCTTTGAGTTCATCTCATAACAAATGGGAGCAAAAACAAAAGTGTTGCGTTTATATTTTTGTTCAGTATAGTAGGACCTCCAGTCACCATTCACACATGCATTTAAACACTACAGGCAATTTGGAAACGGCATTTAACCTAATCTGCATGTCTTTGGAATGTGGGAGAAAAACCCACCAAGCATGGCGAGAACATGCAAACTCCATGCACACAGACTCCGAGGCGGGAATCAAACCCACACCCTGGTGCGAGGTGACAGTGCTAAATACTAAAATGGTGCCGTCACTAATAGCTTTGCTAACCTTGAACTTATGAACTTTACAATGATTTATTATTATCAATTAGGTAAAAAAAAAATTAGTAGTAGCTGCACAATAAATGTATTTAATCAGCTGTGCTAAATATGTCTTACATTATATTAATAATAATCTTGTGAAACTAAAATGAGATTCAATGCGGCAGTGCTTTAGTCCTTTACTCTTGTCCAGATCTCTCACCTCTCCATGTAACTGCGCTTCAGAAAACTGATACTTTGTCCACAGGTATAAGAAAAGTACAGCACAACCCAATATATTAGTAACAGTCTAAATTATGTGTCTAGAACTTGTGCAACAGTTGAAAAGACAGAAAGAGATACAATCGTAAATGCCCTTTGTTAGGGTACACAGTAGCCTAAATCTAATCTAATCATTAAAAGATAAAAAAATAAAAAAAAAAGTACAGACAAAATTTTATTTGTGGACATTTACTTTATTGTATATTAATATTTCACAAATTGCCAACAACACAGGTCCTATAAATGTAACAGCAGAATAAAGCAAAGGGGAGGACAAACGAAGAAATACGAAGAAAACTATAAAAAAACTATAATGATTACTGACTTATGAGACAGTACATGAGTACATAAGTACATAAGTACATAAGTTTAATTTCTTAATTAATCCTTCTGTTAACAAAATACATCAGGGATTACATAACAGTAATAATGAATGCTGTTGATAAAATGTTGATTCTCCATATTTAAATTATATATTAGTCAGCTGTTCCGTGTGTATTCATCAATATCAAATATGATATCAGATAGTGTATAGTGATGGGTTGCCTAGTAAGTTATAATTAATCAAGAGCTAATAGTCCATATGCTCATTAACCAGCATCAACTGGACCTTGATCTTAAATGTAATTAGTTAAAAAGTTAATAATCATATAAATGGGCTAGTACTGGCAAAATAAATGATTAATCAATAGATTAATTAAGAGTTATTTTATGCATAGCAGTAACAACCATTTAATGAATAGTTCACTAATTTATCAATTATGGATTATCAATAACCTAATGTTTAAATAATGTAGTGTAATGTAAATGGAAAACAGCATTTCCATTCTCAGTCCTTATAGCATTTTACCAGATGGTGAGACTGGAGTTCTCTTGCTGATAATATGCTCCATGTGAGCATGCTCCGTGGTGTCCAGGGTTATCTTGTACTTGGCCAAGATCTTCAGAATGGGCCTCAACTTCAGCCACCACTGATCCTTTGGAATACGATGCCTAAACAGAAAAGGAAGCAAGATAGATAGATAGAGAAGGTGAGAGAGGAAGAGGAAATACAAACTTCTGCATGAGGATAAACGGGTAGAGAGTGCTTACGCAGATATTGCTGGTAAAGCATGTGGTATAATACGGTTTACTACTCAAGGCATGCTTTTGTTCAGTTCAATATAGAAATCCGGACTCTTACTCAAAATCAGTCTGCTCCTTGAGTTCTCCCAACGCCTGGAGAACCAGTCCTCTCTTTCTCATGCCTAACACACATGCTGAGTCTGGGGTGTTGGCAAAAATGCGCCCTGCACGAATGGAGTAATGTGATCAAAAACAGGGAAGGACATAAAGCATATTTCTATGAACAAGTTGGGAGTCAATGAATATAATATATACAGCTTATCATCATTGTAAACCGATGCAATACAAGCAATCACACCTATCACATCGAACCCCTAGGTTAAGCAACCTTAAAACCTTTATCATGGTCATGAAAAGCTTAATTATTGAAGGTTGGTAAGCAAAGGCAATAAGAAAGTATAAGGACACTCCTTAATCTGATCAGCAACACCACACATTTGGTCTTCAACTAAATCAGGCATAGGGCGGTGTCCGGACTGTAACTGTGTTTTAGTGTAGCAACGCAACAGGATTCATATTTACTTCTTATACAAAGTCAGGATAAAATTCTTCAAATAAAAATCTCAAGATAAAAATCTCTGATCTTTTTTTTTTTTTTTTAAACTGAAGAGTTCACTCAACATAAGAGCTATGCAATAAAGGTTTTGCTTTTCGTGTGTGATTCAGTATGTTGACCTCATGTCCCAAATTTAAAGCCAGTGTATTGCATTTTTCCCAGGAGCAATTATCAAATCAAATTAAATCAAATCAAATCAAATCAAATCAAATCAAATCAAATCAAAGCAAATCAAAGCAAAATGTTTCTATAGCACCATTTAAAACAAAACATTCACAAAGTACTACAAATAAAAATTATAATTCCATTTACAGACAAATATCGTTCTAAATGCAACAAGACAATCTTCTATTCCATACCTATAATGATAGACATATTCACTTTTATTAAAATCCAGAGAGAAGTAGAGAATTTTAAACAAACTCTTAAAAATAGGCAGACTTAATGCTGGTCTTTTGAGTGATTTCTACAGTTGCAAAAGGATCATTAACCTAATATTATTTTATTTTGTCCTATGTACATGGGAGACAAATCTTCAAAAAATAAAGATAAGACATTAAAACAAACCCTAAAACAAAGTGATGTAGAGATATCAGGATTGGGGTTATCTACTCTTGTTTAAGTATTAGTCAGATGTGCGCCATCATTTTGACGTATCTGTAATCTGTTTAGGGACGACTGTGGGACCCCAATGTATAAAGCATTACAATAATCTAACCCAGCACTTATAAAGGCATGTATAGCCTTCTCAAAATCTGGACGTCACCTTTGATAACAGTCTGAGTGAAGAAAAAATAAAAAAAAAGCTACTGCTTATAGATGTGTTAATCTGTTTCTCAAACATCAGTTGTCGAATATTACTCCCATATTCCGTACAGATGGTTTTATCGGGGAACCTATGTGACCTGTATTAGCATTATTGGTGCAAGTAAAATCAGGAGAGTCAAATATTCCTATTTGATTCTACAGAAAGATAAACCTGTATATCAGCTGCAGAATAATGATAATGGAGACTGTGGCTTCTAGAAATTGACCCTAGAGGAACCATAAAATAAGAGAAAAGATTAGGACCTAATATGGATCCCTGAGGCACTCAGTAAGTTAGAGGACCAGAAGAAACCTCTATTAGTTAGCGTAGAATTACTTTTCTATTTGTTATACAACCTTTCTTATGTACAGTAAGAGTGGGTGGGAATGTTAAGAGAAGCAACGGCTGAATATTTAGATTACGTTTTTAAATTTCTAAAATGATTCTATAGCACATGAAGGTGGATCATCATGAAAGTATTGCAATATTTTGCAATAAGCATACAGTGTAGTTATGGGTAGCTAAAAAAGTTATTTAAATAAGCATGCATATGTTAAATGTAGGGGGAATAGATTGCAAGGAAAATGAATTCATCTGAACATCTATAGTATTTTTTCAAAACTCGAGACTTCTCAGGATTGTAAACTTGCAGCTAGGAATTAAAATGGCTTCGCCATTATTTAAACAGATTTTCACCTTACTGTAATTCATGTCCAAGTTATTTAAAAATATATATCTCAAATGAAATCTAAAAGAAATAATGTAATGATGTCAAGTAAAACTGTATTTCTCAATTATAATGACCCAAGTTTAGAGATAAACAAAATGTTCCATAGGGTCTACAGTTACATTTAATATTTGAAAATAAAAAAAAACTAAACTAAATGAAAAACATCCAACTGTAGGATCTCGGTTTTGACACTCACCATGTCTGTAACATTCCTTCAACTTCTCAGTTAGCCAGAGAACAGACTTGGCGCCCATCTTAGTGGCAAAGTTTCTATCAAATGGAGTTGGAGTACCACCCTAGAGGCAAATCAATTCTAAGTAAACACCTAAAAAGCATCTGAGAGAATAGTGGTCATGAAATGTTATTGATCCCTTACCTGCTGCATATGTCCAAGGACGTTTTTACGGCAGTCAAAGACCCCCTTTCCTTCCTCTGAGTACAGATTGAAGATAAAGTCAGTTGTGTAGTTGGCGTTGCAGTTCTCATTTCTAAGAAAACAAGAAAGGAAAAAAAAAAAAAAAAAAGATGTTCGAAAGGATTCATTCTAAAATCACCTGTTGAATTCTTGGCTGCAATTAAAATCGTTATGCACATAATCGTTCATATATTGTAGCATTTGAAAAGAAAAATGACACCGACCTGAGAATCAGACCCCTCTTAACTGTTGTCTTCATTTTCTCTACAAGATGATTTACATTCATCTGAAAGCCCGAATAAAAAATAAATAAATAAATAAAAGTTTGTTAAATTGATTATACCCCATTTGAAATCACTTTCAGGTCTGAGTTTCATATATTTACCTCCAAATCATGAATGGTGAATTTGTCTTCATAGATGTAAGCAGCATCAGCACCTGCAGCAAGGCCAGACATGGTGGCCAGGTATCCGCAGTAACCACCCATCGTCTCAATGATGAACACACGGCGTTTAGTGCCAGCAGCTGACTGCTTGATCCTGTCACAGGTCTACATAACCAAACCAAACACACATAAAAGTCTGAGCACTATGTTCTGTCAGGGTTTGATGTAAAATTCTATGTAATAACCAAAACTAGCATAGTGAAATAAAAGGGTTTACATATGTAACAAAACACTTAATTTAAATTCTGATCATATTACATCTGTCTTGTACAGTGAAGGGCATAAAGTAGTTGTTTTAAAAAAAACAAATTATTGCCCTGCATTAAGGGAGAGGTTGTGCGATCTGATGAGTCCAGATTGAGCCAATTCCAGAGTGATGGGCGCGTCAGGGTAAGTAGGGAAGTGATGCACCCATCATGAATAGTGCCCACTGTAAAACCCTCTGGAGGCAGTGTTATGATCCGAGGTCGCACCATAATCAATGCCAAAGGTGACGGAACAAAAGCCAGGTCATAGCTTTACAATTACAAATATTTAGAAATACAGTGTATTGAGGCACTGATGGCTCAGTGGTAGGTGTTTCGCCTGCCATGCAGAAGGCCCGGGTTCGATTTCCTGCCAGTGCCCAAACCCCAGCCACAGCCAGTCCCCAAGCCCGGGTTAAAAATGGGAGGGTTGCGTTAGGAAGGGCATCCGACGTAAGACCTGGGCCAAGATTGTCTGTGGTGACCTCTTGCCGGGAGCAGCCAAAAGACCAACAACAACAAATACAGTTGTAGTACTGTCCTCACTGTAAGATGGCCTGAGCCTTGGGACGCAAACAGGAAATTCAGTAGTCTATAGCAAGCAACCATCAACAAAAAAAATCAATAAGACGTCTACATATACTGTGCATGAACATACTGTACATGCACTGGGAAAAACAATTTTCCTTAAAATATACCTAAATACAGCAACTGAAGCAGTCTCACTGATATATATACACACGTGGACAGAATTGTTGGTACCCTTCGGTCAATGAAAGAAAAACTCACAATGGTCACAGAAATAACTTTAATCTGGCAAAAGTAATAATTAAAAAAAAATCTATGAATGTTAACCAATGAAAGTCAGACATTGCTTTTCAACCATGCTTCAACAGAATTATTTAAAAAAATAAACTCATGGAACAGGCCTGGACAAAAATGATGGTACCCCTAGAAAATACTGAAAATAATGTGACCAAAGGGACATGTTAATTCAAGGTGTGTCCACTAATTAGCATCACAGGTGTCTACAATCTTGTAATCAGTCAGAGGGCCTATATATAGGGCTCCAGGTAGTCACTGTGTGGTTTGGTGACATGGTATGTACCACACTCAACAAGGACCAGAGGAAGCGAAGGAAAGAGTTGTCTCAGGAGATTCTAAAGAAAATTATAGACAAGCATGTTAAAGGTAAAGGCTATAAGACCATTTCCAAGCAGCTAGATGTTCCTGTGACTACAGTTGCACATATTATTCAGAAATTTAAGATCCATGGGACTGTAGCCAACTTCCCTGGACGTGGCCGCAGGAGGAAAATTGATGACAAATTAAAGAGACGGATAATCCGAATGGTAACAAAAGAGCCCAGAAAGACTTCTAAAGAGATCCAAGGTGAACTTCATGCTCAAGGAACATCAGTGTCAGATCGCACCATCCGTCATTGTTTGAGCCAAAGTGGACTACATGGGAGACGACCAAGGAGGACACCATTGTTGAAAACAAATCATAAAAAAGCCAGACTGGAATATGCCAAACTACATGTTGACAAGCCACAAAGCTTCTGGGAGAATGTCCTATGGACAGATGAGACAAAAATGGAAATACACTTTTTGCCAAGGCAAATTTTGCTAATTATACTTGAAGCATATCCAGAAAAGAACACTGTCCCTACTGTGAAACATGGAGGAGGCTCTGTTATGTTCTGGTGCTGCTTTGCTGCATCTGGCACAGGGTGTCTTGAATCTGTGCAGGGTACAATGAAATCGCAAGACTATCAAGGGATTCTAGAGAGAAATGTGCTGCTGGCCAGTGTCAGAAAGCTAGGTCTCAGTTGCAGGTCATGGGTCTTGCAACAGGACAATGACCCAAAACACACAGCTAAAAACACCCAAGAATGGCTAAGAGGAAAACATTGGACTATTCTAAAGTGGCCTTCTATGAGCCCTGACCTCAATCCTATTGAGCATCTTTGGAAGGAGCTGAAACATGCTGTCTGGAAAAGGCACCCATCAAACCGGAAACAACTGGAGCAGCTTGCTCATGAGGAGTGGGCCAAAATACCTGCAGAGAGGTGCAGAAGAGTCTCATTGACAGTTACAGGAATCGTTTGATTGCAGTGATTGCCTCAAAAGTTTGTGCAACAAATTATTAAGTTAGGGGTCCCATCATTTTTGTCCAGGCCTGTTCCATGAGTTCATTTTTTTTTAAATAATTCCGTTGAAGCATGGTTGAAAAGCAATGTCTGACTTTCATTGGTTAACATTCATAGAATTCTTATTTATTATTACTTTTGTCAGATTAGAGTTATTTCTGTGACCATTGTGAGTTTTTCTTTCATTGACCGAAGGGTACCAACAATTTTGTCCACGTGTGGACAAAACTGATAGTTTTTGTTTTACTATCAGTAAGACTGTGTATATGTATATATATATATAAATATATATATATATATATATATATTTCTTTTACAGTATATGTTTATTTTCAGTATATGTTTACAATATTTTATGTAAGTATAGTTAGATAGATAGTACCCCATCAACAGGCCGGACCTAGAATTGAGTACATAAACAAACATAATTTTTAAGGATTTTCTGTACTGTGAAGCCTTTTTTGATTGAACTTAAAACAAATTCTAATATTTTAAGAATATTAAAATACATTAAAGCACATTTTATTTTCATGTGCTGTAATCCGTAATCATCAAAATGAAAACAAAAAAGGCTTAAAATATTTTACTTTACATGTAAAGAATCTAGAATATTTTTTTTGTTTTACTTGTTAAATTGTTTTACTTTTTAAATTAAGATTAATTAATTAAGATAAAATAAATAAAATATAAATATAAATATAATATAAAAAAATATATAAAATTTTAACATAGAAAGCTACAGTTTTGCAGCAATCAGTGGCTTCTCCCTCATGACTAAGGAGAAGTGAATTACTTGTGTATACACAAGACTTAACATTAAATAACGTTTATTTGTGCGTTAGTTGCAGATCAGACCGTGGTGATGGTGTTAAGGGCGGTATCGGCTCCGATGCTGAAGTCGGATCCAGGAACGTTGTTTGAGACAGTAGCTGGAATAACTACCATAGGGATACACAACTCCTCATACTTCTGTCTGGCTTGGACTAGCTCCAAACCACCTGAGAACGCCTGTGTGGTGGGAAAAATAAATAAATAAAAAATTTTCTGCCTGTATAAGAAAAGAATTACATCTTGATAATATTGCTCTTGGCTGCTGGATGGAGAATCTTCACGTTACGCACCTCGAAACCTCCTATAATGACCAAAGCGTGAATGTTGAACTTGGCAATGTTCTGGCTGATATCTTCTATGTACTTTGCTGGAAGAGTTCTGCCAAAGTAAGAAAGGGGTCAATTGAGAGAACTTCTCAAATCGATGATGATAATAGTTAGCAGTTGACAAAACGTCATTTGGAATTAGACATGGTTACCTTTTGGTTCCCAAAACAGAACCTCCCTTGCCTGTCCAACCGCCAACATAGTTCCAGCTGATATTTTCAATCTGAGAACGTCCATTGGTGTTAAGACTTTATGACTTTTCTCATGCAAAAAGATCAAAATGGTATTCGCTTCAGGATAGTTTGTGACATGTGATGATGACGCAGTTCCTTACCTTTCCTTGGGCCAAACCCTCGAAGCCATCATGCACTGCTAGCATGTTGTGGCCTTGCAGGATGCCGATCCTGACCGCAGATCTCACAGCCGCATTCATGCCTGCACAGGGCGCGCCCACATTTAGAATGGCTATGTTAATGTTACTCTGAAAAAAAAGAAAACACATTAATCCTGGTCATATTCCTATAACTTAGAAATAAGCAATATAAATGAGGTCCAATCCTTCTTACTTTGACTTCAGGGATATGCACATGGGCTAGCAGTTTGTATGTGTTCCAGTTATTCTCAAAGCTCCTAAACACAGAAATGTTATTATTGGCATTGCAATGTATTCAACCAAACATGTAAAACCAGCATTCAAGTGACAAATGTGAACAATGCACTAATGAAATGACTGGAGCCAAGGAACTAAAATCAAATGCATACCTTCCTCTGAGATTCAAAGCATCCTCATATCTGCCTTCTTTCATAGCAACGGTAACATCCTTGGTCTGGTGGAGAGAGTTACCAACACCTTAATCACATTTGTGGATTTTAATTGGCAAAATTAAAAGGTGGTTCCATTAGTACCGCACACAGCCAGGAATTCAGAAAATTGTCAACATTCAGGAAAATGATGTAAATATACATTTGCTCATTGCAGATTTTTAGTCATAGAATGAATGAGCTTTAGTAGTGCAGGTGTGATTTGTTAACATTAAAGCAAACATCAACTAATACATTCATCGTCTATACCGCTTTATCCTGTATTCAGGGTTGCGGGAGCCCTGAAGCCTATCCCAGGAGACTTAGGGCACGAGGCGGGGTACACTCTGGACAGGGTGCCAATTAATCACAGGGCACACACACACATGCACACAACAGGCAATTTGGGAACGCCAATCATCCTAACCCGCAGGTCTTTGGACTGTGAGAGGAAACCCACCAAGCACGGGGAGAACATGCAAACTCCATACACACAGAGATGGAAATCGAGCCTGGCCAGGAATTGAACCCGGACCCTGGAGGAGCAAGGCGACAGTGCTAACCACTACACCACCGTGCCCCCCCACAACTAATACAACTTTCTGGGTTGATATTACTTATGGTTTATTATTGCTGAAGTTTTTGTTGTGTTGATATTAAATGATGCTTTTAATTAATGTTAGATAAATGCATCGGAATATGTATTTGTCCAAACTTTTTTGTAGCGCGGCATAGATCATAATTTCATGCATAACAAAGCAGGAAGTAAAAGATCTGTATTAATACTGCATGTTCTCTGACTCAAAAAAAGAGAATTGATAATGAAGTTAATGTAAGAGATCAACATAAATTTCAACCTCTTTAATCATGCTGCCATATTAATTAGTTAATAACATTACTGATATGCTCTTTTTTTTTTCAGATGCTCACATGTATTGCCAAAGTAAGACTGTTGCATGTCCCATAATCCAAAACTGCCATTTAGTCACTGAATCACTGGAGCTACTTACCACTTGTACACACTCCATCAGGGGCAGTCTGACTGCTTGGTTCCCTGAGAGTGAGACCACACAGGCTGGTGTGTCAGGAGTGGCCTCTAGCAGGGCCATAACAGCCTCCACGCCCATCCTACTGCCCTGTTATTTGCCCACAGAGAGAGAGAGAGAGAAAGAGAAAGAGCGAGCGAGAGAGAGAGAGAGAGAGAGAATGATACAGATGTACAAATATGTAATTAACCCGTTCATGGAATAATAATAATGCACATAACCAATACTTTACACATTTTGATCCTGTAAAATTACTTAATATAAAAACGTAACACTTGATTCTGTCAAAATATATGCATGTAAAATATTGTAAAAAAAATTAATTGTCCATGATTAATAAATAAATAAATAAATAAAACAAACAGGACTGTATGCACTGAAAAAATGTCTAAATTACACATTATTTAACGTTCAGGTCTAAAATCCATATTGCTGAAGACAATAAGTTGAGATATTTTTTTTTATTTATACAATAAAATTTTTTTATTGTTCAGATTTTAGTTAAATCTGACCAAAAAAAATAAATAAAATGTAGTGTTGAATGCTATAGCGGTTTACATTAATTCACAATAATGCTCTCAAGATTTTGAGGTGATTTACTTAATTTATTTAAATATACAGTATATAATAAAAAGAGGCTAAAATGGACTGTCCATAAGTGTGGACACTATGCATGAAAGGATAAGGATTAAAAACAAACACTGCAAGGACAAATCTACACCAAAAAACAAACAAACAAACAAAAAAAACATTAGAGAGACCTTCAAAAAATATATAAAGAAAACTAACCAGAATCCTGTCAAAGGCTGACGGAGTGCCTCCTCGCTGTACATGGCCTAGAATAGTGGCACGGGTGTCATAGCCCAGCTTCTTGGATACTAACTATACAAAGAGAGTAAAAGAGAGTAAAATAAGAGAGTAAAACATGAAAGAAGGAAATCCACTGTATATCACACACAATATAATAATAATAATAATAATAATAATAATAATAATAATAATAATAATAAATTTAGTGGTTAGTGTTTTTACTCATGTGGGTTCACATCAGGTGGAAATCAGGTGGATCAGCTGTTTACCTCTTTGATCTGATCACAAGTTATTGGCTTGCCGGCCCGATCCATGGCTCCCTCAGCAACGATGATCACATTCAGACGAGATCCTCTGTTTCTGGTCTAAGAGGAGGCATACAACATGAAGGAAAGTAACAGAGATAAATATAGACACATACTGCACACAATGTCTCTTTTGCACTCATCAATTACAATTAAATTCATGATACAGTCTGGTTATCCATAAAAGTCAAAAGGGAGAAGAGCACATTTAGAGACTTTATACCAACAGGTTGATGCATTGAGTGTAAAAATAGCTGCTACAGTATGTTTCAGTTAAATTTCCGTTTAATTGAGCATAACTATGCTCATAAGACAGGTGAAACTCAAACAATTTGAATATCGTGCAAAACTCTAAGCAGCTAATTAAGCCATAACACCTGCAAAGGGTTCCTGAGCCTTTAAATGGTCTCTCAGTCTGGTTCAGTAGGAAGCACAATCATGGGCAAGACTGCTGACCTGAAAACTGTGCAGAAAACCATAATTGACATCCTCCATAAGGAGGGAAAGCCTCAAAAAGTAATTGCAAAAGAAGTTGGATGTTCCCAAAGTGTTGTATCAAAGCACATTAATAGTAAGTTATGTGGAAGGGAAAAGTGTGGAAGAAAAAGGTGCACAAGGCGTGGACTGAGGCTGTAATCAGTGCATCAAGAGCCCCCACACACAGACGGATCCTGGACATGGGCTTCAAATGTCGTATTCCTCTCGTCAAGCCGCTCCTGAACAATGTCAGAAGCGTCTTACCTGGGCTAAAGAAAAAAAAGAACTGGTCTGTTGCTCTGTTGCTCAGAGGTCCAAAGTCCTCTTTTCTGATGAGAGCAACTTTTGCATTCGGAAAGCAAGGACCCAGAGTCTGGTGGAAGAGTGGAGAGGCACACAATGCAAGATGCTTGAAGTCCAGTGTGAAGTTTCCACAGTCTGTGTTGATTTGGGGAGCCATGTCATTCGCTGGTGTTGGTCCACTGTGCTTCATTAAGTCCAGGATCAATGCAGCCGTCTACCAGGAGATTTTGAAGCACTTCATGTTTCCTTCCGCAGATGAGCTTTGGGGGATGCTAACTTCATTTTCCAGCAGGACCTGCCCACACTGCCAAAAGCGCCAAAACCTGGTTCAATGACCGTGAGATTACTGTGTTTGATTGGCCAGCAAACCCGCCTGACCTGAACCCCATAGAGAATCTATGAGGCATTGCCAAGAGAAAGATGAGAGGCATGAGACCGAACAATGCAGAAGAGCTGAAGGCCACTATTGAAGCATCCTTCCATAACACCTCATAAAATGTCAGGCTGATAGCTTCCATGACACGCCGCTTTGAGGCAGTAATTGCATATTTATTGATGTAATATTCTAATTTTCTGAGATTGTGGATTGGGGGTTTTCATGAGCTGTACGCCATAATCATCTCAATTATGACAAATCACAGCTTGAACTATCTTGCTTTCCATGTAATGAGTCTATCTCATATATTAGTTTCACCTTTTAAGTTGCATTACTGAAATAAATGAACTTTTGCACGATATTCTCATTTTTCGAGTTTCACCTGTATGTCCGTTTTTTAACATGCTCTATTATTCACAAAGTCATTTTTGCATGTTTGTTACACTGGCTCCTTATTTTATGTACCATGATCTTTGCAGACCTAGGAAATCACAAAAAATCACGTTGTTTAATACAATCTTATAGGCAGAAACTAACTATACTGTAGTAGGGCAAAAAAAAAAAAAAAAAAATTTCAATGTGATGGCTTATGACTGCAGTCACTCAAAGTTTTAGGACTAAAGTTTTTCAGTCAATACCTGGTAACAAAGTGGACTGCATGTTAATTTAAACATATTTCCTGTTGCATATTTGCCTATATAGCGCACAGTTAAATAATAGGTTTATTTACAGACAGATGTTCCATGTAAATAAAATGTCATGTCCAGATTAAAAAAGTGTAAAACCTTTTGCTATTTTTTTTTTTTACTGTAAAGTCATCGGCCAGCAGAACTAGATTGAAGATCTGCTCTATTTCATATACATGAACTAACTACTGTAACACCCATGTGGAGACTCATTAAATAAACCCTAAGGATATTTTGGGTGGTTATTGGCTTGATCTTGTAAGTTTTAAAAAAATATTATTATTACTATTATTATTATTATTATTATTATTATTATTATTATTATTATTATATAACTGGAAATCCTCCATTGTAAGAATTCAACAAAGCACCTTGGACTTTCTAAAAAGGTTATACAAGAAAATCCACTCTATATCTAAAAATTCACATTGTAACATCTATACAAAGCTAACCATGGACAGCTGAGATAAGTATTTCTTGAAAGATTTCCAATTTGTCTCCACCCAATACCCTGGAAGATAATCAAACAACTGTTACTTAAAGTATGTTTATCAAAAACTGCATTTTGTTGCTTAAAACATATGGGTATACATAATGTACAGAATTTACATGTGTAGTAAACTGATTATAAGTATTATCATAGGTTAACTTTGGCTAGCTCACTCAGTGTCTATACCACTGTATCCGGTATTTAGGGTCGTCGATGGAGCTTATCCCAGGAGAGGGTACACCCTGGACAGGGTGCCAATCCATCACAGGGCACTCAATTAGTCTAATCTGCAGGTCTTTGGACTGTGGGAGGAAACCGGAGTGCCTGGAGGAAGCCCACCAAGCTCGGGGAGAACATGCAAACTTCATGCATACAGAAAGGGGGATCGAACCCAGACCCTGGAGATGCAAGGCAACAGTGCTAACCACTTCACCACCTTACCACCTACTGTACTGGCTAGCTATGTATGTTTATTCTAAAATCTAAATGTGTATGTGCTCTGGATACGTACATCCATCAGCCTCCTGCACAAGTGTTCTTCCCAGCCGTCATCTGGGGGCATCTCTGGAATAAACACCCAGTCTGCACCACATGCCAGAGCAGTAACCAGGGCTAGGTAACTGACACAACACACAAATATACAACACACCATATTTAGAGGTGTTTTTTTTTTGCTTGTTATATCCAAGGGAATACTGACTTATTTCTTTCTCTGATCTTACCCACAATGCCTTCCCATGACCTCCAGAATGAATGCACGCTGGTGACTATGAATGAGAGCAAACACCAAAGAAACAAGTACAATTACAGAAAAAAAAACAAAAAAACTCTCGGATGTAAAATTGAAGGTGGGAGTGGTCAAAGTTTTCCCAGAAAACCGCACATATCCTACCTCTGAGCTGTAGTAGTGATGCTGTCCACCACCTCCATAATACGATGAAGAGCGGAGTCTGTGCCAATGGTCATGTCTGTGCCACAGAAGTCATTATCGATGGATCCAACCATGCCAACAATGTTAAGATGGGATGATGACTGCGCCTCTTGTTTAGTGATCTTGCCTGAAAAACGTAAAAATTAAAATTAAAGTGACTTTTCTGTGGGTTTCACATGTATACATATGACCATAGCACTTGCTGTAGTATTGCACAAGTATGCTTTGTAGTGTTACAAAAAGGTAACTGAAATTATATGACTTAACTGGGATTATAAGCCATGAATGAACTCATCATCATGATTGATTATGATAATAATTATAATTACAAGAAGCATAATGATGAATATACCATAATATTGAAGTGTTTACTAAAAGTATCATTTTCATATTGATTTAAAATATAAAGTCATATTTAAAAGTTAAGTTATGACAGCATTACAATCTTCTCCTTGCTGTTGAGAAACTGCTGATAAATCTGTTCATCAAAAGTCACAACAGTTGTCACAACAGTTGTCCAACTGTCTGCCATTAAATCTCAGTATACTGTACATACATGTACTGTATAGCGTAAAGAACTGAAACGAATTTGTTGAAAATTGGAAATCACAATATCTTCAAATAGTATAAGGTTACATACTGTATATAGATGACATATGACATATAATCTCAGGTAGTCCTTGTCAGCGCCAGGGGTGTGAATACTTAAGCAAGGTACAGTTGACCTTTTGGAGAGCTTTGGAGACTCACCTGCACTGACCAGGTGTCCTAATAATTCGCTCCACTCTGTCCTGAACTGGTTGGCTCCAGTCAAACTCCCATCTCCACCAATAACACACAGGTTAGTGATTCCTCTTTTGACCAGGTTGCACGCAGCCTTTATGCGGCCCTCCTTCGTCTGAAAATCTTTACAGCGAGCGCTGCCGATCACCGTGCCCCCCTACAAAGTATTTAATTACTTACCTGGTTAAATTCTTGCAAATAAACAAAATTTCATTGAGAATGTCTCACCAACTGGAGCATCATGGACACGCTCTCCCATGTAGCTGGACGAATATTATCACCCCCATCTACCAACCCCTGGTAGCCCTGCAGCACAATTGAGATCAACTAATCATGAATGTTAATATCAGAAACAGTGTGTAGAAAGCAAACCATAAGTTTATGAAATTGCACCCCAAATTCTAGTATGGGTCTGCAGCGCTGCCCGTATTCCCAACCTCATGAACGAAAAAGACTTTCGCTCCAGTGTACAGGCCGACTCTGACTGTAGCCCTCACTGCAGCATTCATTCCTGGAAACAGAGAGAATGTATGAGCTTTACGGAGTAGATTCATTTCAGGGTGATGATTCCAAAACCCATTACCTTCCCCTTCTAGGAATATAGAATTAAAAGATTATAATGTATAACCATACAAAACAATACGACCATATCTATTATGTAAAACACTAGACACCGATCAGCCATAGCATCACCAACTATACTCCAGCAAACCCTGTGATAGGATGATGGGCACCCAGTGTTCCACATCTGGCGATGTTCCACGACGCATGCCCCAAGACCCAGAGCAACCCTGGTGGCACATGGGGAACCCAAAACCTAGTTTGTTTTTCATATTATGGCTGATCAGTGTACATGATGTCACTGACAATAATTCTCCAAGGTGCATTCTATATTTTAACAATAATTACCTAGTTGTTGTTATACTGGAAAATGCTAAAGCATGCCAAAATATTATTGGTTTACTGTAAATATGGTATAGCATTTTTTCATGTTTAGAAGAATGGACAGATTTTGAAGAATTTACAGTTGATTGCAAAAGTTTGCATCCCCCAAAACTGAACCGAGTCAAGTGTCTCCTGCAATAAGACAAAAATATTGACAAATGAAGTCCGGGGTATTTAGTAGTAGTAATTAAACCAGAAATATCAGAAGAACTGTCTTCTTTATTCACTTTGAACTATTTAACTTTAAACTGCATTTTGTGTATCACATGAACCAGGTAGCTCATATCAGCTATATGACTACACTTGATTTCATTCATATAATTCTATTCAATTTTATTTGTATAGCGCTTTTAACAACTGTCAATGTCGCAACAGATCTATATCACTGTATGCAGTCTTCATCATGACGTGGCATTTATTTGACAATAGGAACGATGACATACAGAATGATCAGTGTTATTATAATACATGTAAGCATATTTACAGTAAACAGTTCATTTTAACAGACACCCCTGTCGTCTGGCAATCACGTGGCAGCAGTGCCGTGCATAACATGATGCAGATGCAGGACAAGAGCGTCTGAACAGGCAAAATGGTTGTTGGTGCCAGAGTGGGCTTTCAGAAACGTGGGATTTTCACGCTAAAAAAAAACAAACAAAAAGCTCCAGACAGCAGGACCTCGGCGTTGTTGACGAGAAGCCATGAATCAGTTAGAGCTGACAGGAAAGCCACAGTATATACAGGTACATATACGTGCATAAATACACACACGTGCTCGGATGAAAGCAGCTTCCACCCCTTCCTGTGAGCTCACAGACGCTGTAAGGTTTTCTGACACTGAGTGAACTTTCCCATGTCTCTGTTTTCATGTCTCTGGATATGTCCATAAACAACTCACTTGCTGTGCTTCTTGATTCCTTATATAGTAATACTATAGTAATATGGCCTGCTGAAATCCTTTAGTCTAATCAGAATATGCAAATCGTCTGTCTGTCTCAGAGTCTGTCCTCCCATGTGTCTCCTAGCGAATAAGCATCTTGTAATATTTGAATGTTATGAAAAAGTTCATTTGTTTTGCCATTTGATTAAAAAAAGCGAAACGTTCATACTGTATATTCCATGTGGTTACATGTTTAACACTGACTCCAGCCTCACTGCACTCCTTGTGAAGCCATCCCAAATTCTTGAAAGGTTCTTAAAGCCTTTTCTTGTGCACCCTTTCCTACCAAACCTTGCCACTTCTATGAATATGCTTCGATATAACACCTTCTGTGGCTTTTCCTCCTTAAGGACAACTGTCTCCTCCCGATGCGTGGACTGAACTAGACGTAGAGCTACAGAGTATTTATAACATGTGAATAGTACAGTAATTACACTTCAAATGTAATCAAGCTATAAATGTCACTTTTTCATGATGTTCGAGATGCACTATAGTTCTCCAGGCTCTCATTTTTAGTCTAGTCTCTGTATCCCAAGCATTGAAAAAAATGAAAGGCATGAACCAGTGAGAGACAGGTGCAGATGATGACAGATGATCAGATGAGAGTGGAAATGAGGTTGATGCTGACATCAAAATGAATAACTTAAACAAATGTTTTCATCTTATGTCTTTGGATGCCGTGCAAAATCTGTCGCAGTAGAACATTTGCTCCTATTTATTTAATCATCATTTACTTTCATATGAAAAACTGAGGCGTGGCTGAAGACCTCTGCACAGTACCGTACCTTACTTACAGTACCCACCTGACTCTTTATGTACCCTGCTATGCTATCTATTACTGTTCCCATTACTACTCTACTTATTCTTTTCCCTCTGATTTCTCCTATATTCTTATTTAACCGTCTGCTTCTCGTCACTCCCCTATTCTAAATTGTAAATATAAATAAATAAATCTTAACCCATGATCTAGATATAACAGTAGATCTCTCTCTCTCGTTCTCTCTCTACACCGCAGCATTTTGCATGAGGGCCTGTAATGATAAAAGCCTTCTGACCACCGTTAAATTAGGAATCTGTGGAGACTTGGATGTAAGACAATTTAGATGGGGGCAAAAGGTTAAGGGTTCACTCCGAATCTGTCTTCTATATCTCCTTCAAAGTTCCTGCAAAGGCCAGGAGGCATGGTCCCTGTTGTGTTAAAGGTGATGCAGCTTCTCCAGTTTCAGAGGCGAACAGCTGCTGAACCAGTGTTCCTATTACGACTTTGTGCCATTCCAGAAAAAGGTCACGGGAAGCTAAATTAAGCATCAAATCACAGAGCGTCTGAGGCACAGGACAAGAGGAGTTAAAGGCTAAATCTACGGCTTACAGAGCATTGAAAGTAACGGTGACGAGCGGGCGCTGATCAGACAACTGCTTTTGGAATTGCTTTGGAAGTGGCTTTCTAATTAGACAGTTAATGCACATATATTTATGATACTGTGGATTAGTAATTTCTCATAAATCCCAAATGAAACATTTCAAAGCAGTGAGTTTCTTTAGAAATGCATGAGGAATGTCCAACCTCAGCTCTTCCTTTAGCTCTCGTTAATGACAGCTGCACTTTCACTGGAACTGCCAACCCCCCCTCCCCCCCCCCACAACAGTGCATTCTTGTGCCTTCACCTACCTTGAGCATCACCTCCTGATGTCAGGACTGCAATTGCCCGTCCGACACCCATCTTGGTAGGGTCCAGTCCTGATACCTGTGTCTGGGACATGATTAAAGCTGCTTCAGGGAGCTAAGCAACCGGGGGAAGACAGAGCTAACCTGACGATTACACTACTTTCCCAGGAGAAGACTCATGTGGAGGGAAGTTTTTATAGTACAGCTTTCTGCCCCTTACGCACCCCCCCCCCCTTCCTTTACGCATACACGCACACAGAAACACACACACACACGCCTGCACAACTAAATATAAGTGAGGATTTGCTGCCTTCACTCTTACTATGCACTGGTGAATAAGTCAGGTGACTTTGACCTAGGATCTAAATGAGAACTTGAACAACATATGATCTACATCATGTCACATGAATAAAGGTCAAACGTGCAGCTTTAAAGGTGTATCCTATTTTAAAAAGTCCTTTTAATTCCTTTGGTAAAACTAGGCATTTGCTTTGCAAAATGTTATAAAGTCGGAAGTGTTTCTGTTAATATAAGAAAATGTTAAAGGTGCAGTTTGTAAATAAAAATGTAGTTTATACTGGGGTTGACAATTCAGAGACCTGGTCATCCTGGATGACCAGGCTACCTAATTGAAAAGAAAGTTCAACAGATAAAAAAAAAAAAAAGAAATAAAATCACAACCTATTTAGTGCGCATATTTAAAAATGACACTCATTTTGAACTCATTTAAATTTGCGTATATTCGCTCATCGTCTACACCACTTTATCCTGTATACAGGGTCGCAGGTAGTCTGCAGCTTATCCAAGGAGAAATAGGGCATGAGGCGAGGTGCCAGTCCATCGCAGGGCATGCACACATACAGTACACTTAGCAATCTAGGAACGGCAATTAACCTAATCTGCATGTCATTGGCCTGTGGAAGGAAACCGGAGTACCCGGAGGAAACCCACCAAGCACGGGGAAAACACGGGATTCGAGCCTGGATGCTGGAGGTGCAAGGCGACAGTACTAACCACTATGCTGCTTTAAAAAAAAACACACACACATATAGCATTTCTGCGATTGAGAGAAAATGAATGTCTAGAAAGCTATGTTTTATGAATTTAAAGCAAATGAACACATCTACAAAAACAATACAGCAACTTCTGTCGTCAAGAATCATCAGCATTATTACCTTAATCTTTTCTGAAGTTTTTTTTTTTTTTAAGGATACCGTAGGCGCTTTGGAAAAATGTTAAAAGTAGCCTTAAAAAAAACTAAAGTCCAAATAGAGAAGACTTGCATTTTACCTGAAATTGAAGACGTACCTGTTGGATGAGTTAGTGACAGGAAAGATGGAAAGGCAGGAGCCTTAGGAGGATATACCAGATGATGACCGTCTAGACAGTTCAGATGAGGAATCACACGCAACTACACAGAGTATGAGTACATTTCGCTTTTGTTGCGGTTTTATTTAATATGTCTTATCTGATAGTACACATTGTTACATACTGTATTATCTACATTTATCTTAAAAGAGACTCTCTATGCGTGAAAGGCCGGCCGCTGAAGTATTTACATCTTTCCTGGTAAGATATATTTTATGTGCCCATTACACTTAAAAATATATCTGGTCAGAGAAAAGGACGTACGGTAAGGGTGAATTATTTTACCCTGACACTGCAACAGGCTGTCCTCTTTTGGGTCACAGATAAAAACCTTTGTTCCAAAAGTGAAATAATCTTAATATCATTTACTTGATGCATTCAAAAATGATCACTAAAACTAATGTCAATAAAATGTTGAAATGGATCACTTTCTTTAACATGGTCCAGGTCATCCATGCGTCCGCTTTGACAAATGACATTGACCTGGAGGTTTATTTTAAGCCTAGAATTTTTCAAACAATGACTGGGAAAGCCGATTTCTGTTAATGTGGATTTGAATGCTGTTCAAGCCTGGGATTAGACTTTATCTCTGTCTGGGAAAACCACCCATAAGTTAGTTACCATTTTAGTCTAGTCACGTTTCGAGATGACAAAACTCTAGGAATGCATGGAACATGAGAGGTTTTTCTTACCCAGAGGTCTACCCAACCAATTTATCAAATCGTCCACAGATCTCTATATAGATCTTTAATACATCATCGTTTTAAATACAGTGGAACCTCGGATTGCGAGTAACTCGGTTTACGAGTGTTCCGCAAGACGAGCAAAGATTTTTAATACATTTTGACTTGAAAAACGAGCATGTCTTGGTTTACGAGTGCCGAGTTTTTTGACACCGACACACACACACACACACTCTCTTGCCTTTACACCCCCCCTCCCCGGCTTCACACACACTCTGCTCTGTCGCGATTCTTTTCAAAGGTAAGGTGCTGGTTCATTTGTTTTTTTTACTTTACAGCAGTGATTCCGTTAGTGTGCGCTCACGCGAGTGTCATTAGAGAGATTTCTTTTTTCCCGTTAAAACAGTGTTTCCGTTGTGTGTGTGTTTGTTGTGAAACTTAAAAAGCGAGGTGAGGGGAGGGAAGAGGAGTTTTACTGTGTAAGATGAAGCAAGGGAAGGGGCTAATTCCACACACACACACACACACACACACACACACACACACACACACACACACACACACACACACACACAGCGCCTGCGTGCACAAACGGAAACACTTATCTGTTGGGATTTATTTTAACTTTTTTTTTTAAAGGTAAAGCACAGGTTAGTTTGTTTTATTTTTACTTTATATATTGTATTAATTATTTTTCTGTATTTATATTTTTGGGCTGTGGAACAAATTATTTGAGTTTTCATAATTTCTTATGGGAAGGTTTGATTTGGTTTACAAGTGTTTTGGATTATGAGCCCCCTTCTGGAACAAATTATGCTCGTAATCCAAGGTTCCACTGTACTTTTAAACTCAAGTTTATTAGGTTAACCATTTGTCTTTTATTAACGTGTTTCCTGTCTGGATATTCGTATTAATCCTAGACAAAGAAGTGCAACAGATTTGTGTCAAGCTTTCTGCAAACTGCTTCTTCAACTCACATTTCATGAATCATAAATGAAAGAAAACGTCTTAAAAAAAAAAAAAAAAAAAAAAAAAACACTGACTGAGCAATCGACTGATTTCATGAGTCAAGACCAGTTAGCTCTGTATAGTTCATGTGTAAAATCCTTTGGTGAAATAAAAGTCTTAGACAACAGTACGTCTTGAAATATTGTGTGTGTTTATTATTAAATATAGACAATATCATTTCAAAAGATATTTTCCAGAGCAAGAAATGAGCTGCAAAACAGGCAGATTTGCTTCCACGAGGAACAATGTGATGCTTTCTTTCTGCATTTCTAAACGAAAATCAATAACTAGAGTCGCTGAATGAACAAAGAAGCAGTGAAGGTTTGTCAAATTTAGTGTTAAACATTATAATAAAAAGTAATCTCGCAAGCTTCATGTTAAAATGCAGTTACAGCATAGAAGACCAGGGAGTTAATCATCAGTGTGGGCATAATTATGGCACATACTCTAGTAGATCTACAAAACAAATAAAAAATAAAAATAAAAAAAACACTGTTTGGAAAGCACCAAGAGCAAACCTGTTTTGGCAAACTATTCTGAATCACACTGGGGGGGGGGGGATGGGGGGGGGGGGTCACTTTTGTTGCTTCATATATTCAATATGTAGTGACCCTGACGACTCTGTTGTCAATAGTTATACTGCAGTACGGTCATACTGTTCAGACTGGAGGAATGACCATCAAGGTCACAGCTGTAAGATGTAGAGCCAGAAACCATTCCTTTACTGATGAAGGAAATCATCACAAATATTCAGATGAGTGCATTCAGTCTTCATGCTTCGGTTTGAGAGGAGAGCAGTGGAACAGGACTGAGGCTCTGCAATGTCACCATAATGGGCATAAAGCACTGGGAAGAGGGAGAAAGGAAAGAGAAAGCAACTAATTAGTCATCATCGTCATCGCGATGGGGTATTCTAGAGGTAATTAAAGTATAAATTACATGAAGTCCAGTTGAGCAACTAACACTACTCACTGAATTCCCTTTTATTCTTTAACCATAAGTGATTAGTGTATGGTAATAACTATTATGGTTCATCTGTTAAGTTCCCATCAATGCACCTTAATCTACAGGCTTTTAAGTTGTCCACCTGACTGCACTGGTATGATAAATGTACCTTACAGTACTTCTCTCATTTTGCATGTTATATACAGGTACCTACGTTCCCACCAGGATATACAATTATGTACCATGGTGTGAAAAAGTATTTGGAATGTATTTGTAATTCCTTTATATGACGGCATGATGTGTTGCTAAAAGATCTTTGATCTTTTAGTGTGCATTACTTTGGCAGACGGAGTCAGACAGAGACAGAGTTACATGACTTCTTGATTCAACAGATCTGGCAGTAATCAGGCCTGGGTGTAATTAATTAAAATAAATAAATAAATAAATAATTAAAAATATATACATTTTCAATTATGTTATTTTTGTGTAATATTAAAATTAGTTTATTAATCTCAAGGGAGAAAAAAGAGAGAGAAGGGTGCCAATACTTTTTCATGGCACTGTCCATAGAAACACTATATTCTTATTATTACGCAACACTTCACTTGTTAATGCACCTTATTTCTCCATTTCAGATTCCCACTTGATTGCACTACTGTAAACAGTGTATCATAGGGTTTTAATACTTAAAAAAAAAAAAATTATTCTAAACATTTTATTGTGTTAAATAGAAATCCGAGCAACTCACAGTGGAATCCTGAAGGACGAGCGTGGAGGCCACGGGGTTGTAGCAGCGGGGCTGAGTCGGCCATGACTGCTGGCGGGAAGTGTACATCGCGCATTCTTCATCCAGAAACAACTCCTCCAGGGTCGGGAGACGCCGTTTCAGAGCGCACATGGCTAAGTTGAGGCTGGAAGCTGCATCGAGACCCATAAACCGTCATACAAGCACACAAAAACAAAACGCTTTGGATCATACTCAGTGTAACTCATGTAACTTTACCTTTTGTCTTGCATAGTTTGCCAGGAGTTACTGGCCTTTCAGTCTGGGAGTCGAGCAGGCTGTGTGATCTGCTGGTTTGGTCGGTGCATGGCTGTAGCTGTGCCGAATGCTGGGAGGCAGTCTGAGCTCTAGTCTGAGCCAACAGCTTCTGACCAGATGAAAACACGATGACGGACTGCCTGTGTGGTGCCTGGATGAACGGCTGCACTGCTGGGATCTTCTCTTTCTCTGAATGGCAGCTGTGCGTTTTTACATCAGCGCCACCTTCACGCCTTACATTTTGTTCAGCCTAGGAGGAAAAAAACAACAAAAAAACATAATGAATAGACAGAAAGAGTAAAGCAGGTAGGTCATGTCCAGCAATCACCACTTGTCCACACAGAAAAAAGCTAAATGTTATTTGTCTTACATCCTGGTGATGTTCCAGCGGATGACCCAGAGTAACCTCGCCTCCAGCGTCCTTCATCCGCTCGCTCCCCACATGCTCGGGTTCTTCCTGGAATAACCTCTGAACCACTTCCTCCTGCCACAGATTCACACTTTAGTTCACCATTATTACTTTTAACACATTGCAGTTGCTACCTGGATTCCCATCTGGATTGATGGATGGATTTATGGGTTTATGGTAAAAAACTCATGAGGTTAAATGAAGAGATAAAAACACATCATGTGTCATGGCTGTTTTTTTTGTTTGTTTTTTTTGCAAAACACCACTGTGATTCATTATTTTCCTGTTATCGGATGTCCCATCGTGTTGTATTCCTTCCTCATGTCTTTCAGAATGGTTAACAACTTTCTCGGTCTCTTACTTGCTGCTGGGAAGAAGGGGCGATGCTGGGAGCTTGAGTTTCATCAAATCCAGGAGAGATGCAGGGTGTCTTTTGCGCAGGATTTAGCCTTTTCTAATAGACACAAATGTATACACAGACGCACATTATGTCACATATGTGCACAGATCTGAAAAAAAATAAATAAATAAATGGACCAAACCATGTTCTGAACTGACCACAGACTGAGATCGGGAGACAGGAACCCGCTGTGGCGTCCATTTCCTGATTGGAGTTTGTATTACAGAAGCAGCTTCATATAGGAGAAGCACACAGAGAGCTCGAGTTATTTTAATGTGCATTTATTCTCTATTGCTGGATGCTCCTTCATTGGATCGAATATTCAGCAGCAATAACAAGAAAACCTCTTACCTGTGTGTGCAGTCTCTTCAGCTCTAGTTCTCTTCACTGGTACTCTTTGAGCCTAAAGCAGACAATGGTACGTTTTAATTCAATGCTTTTAAACCTAAAAATGCTGCTCCACTGATAACCTTTCAAGAACATAATCCAGTCAGTCATAGCATTAAAAACACTGAAGTTCATGACATTTATTTTCTATTTACAGTGGCACCCATCAAGGGTTGGGATATATTAGACACCAAGTGCACAGATGGTTATCAAAGGCTGTGTTCACATTTCAAACCACAGATTATTATTTTTTTGGTCAGACTGGCGCACATCGATACGTCTGAAGTTTGTGCTACCATTCGTTAATTTCAAATAATAATAATACACACACACAGTCAGCCAAAATGTATACCCTTCAGGAAAAAAAACAGCATTATGTAAATTATATTAATATAACATTAATAACATTATCATATTATCATAATTATATACTGTACATATCAATATATAGCATATAACAATACATTTAGTATTAAAATAAATACACACACACCCACATATACCCACACAAACGTACACCCACACTATATTGCCAAAAGTATTTGCTCGTCTGCATTCACAAATGCCTATGAACTTGAGTAACCACCTCTTATCCTCAATCCAATTCTTAATCCATGAGGTTTACTCTAATGGTAAAGGCCCACCCTATGCAACTATAACAGCTTCAATTCTTCTGGGAAGGCTTTCCACAAGATTTAGGAGTGTAATTCATGGGAATATTTGACCATTCTTCCAGAAGTGCATTTGTGAGGTCAGACACTGACGTTGGACGAGAAGACCCGGCTTGCAGTCTCCACACTATCTCATCCTAAAAGCTGTTCTTCCACAAGTTCTTCCACACCAAGCTCGCGTTTATGGACACTGCTTTGTGCACTGGTGCGCTGTCATGTTGGAACTAAAAGGGGCCGTCCCTAAACTGTTCCCACAAAGTTGGGAACAAGAAATTGTCCGAAAAGTCTTGGTGTGCTGAAGCATTAAGACCGGAGCTATGGGACCTAGACCAACTCCTGAAACACAGCTCCACATCACAATCACAGAGAAGAATGCTACTTTAACATGTAATTATTTAACATAATTTTATTTCATTATTAAAATTAAGTCATTTAGTCACAATATTTCGCGGTATTTCTTAATATAATTTTTTTATATTAAAAGTTTAATTTGAATTTCCTTTTTGACTTCGTTTATGGTTCTGCTCGCTTTTGCTTTCTTTATCTTAGGTTTGATAATATTTGCTGTTGATGGGTGTATGAAGGAGTCCATTTCAGCTTTTTTCCTCTCTTTTATAGACTCCTTACATCATTCATCAAACAATGGGATCAAGTTGAGATGTTTTATTAGGAGATGTTCTGTTGTCTTCTCTACAGATATAATTGTCTGTTCATGCTGACAAATTGTTAAGTCAATTGCGGAGTATGTTCCATGACCTGAATGTAGATATGTATTTGATCCATCATTTAAAAAGACAGGGTATGGTTATCAATAAAATCTTCGATACCCTTTTCTTTTACATTGCAACGATTACTATCCCAAAGGTAGTTATGGCTATTTAAATCTGGCATTAAGATAAAGTGAGATGGAAGTCTCACAACAAGATGGTCCAGGTCCAACTCCAGGACAGTTTCATTGGATGATGAGATTGTCGGTCATCTATTTAGAAAGAACAGGAACAGCTGCCTTTTTTCTGCCTTTAAGAGATGGACGTCTTCTAAGATGTTCACTATCATTTCTGCATCTTTAATTTGTCTTGTCTTTGAAGTATTATCCTTTGGTTGAGTAGTACCTGACTCCCTGTTGCTTTTTCGTTCTCGGTTGTTCAAACGAATGTCATTAGAAGGAGATGCGCACTGAACTCCTCTATTCTTTTTCCTTGGGAGAGGATTATTATGGTTAATAGTTTGGGGTTTATCTTTATGCATCCGGGTGATATCTGTACGGCAATCAAAAAGTTCTCACAGTGTTTTTGACCACACAAGCAAAGGTTTTGTTCAAAGCAAAAACAGATGTGTTTATTGTGCAACCACGTTTTAAACCACGTCCCAATTTTCAACGATTAAATCTCCTCCAGTGAAAGGATTGGATTGAAGAGACCTGCTGAAACACTAAGATACCCAATCAGAATTCTTTCACCAGGATGCACTATGGGAAAAAGGCAAGCAGACAGAGGGAGTTCTGCTGAGAAACCTCGACTCCCGCCATTCATGTGGATGTTACTTTGACACGTCCCACCTACCTAAACCTTACAGCAGACCAAGTCTTAAATGTATACAAGATAGCTTAAACTAAACTTAAATAGATAGCCAGATAACTTCAGAGATCAGTTGGAGTCCAGTTTTGACGCATCGGAGCTGTTTTTGTGACCTACACAATACTATGCAGGTGGTTTTAATGTTCAGGCTAATCTTTGTACATGAAGCATGTACTCACTGTGCAAATGGAGGTGGGGCAGACAGACATTCTGAGCAGACTGCCTGTTGTAATTCCCTCATTACCGAGAATACTACGGAGTGCTGATGGGTCAGGAGAGAACGACACCGCACCTGCATCTTTAAAGAAAATTGCAAACACAATATGTTTTGGTTATGAGATATTCTTTGCCAGTTTTACATTTTCAGATTAGACTTTTATTCTTTTCACTATGCAATGTGGCAAGAATAGAGACGAGACTGCTTTCACAGAAAAAAGAAAACAGACCAGCTGCTGAGGCTTCTGACGGAGCTTTCTTTATAGGTACTCTCTGAGCCTGATGGACATAAAACACAGCATGTCAATCAACCTCTATAGATAGAAAACACATTAAATGAACACTGCAGCTTTTTCATTTGTAGAGCATGTGGGATTACGACATGATTTCATGCACAGAGTAAAGAACCCCTTAAAATGGAAGTAAAGCCGTAGCAGTAAGAGTCAGAGATAGTGCTGTAGCAGTCAGGGGAGACGGCGTAGCGGGAACAGTCAGGGGAGGCGGCGTAGGCTCTTCTCATATGAGGTCTTATCTCAATATCTAAAACTGACAAATTAACCTTTTATGCAAAAATAGGCTACCTTTTAAATAGCTAAAAATGACAGAGCTAATTGCTATTATTGTTGGAAAAATTGCTGTGATATAAAAGGAATAAAACGCTTTTGGTTTTGCTGATATGTGAAAATAATCAGCATTGGGGTGTGAAGTAATAGGAACTCTGCTTGTAATTCATCTTTTCAGAGGTGGATCTCCTCATGTGGCCTGACTGTACCAGTATAATTGGAATTGCTTTTACTATACTGCATCAGTGTTGCACCTTTCCTTATGTCTGGCCAAGTTTCAGCTAGGAAGGTTTTCTCTATTTTCAGTACATTTATACATTACATTATACAGTATTCCTTTAGGACCATAACTGGAATACGAGTTATTAAAAAAAAAAATAATAAAATAAAAACTTACAGAGAAAATCGAGGTTGCTCTCCCTGAGCGGCAGGCTCTGGGTGTCATTGTGTGTTTCAATCCATCATTCTGCAGAATACGGCGGAGGGCTGATGGGTCAGGAGAAAATGTCACAGCACCGCCTAAAATCAGACAAATCCATACATCTCAAAACGCTTCAAATAAACTAAAACACAAACAAACAAAAAAAAAGAATAAGGTGTATTGGCTGTTTCACAATAATTGCTTGCAGAATCCCTCATCAAACCTCTAGACTTGCGGATGATGATCAGGCCATGCGAAAATGCATCTCAAATTTCAGTTAAGTTCATATGAAGCTCTTGCAGTCCCACTGAGCTAAACTGAGTCAGTATCTTTCAAAGTTGAGGTACGTTTACTACAAATTTACAAACTGGGTGGTTGAAATTTAACTTTAGGATTAATCAGGTACAGTAAATACGTACGTGTGTGTGTATGTACGCATGCATCTATTCATTTATCCATGCAATACTTCAAAACTATGAAATATCACATATGGTATTGTACACGTAATTGCATAATTACAACAGTTGTTATTTTAAGACATGAAGCTCAGCTGTTCTGGAACAGTTCTTGAAAGTAAAGCATTATCAAGGGCATTTGCAAAACCCATCAAGCACCATGATGAAACTGTCTCTCATGAAGACCTTCCCAGGAAAGCGAGACCAAAACCTCTAACTTCCTCTGCTGCAGAGGAGAAGTTCATTTAGAGTCACCGGCCTCAAAATCACCAATTAACAACCAGCACCTCAGATTAGAACCGTTATGAAGGCCTTATAGATCATAAGTAGCAGACACATCTCAATATATCTCCTGTTCAAAGGAGATTGTTGCATATTTTGGATGCCTTCAAGATTGTTTGACATTGTAGAAAGAAATAAAAATCAGGAACGACCATGGAATTAGAAGGAAGGTGCAATTTACCTGCAGTTTCTCCATCTGATGCTGCTGCGTGTGTCTGATTCCTTCTAATAGGCACTCTCTGAGCCTTAAAAGAATAAGTGTGGTTGGGAAGATAAAAATGACCATGTTCAGAGATCACTTAAACACTTGATGAAGTTGCATTGTTAAAAAATACTTAATTTTTTTTTTTAATGAAAAAACAACAGCCGAATTCAGAGTGATGTTTAGTACATTTATATATTAGAACCATTGTTTGGAGAAATGCCACTTTCATAGGCTACAGATGCTACAGGTCAAGATTAGACTTAAAAATGCTGCAGTATTCCTTTAGGACTATAATTGGAGTATGACTTACAGAGCAAACCGAGGTTGTTGTCCCTGAGGGGCAGACTCTGGGCGTCATTGGCTGTTTCGCTCCCTCAGGAGAGAACGTCGCAGCATCTCCTAGGTCAGACAGATCCCATCATTTCAAAACGCAGTATTAACAGGCATTGTTTCAAAAGGGAATGATGGGTAATGGCAGTTTCACAAGAAGTGCTTGCAGAATCCCACATCAAACATCTAGACATACAAATAGTCATACATTAAGGGGATCGTTAATATTTGTATTTATTTTTGAGGTGCATATAAGTACATTCAAGGTCTTGATCATTAGAAATCTTTCTGCGCTGCAGACGTTTGTCGAGTGGAATGTCAATTCCACAACCCAGTCACGAGCAAAAATGCATTACGAAATTCAGCTGAGACTCACATGAAGCTCCTCCAGTACACCTTTCAATGTTACGGTCTATTAAGTAGAAATGTACCATTTTTTTTTTTCTTTCCCAGGATCCGCCGTATGGTAAGTACGATTACTTACATTGTACTCGCGGTTCCAGATGACAAACTTCACGGTGGGTGTACAGAGCAGGCAAATTAATAATAATAACAAGACCTAAAGTCACGTACAGTATATGCACCTCAATTCTGATTCAAGATAGAATGGAAAGAAAAAAATCCAAACCATCCCTTTAACATAAAATGAAGGAGCAATTTACCCGCAGGTTCTCCACCTGATGCTGCAGCGTGTGTCTGAGGCTTTCTAATTGGTACTCTCTTAGCCTGAAAAGCAAAGCAGAAACGATAATGTACCTCTCAAACCTATAATAAGCCAAAAGACAAATAAAACCAAAACGCTTTCAGTAGTAAACTCACAGAGCAAATGGAGGTGGCTCTGCCTGAAGGGCAGGTAGACAACTTTGGTGTCGACCCGAATTTAACCCCCTCATTCAGCAGAATACTGCGGAGGGCTGACGGGTCAGGGGAGAACGGCACCGAATTTTCTAAAAAAAAAAAAAACCAGAACAGATAACCTTGTTAGCATTTCGTGAATAATTTCGGATTTGTCTGAGCAAATAAGTACTTTAAATTAGGCATTATATAATGCAAAGGGTTTTAAACTGGTCATAATTCGAGTACTTCCTCACACTAACCTGATGTGGTCTCGGCACCCCAATACCCCTGCTTCTTCTTCTTTACAGAGACTCTCTGAGGCTAAAACATTATTGTTTTGTTAGTCATACATTACACATCAAAGCAGTTGTCTAGTCAGAGTCAAAAATACACAAGTACTCCTTATGCACTAACCGACGATCATATTAAAAAATAAATAAATAAAATCTTTGGAGTCAAAAAAGCAAATACTTAAGATTTTTTGACTGGAAAATTACTGCAATGATTAATATGTTTAATCTGGGAACGATTCCTTTAACCCTAACTGATGCAGTGAGTAGTTCCTCATTTCTTAAACAACCTCCAAGGCTGTGGAAAAGATATTAATGTGTTTCAGTAGGGTCTAATTACTGGCCTCAATCAGCAAAGAAAATATTGAAATTACTGGAATTAGGTTTAGATCCGTCCAGCTGATTATTAAAAGCTGGACGGACAACGCTAAGCCGTCAAATTCATGGAATAAATGTGGTTGGGGGGGGATGCCATGATCAGTTGGTGAAGTTGCATTGGTTAAAAAAATATAATAAAAATAAATAAATAAAAATGGGAAAACGAAGGGGAAAAAAATTAGAGTTACTTTTAATAATGAAAGTAAGAGCATATTTCTGTATGCAAACAATTTGGCAGGAACTTACAGCGCTGGGAGTAATCAGCTGTTTGGCCATAAAATACCCACTTGTTAGTGAAACCTATCAGAAAAAAAGCTTCAGTTTGCTAGGAGCATAAAGATTGGACTTTGGAGGAAAGGGGAAGAAAAAAAACAAACAAACTATAACCAACTATAGTGATGCTTGCCATTAGGTTTGTACATCTATGATGAGCATACATATAAATTATATTAGTTTTAACTTTACTGTGAATGTACAAAGTAAATTCACAAATGAAAGCACAATATTTACACCAAATCAAAACTACAGGTATAGGTGTAAAGCTAGTGGGGTTATTAGGAGATGCTCGAGCTGGTTATCCAAAGGAAACAAATCTAGAATTACAAAAGGACACCACTACTGGGTCACGTCACAGGAGCACACGCGACAGTTTTTGCTGCTTTGCATGTTTTAGAGTGCAGAAAACTAAAGTATGTGATTTTTCCATATAATAATGGCTTGATATTAAGAAACTGGTTCCAAATACAAATGCCACACATGAAGCCAATACACACCTGACCATAGAACAGCTGAGCAGTGTGAAAAGAGGTAATTTATCTTGATATACACACACACCTATATATACACACCTATACACACACACACACCTATACACACACACACACCTATACACACACACACACCTATACACACACACACACCTATACACACACCTATACACACACCTATACACACACCTATACACACACCTCTACTCTACTACAGCAATCAAACGCTTCCTATAATTGCTGAGCAGCTTTTTGCACGTCTCCACTGGTATTTTTGCCCATTCATCTTTAGCAATGAGCTCCAACTATTTCAGGTTGGAGGGTCTCCTTGCCATCACCCTGGTCTTTAGCCCCCTCCACAGATTCTTGGATTTAGATCAGGACTCTGTCTGCCCCACTGCAAAACGTTAATGTTTTTGTCTGCTAACCATTTCTTCACCAATTTTGCTGTGTGTTTTGGGTCGTTCTTGTGCTGAAACGTCCACTGGTTTCTCTGCAGACTGCCTGACGTTGTTGTTGAGAATGTTGATGTATTTCTCTTTTTTCATGGTGCCGTTTACTGTGATTAGGTTCCCTGGTCCACCGGCTGACAAAACACCCACAAAACATTCGGTTCCCACCACCATGTTTGACAGCGGGGATGGTGTTCTTAGGGTTGAAGGCTTCTTTTTTTTTTCTTTTTTACGGCAAATGAAGGCTACATCATTGTGGCCAAACAATTAGATTTTTGTTTCATCGGACCATAAAACAGAAGACCAGAAGTCAGAGAGAGGTAAGAAGAAGACTTCTGGTCTTCTGTTTTATGGTCCGATGAATCAAAAATTGAATTATTTGGCCACAATGATGGGTTGGGAAGGGTATGAATAATTTTGGACGTGCCACTTTTGGTTCAAATGTAAATAAAAGATGAGTAATAATTTTTTCCACATTTTCTTGTACATCAATACATACATATTGTACTGTATGCTTGTTTATGTATGTACAGTACATACAGAATCGATACAGATTCATTATAAATGTTGAAAAATACAAACCAGGAAAACGGTAGAGCCTTGTCCAGCCGGACATGTGGAAACGCGTGGAGTCCGACTACCAGCTTCTGCATTACCCTGTTCTTCAGAGCCGCCTGCGGATTCAAGAAAGCTCTAATTATTACTTTACGGTAGTTCTATATTTTAAATGTAAAATGTTCATAGGCGTACATTCTGTCCTGATGAATTGATGTCGTGGATAAGGGCTGGGCAATGAGAAACCCACGACCAAGGACAGGCACGCATTTTGAAAATGGAAAGGAATCAACCGGATACACTCAGTAGTGATGATCCTAAACATGGCCCTGTAGTCTATGATTTTATTGATTGGTGTAAATCTTCATTTTTAAATATTAATGAGGCAAAAGCAAAGGAGATTTTCCACTGTTGTAACTGACAATCAGGCTGTGGAATTGGTGCAGCAGGACAAGTATTTGGGCTGTGTGTGTTCATAAACAGATTGTGTTAGTTGAAGGTGAGCCATCACATCTGAAAACCCAGTAAACAAAGAGAAGAACCCTGTTGTGGACCATCGTATCACTCACCTGTTTGAGGAGTCTGTATAAAGCCTTTACTGCTTGGAAGACAATCTTCAGGTTTTGAAGAAAATCCTCCATCCGTGGTACGTTCTGTTTGCACAAGTGTGATATTTCCTAATTTTGTGCTCAAGTCCTTCTGAATGGCCAACGTCAGGTCATTACCTTTCTCTGGGTTATTCAGTTCAAATGTTGTAGTTCTGAGAATCGCTGTGCTTAGAGAGACTTTATTAGTAACTGCACTGTTGTTTGCATGGTCTGCAGATTTGTCTCCCGAGCCAGTATTTAGTCTAGCAGCTCCGGTTTGAGTTCTGTGTTGAAAGGCGGTCACGGGTTTCACCAGTGTATGTTGAGTCAGATGGGTTGTGAGATTTCCAGGCTTGGTTGCGGGTTCAGAGCAAGCTTCGGTGTGCTTCTGGTTGCGAGTCCGAGACTGCGAAAAATTGAAAGGGACAGGCTTGGTGCAGGCCTTCTTCTTTTGAGCTTTACCCTACAAAAGTAAATCGATCAAAAAGTAAAATTAGAAAGTGACAGGCGTGTACACTTTCACAGTGAATTATCCGTGTGGTCAGGACATAAACAGTACTGTCAACTATTAATCATCTTTACAAATAATCATCGTCATATCCATGTCTTCTAAGCTGCCATAAATAATTTTTTTGAGAGAAATCTCTCAATTTAGGACATGAAATAAATGGTATTGGTTTCTTTTGTAAGGTTGGAATATGGAAATATATGGAAAACATGGAAAACCAATTGATGACTTATTGAGTACTTAAAGAAAACAAAGATCATTTTAAGGGTTTAAAGTGCTTTGGAAAGATATTGAACCTTTTTGTAATCATTAAAAAAAAAAAAAAATTGGAAAAAAATGGTATTTCATTAACCATCACTTCATCTTCAGCTAAAGAGAGTGATGCAGCAGTGCTTACTCTTTCAATCCAGTGGTTCCCAAACTTGGTCCAATAGGACGCCTGTCATGCGGAGTTTACTGTTTGCCCTGCTCCACCAATCCTACATCTATTAACAAATCACTATTAATTAGCTAATTAGTTAAATACGGTGTGCTTGGAAATGTGCAGAGCAGGAGTCCTCCACAACCAGGGTTGGTTGGGAACCACTGCTGTCTGGCTCTCTTGCATCCTCGTCTGTCCTGTGCTCAAACATAAGCGACAAAAGCTTCAACTTTCATGCTGTTACTGCCAGAAGAGTCTTGTATTTGTCCTCTTACAGATCATGAACAAGCCAAGTCAAAGCAAGCTTGCACGTCAGCACAACCATGTTGAGCTTTAAGTACAAACGTTGCTATCTTTACTGCCTCTTTTTTCAGATTTTACATTATTAGGGCCCAAGCACTATGACTATGTCATCATAGTGTGTGAAGGGTCCTACTGTTTTCCTAAGGATTACTATTTTATTCACCACCATTTTGGGCTTTTGATATCTCAATCAGGTTAGCTGGGACGATGCCTTAAACGTATGCCAAAACGTGGTTACTAACTTTCTGTGGGACATCATATTGATCATAATGAGCAACATCATGGTGTGATGCTTTTTTTTCAGCATCTGGGGCTTTTTGGAGGTTTAAACAGAAAATTCCCCTTTTCTAAAACCATGTCATAATGGTATTGGAAAGCCCCCTTTAAATGCATGTGCCCACTGCGGCCACTGTCTTTCCGGGGGGTCCGGGTGGCGATGACGCAGGGTGCTTGGGCCCGCTCATCGTTGCTTGCAACTATATTTATGACATTGAAATTCTCCATTAAAGTGTAAAGGGAGAAAACTAAACTCTCAATCATTTCTTTCCTTTAATATAAATGATTTGATTCTGAGAGAGAATTTTCCTGCAAATGCTTTCCACGGTTCATTAAACAGAATCAGATCTTACCAGGAGAGGCCTTTCTTCCCATCTCTTATTAGACGGAATTGAAGAAAGGTCCGTCACAGCCGTCTGCAGCGATTTGGCGAGTACAGGAAGCCTACTGACCGCGGCCTGTTTATTTACCCCCTTTGCGGGTTTGGCAGATTCATTCGGGTCTTTGTTTTCAGCTCCTCTTTCGGACGACTGAGCAGTGAACAGCTTGACCCTTGAATTCTCAGGAACTTTATTTAGGTCCTGATGCTTCAAAATCCTGTGTGGATTAAAAGATTTAAAGAGATACATGAAACTTTGCAGTTCGTATGTCAACAAATCACCTAACATGGTGGCAAATGTGGCCTTTTTATATATATATATATAAAAAATAAAAAAAACATTGATTTACCCCACATGATCCTTCTGGCTTGCGTTGACGGGCCGCAGTGCTGATGCTGAGGACGCCATTGAGCCAGTGATGCTGGGTTTCTCTAAATGCAGTTAAAAAAAAAATCATGTTACAGATTAATAAAAGGCAATAATGTACAATAATAATAACCTGCATGAAAAAAAGAACAGGAAACTACACCAAATACCATTCAGGACGTTAATGCATTACAGTTGTCGTATCCACATGAGCATTAAATTAAAACATAAACTATAATCATGAGTTATTGACACTTTTCTGTACTTTCACTTTACTCTGCCCACTCCTTAGCCCGACTGCTAGCTGTTACAGCTCTATAATTAGTTCGCTATTAATAGTAAACGATTTATTTTCCAAACCTGCTCATACATACCAGTTTTACTTAACACTTCAACTCAAAATCCTTGCTTATTTCGTTCCCTTAACAAATTAACGCGCAAAACGACTTCTGAACCCCCACGCCAAAAAAAAAAAAAAAAAGCTTGTTGATTTTCGGGGTATACCAGGATTTGTAAAAAGCACACATTTTCATTGGCTAAAACCTACCCTGCTTTAACCAATCACCGCGCTTCATCACTACTGTTATGGAAACCAAAATGCGGCTTTAAACCATGTGACATTTAAGCGCTTCCTCTTTCCGTAGGCGGAGTTTACGGTGAGGGAGTGGCATTGCCCCCAAGTGGCTGAAATATGGTACTACACCAAAGCAACAAAAATGCACGGTACATATTACATACTAATATACATACTGTATATTAGGGCTGAGAGAAATTAATGCTTGCAGTAAAAAGGGATTGTTTAACAGACTAAACAAAACATTAACTTCGTTCCTTCTCCTTTCTCGATAAAGTTGTCTCCAGCAGCGTCATTTTAACGTGTTCTTCTGTGTGGTACTACCACTGACCACTAGGGGCGCTCGCCGTAACGATTATCCCATTCAGCAAGTTGCTTTCAGTTGCTATCAGGTTATGTTTTAGGGCACACAAATTCAGTTTGAACTTACTTAAATGATCTTGTTATAGAAACGAACATTTATTACGTCACAGGTTATAGTCAAAGTAATAAAACGACTGTAAGAAACACATTGTATTGAATTCTGATATTTTGTTCATTAATAAATGGTTGTTTGGTGGGGTGGCACAGTGGTGTAGTGATTAGCACTGTCTCCTTGCACCTCCAGGGTTGAAGGTTCGATTCTTTCCTTGGGTCTGCGTGTGTGGAAATCGTATGATGTTCTTGGTTGGGTTTCTCCTCACAGTCTAAAGACATTAAAGTATGGCTAATGGTTTGGTAATGTTTTGGCAGAGGGGTATACGTACAGTGGAGCACCGCGCCACTTCGCACATGTTTTACACCAGATGCCCTTCCTGATGCAACCCACCTTTTTTTATCCGGGCTTGGGGCTGGCACTGCATCCAGTGACCTGAATTGTTTGGACTAATTGCCGTTCCCAAATTACCCGTTGTGTTTGTGTGTGTGTGTGTGTGTGAGTCTGCAATGGATTGGTGTCCCCTCCTTTTACCCAAAGTCTCCTGGGATAGGCTCCAGAACCCCAGCGACCCTATACAGGATAAGTGGTATAGAAGATGAATGAATAAATGAAATAATTCTAAGATCTCAGGTCACTGGCACATTGGGAGACAACCTGTGAAATCACATGACCTGAGAGCCAACAAATTCATTAATTATATCACTCACTCACTCATCATCTATACCACTTAATCCTGTATGCAGGGTCACGGGGGCCTGAAGCCTATCCCAGGAGACAGGGCACATGGCAGGGTACACCCTGGACAGGGTGCCAATCCATCGCAGGGCACAGACACACACACATACACTCACTCATTCACACACTACGGGCAATTTGGAAACGGCAATTAGCCTAACCTACATGTCTTTGGACTGTGGGAGGAAACCGGAGTACCCGGACGAAACCCACCAAGCACGGGGAGAACATGCAAACTCCATGCACACAGAGACGGGAATCGAGCCTGGCCGGGGATCGAACCCGGACCCTGGCGGTGCAAGGCGACAGTGCTGACCACTACACCACCATGCCGCCCATTAATTATATATTTTCCTAAATTTAATTTTATTTGTATAGCACTTTTAACAATTGTCATTGTCCCAAAACAGCTTTACACAATCAAAAGAATTATGGAAGTTTGTATGAACCATGTATTGAGATGCAAAGAAGGTCTGTACTTCTTGGTCGGACTCAATTTTAACATTAAATAAATATTCAGCTTTGACCCACCTACTGTAACAACAGGCGAACCTGTTGCTGAGCATTTTCTAATAGTGTGCATGTACATTGTATATAAAGTAATCTGTATACTTTATAGCTTTAAGTTTAACGTGAAATTTAGTTAATGAGCACACTAAATTCTCTAAAGGAGTATATGGACAATGAAACCATAACCATGTAATATAAACCAACTGATATTTTATTTATAACAGACTAAAACTGCCAGTGGCGGTACTGTCGCCTTTCACCTCTAGGGTCCGGGTTTGATTCCCCTCTGTGTGTACATGAAGTTTGCATGTTCTCCCCATGCTTGGTGGGTTTCCTCCGAGTACTCCGGTTTCGTCCCACAGCCCAAAGACCTGCAGATTAGGCTAATTGGCGGTCCCAAATTGCCCGTTGTGTGTGAATGACTGTGTGAGTGAGCGTATGTGTGAATACTATACTATACTATACTTTCTACTGAATAGATGGCGAGTGAGTGAGTAAAACTGCCAATTGTGTGTACTTGTAAAAAAATTTATTCTCCTGCCTCAGTCTGTTTGATATAGTACAGAGTGACAGTACAGAGAAACTTCACTAATTTGCTGAGTTGCCTGGCTTGTCACTTTTATCTTCAGCATAACAAGCCATGCAGTAGTTATACTGTGTACCGGCAAAAGTTTTAAAGATTTTCAAGCATGTATGCAGGTATTTGTGAGCATTCATCCACAAGAGCATTAATGAGGTCAGTGAGTTCTGAGGCATTCTTGTTTATCCCAGGACTCTATGCAGATTAACTTTTTAGCTTTAACCTCGGAGCTTGCACTCAAGGACATTGCTTCGTATACACGTGTCATACACCTGTAGCAGTGTCATACTAGAACATGCTCGACCTCTCAATTCCAGTGAATGGAAATTGTCATGTTACAGCATACAACATCATCCTATACACTTACATAAAAAGAATTACCATACAGACAGAGAGAGCATGTGATACTTCATGTACTGTAAGAACTAACCTGGGCTGAACTAAATCTGCAGCCCACTGTTCAACCCATACAGACAGCCTGCAAAATTAAGTAGCAAGCAAAAACATATAATTTTAAAAAATATGCTTTAATTGAGCTCATTTGGAAAAAAAAAAAAACGATCAGCATTTCAAAAAACCCAGATCATAATATACAACAGCTGGAAAGGACAAGGTCATCGAGTCTAATTCTCAATATGCAGTGGATTAACTTGCATTTGTTTTTTTACGTGATGACTGTGTACATGTGACAGACACTTTTTTATTTTACATGTTTTAATGTATTCCAAGTAATGCTCGAAATAGAAAATGAACCCTGAGAGAAACGTGTTTTTTTCTTCCTCAAGACAGACACAGGAAAAATAAACAGGGGAAAGCTGACAGACAGGTTAAAAAGAAAGCCATGAATTAAAATTCAAACAGAAATTTGTATTGACAAGGGAAAAAAATACAAGGATATTTATCAGATTTACTGGACTTCAACTGTTTTCTTTTTCATTCCTTTTTAAGTACAGTCATCTTTTTTTTTCTTTTGACATTCATCACATGCTTAAACCTAAACATGGAAGGCATTTATCTCAAGGTCTTTAGTTCATATGTATTTTTGGTGCTTATAATCATATTTGCCAATCAGCTAAAATTGCTCAATTCATTCAGATTTAATAAGAAACATATCTATTTAATCCATCTACAATGAATATTAAAAAAAACAAACAAAAAACTAACTTTACAGTTTATATTTTCAGTGAAATAAACAGGAAGTTGAAAAAGTAACAAACTAGCAAAATTATGAATACATTAACTTCATTATCACCTTTCGATGTCATAAAACAATCCAAAACTAATAACATATTTAACCTATACAGATAAAAAGGACTAAAGGACTTGCAGTTACACTACCCACCCACCCCCTCAAAAAAAAAAAAACAAAGGACATTTAGGTGTCTTTATACAAGATATGCTAAGAAAGATTTAAATGCAACAAACCTTTCATCATAACTATAACAAAATTACACCAATTATGTACACTAAGCCTCAAACCTTCATCACACGAGCCTAATTCAGTTTTAGATGCATTACCATTTGACTAGAATGTACCACACCACTCCTGCTGAAATCAGCCAGTAGACACAACACATAAATACATGAATGCAAACAGGTGAAACTAAGAACAAGACATCACCATCAAGACATCCTACTGTCTGTGCTGGGTAACTAAAAAATATATACGTATAAATATATATATTTACAGAGCTGACATAGATCAGACAAACATCAGTAGAAATGCATTGCATGACTATGTTAAAAAAACATTACATGGAAGCAAGAAGTGAGGGAATGAGCACACCAACTAAAGCATATGTGGTATTGAGGGTAGAACGACTTCCTGTTCGTTATAAGATCATGGAAAATTAGCTGCTAACATGTGACACTATTTAATACTATCGATTCATCTATACATTATGTGCACTGACAACTCCGTGAAGGATTCTCGTGCTGGAGAAAAACATTCACAGTGAAATATTTTGTTTGGATAATTAAGACGTCAAACACGACAAACAGTTCACTTATCCCTCAACTACCATCCTGTCTACATGAGCAAACGACTATAGTTTTGGACTACAATTGTAAAAGACAAGCTAAAAATGCTTGGAGCAGCGGGGAGGCGACGTAGGGCAGACTTTTACGATATTTGTTTAAGTCAACATGGTTAACAAAATAATTTTAGACTAATGTCTAAAAGACAAAAAGTATTTGAGACGGTTTTTGTTTAAGTCTAATAGAGCTCTACGACAAGAAAAAAAAAAAAAAAAAAAAAAAAGACCACCAAGATGTCAAATTGATTAATGAGGCCAAAACCGAATGATAAACTCTAAGACCGCTGTTAAGTGATAACTAACGCTGCGACACCTTCTGTTTGTGATTTTAAAGCTATACATGAACAACTGTATCTCACAGTCAGCCAGGCACAACATATTAACAACAAAAAGACTTTGCTCGGAGCAATACGAGAGCCATAAAGGAGTTATTTAATGTGCTTGTTTACTGTTAACGGTCATTTTAATGAATTTAACCTTCATGAACAGAACAGTTTTCTTTGCTTTACTTGTCACTGAAAAGTGTTCCACCAGCGAGCCTGCTCTAATCTTATCTGCAAGGAGCTTATGGTACTCATTTACTCAATCGTAGACTTGAAAGCACTATTCGTGTCACTTATTTTGACTGGAATTAACAAACTGCAGTTTCACTGGCTTTTGCAGATGGAAAGTAAAAAAAAAAAAAAAAAGAAGAAGCACAAAACAAAACAAAAAAAAACAATCCCACGTAACGACCCTGATGCAGCTTTAGGGGTCGTTACCACTGTAGAGGTCTTAATAAATCCAACTACAGTACAGTTGTACTGTGATACCAAGTGACTGATTTTTCCCCTTTTCTTCCACGTTTGTCCTTGACTCTCCTGTTTCTCCTGAGAACATCACATCTCACCTTTCCCACTGATCTCTACAGAAGAAGTTTGCCATTGCGGTGTATTTTTAAAATCTTTCCCAGTCTCTGTTTAGCTGTGGCAAGTCCTTTCTTTGGGCGTTTTCCTGTAAGGCAAGAAAACAATTATTTGCATTTTTTCCCCAGCAATTTAAATTATCCAAAAGGATTTAAATGAGCCCTGATTAGAACGCTGACTGCATGTAGGTTTGGGACACTTTGGTCTATTAAAGACCAGATGTGCTGTTGTTTTGTGAATATTTCAGGCAGGCAGGTACAATTTACACAAATGCAGCTAAGAATTGCAACGAAGCGGTATAATCAGGCTTGGGGTCAATAAAATTAAGAGGGCAGGAGGAATGCACACTGCCCATTAAACAATGATCAAATGCAGATTCGATCTAGAGAACCTTATCCAGGTAATTCAGATGTTTCAGAAACTGCATGGTTCAGAAACATTCTCTAAATTAATATGCTAATCTACACTCCAGCCCAGCTGTGTATTGATATGATTTTTGTCCCACCCCTGACAGCCTTGCGGTGTTTACCTTGTCCTACCCCAGCAGCCCCAGGACTTGCCAACGCAGCAGGTGAGGGTGTAGAAGGGGAGTAGCTGCTGCTGTTTTGCGGAGAGAGAGAGGGCCGTCTGGAGGTGAGGAAGACGCCTGGAGCCATGGCGGCACTTCCTCTAGGGCCACCCGGGCCAAAAGGGCCCGGGCCTGCTGTATATTCATGGTCCAGCAGGCTGGCCGAGTATGTCTCTACTCTCCTCTCCTCTGTGATACAGTCCACCAGAGGCTCGGGGGGCAGTGGGGGTGACATCGAGTCAGGCTGTATCTGGAGGTGGGATTCTGCCGAGTGCATTTTCTCTTGAGGGATCTTCTTTTTTGTGTATTTTCGCTTTGTTGTGGTTTTCTGTTGCTCCTAATTTTGAAGGAAAAATAAATAAATAAATCAGCAAATAGCATTTATTGGTAAATCCAGTGCCTGCTTGACTGCCCCGTACTCACCTGTTGTGCCAGTTTGGCAGCAGCGGCAGCAAGCCCAGTCTCAACAGATGCGACTCTTGCACCCTCCCTCACTGGCCGCTCCTGCTTAGGCAGGGTGGGAGTCACGCGGGCTGACATCGGAGAAACAAGAAAAGCACAAATTGTCAACTACCTAAATATTTGGCTGGCTGTAAAGAATCCTAATAAAATTACTGACTATAAAATTAGTTCTATTATTTCAGGCTATTACCTTTAGGACTCCATGGTGTATCATCCCAGTTTCTCTTTCTCTTCATTTTGGATTTCAGTGTGTGTTCTTCCTCATCTGACTCTAAAGAAGGATACACTAAAGAAACAAAAACAACATTTTTAAAAGGGATTTAAAAAAAAAGTGTGCGCATTAAACTGAATGAGTGTCTGTACATAAAGCTGAAAAGCCTATTTAACACAAGTAAGCATGCTGCAATCAAGACTCATTAGGATTATGCAGGAGCATCATGGAAAATTTAATCCACATTTTAATTCATAAGGGCTAGACAAGGTTGTCGATACCTACCATAATCAGAATCTTTAAAACAGGTTCCCAGGGTTTCCTGCTCATCAGGACTGTCGTCACTGAGGTGCCTGGCAGGCCTTTTGATGGGTCTCTTGCCTGGCCTTTGGATGATGGCTTTCTTTTCACTCTTCTTCTCAGCGCCACCCACCCACATGGCTCTCCTGGCTTTGTCCTTCATTGTCCCCAACCTCTCACCTCCTCCAGACAAAGACAGAGGAGAGGAGGAAGCAGAGGAAGAGGAAGAGGACGACGATGATGATGAAGGAGGATTGGCCATGGATAACATGCCCTGAATGGCATCACGGGTACTGGGAGAAGCTGGAGCTTCCTCACTACAAAACACACAAAAGAAATAAAGACCTCCTCTCTGGCAGTTCTAACTTCAACATCCTTATCTACCAATATAATCACAATCTCTCTCTGAACATTTTTTTTTGGATCAAAGTCTTTTTTTATTGGAAATATAAACAAGTTACATATACATACATACATACATAGTACACTATTTTTTCTTTTTACCCATACCCCTCCCCCCACCCCACAATAAAAACAACAACAATCAAACAACAACAACAACAACAACAAAAATCTAAACTAAAGAAAAAAGAAGAAGAAGAGAGAGAAAAAAAAAACAGCCAGTCAGCAGAAAGAAAAAAGGAAGAAAAAGAAAGAAAATTTAATAAATTACGCATCAAACAGAAAATGTAATGAAGGAAGTATTAGAAACAGAGATTAAAAAAGAAATCTTTTATTACAGATCCAGTTGCTCTGCATCTATATTTTCAAAATGGCTTAAAATGATTGCCAGACATCATAAAATTCCTGAGTCGATCCCCTTATAGAATAGCGAATCTTTTCTAGGTGAAGAAAGTGCAAGACCTCTTTAATCCAATGAGCGCCCACTGGTGGTGACGACTCCTTCCACTTAGCCAGGATCAGTCTCCTAGCGAGAAGGGAGCTAAAGGCGATCATATTGGCCTTCGCGTCATTCCGATGAGCACCACCAAAAAGTGCAATAAATGGGGATGGTTCTAATGGTATCTGGCATATTTTTGACAAGGTATCAAAAATAAAACTCCAAAAATTGTTTAGCTTTGGGCATGTCCAGAACATATGCAGTAGTGTAGCTGGTTCCTGCTTACATCGGTCACATGTGGGATCAAAATCCTCTCTAATCTTTGCCAGTTTAACCTTGGACCAGTGAAGGCGGTGAACAATTTTAAACTGAATAATGGTTATGTTTTTCGGCAGACTGATGATGAGTAAATTCTATGTATTATCTTTTGCCACAGTTTATCTGAGATTTGTTCTTGTAAATCATTTTCCCATTTGTCTTTAAGTAGATCTAATGTGGCTGAGTTACTTGTGTTTAATAATTTGTATACAGCACTAATCATCTGTTTGGCATCTGGTTTACAGCTAAAAACAGAATCTAAAAGGGATGGAGAAGGAGACAAAGGGAAAGATTCAGAATTACAGGAAATGAAATTCCTCAGCTGTAGATATCAAAAAAAAAAAAAAAAAAGTGTCCTGGGAATGTTAAACTTTTGTATAAGTTGTTCAAATGAGCCAAAGATATTATCAATGTAAAGATCACCACACTCAAACCAAACCCCAAAAGCATTATCTGTATAAGAAGGAGCAAACATGCAGTGCCCATTCAGTGGTGCTACCAGAGATAGATCTGTAAGCTTAAAATGACGCCGAAACTGATTCCAAATTTTAACGGAGTGTATAACCAGTGGGTTTGAGGTAAAAGAAGATGTGGGTTGTTTTTGTGGCAATTTAGCACATAATAATGATGAGAGAGATATTGATCCCATGGATGCTTCCTCTATAGCTACCCAGACGGGAGGGTTGACGGCACACTGCGCCCAGAATAACATGGCCCTCACATTAGCAGCCCAGTAATAATAAAGAAAGTTTGGAAGTGCCAGTCCTCCTAATTCACGGGGTAGGATACTTTGTTTAATATGTGGTTGTTTTTCATTCCAAATAAAAGTAGAAATCTGACCACTTAAGTTATTGAAAAAAGATTTTGTTAAAAAGATTGGAAGACATTGAAACAGGTAGAGGAATTTTGGAAACAGATTCATTTTAACTGTGTTTATTCTTCCGCCCAAAGAGAGAGTCCCATCTTTCGAGATCTAATTTTGTTTTGGAAAGTAGAAGCTGATAATTCGCCTTATTCAGATCTGCATGGTTATGTGTTATCCAAATCCCTAGATATTTGATTTTTCTGGGACTAATCTTAAAGGGGATCGAATCAGGAAACTGTGCTATATCGTTTTTAATTGGCATCATTTCACTTTTTTGTAGATTAACCTTATAGCCAGATATTTCACCAAAGTCTTTCAGTAAATCCACAAGTTTTGGTAGGCTGTGATGAGGATCGGACATGAAAAGCAGCATGTCATCAGCATGCAGGGAAACTTTGTGTTCCACCCCCCCACGGGAGATACCTTTAATATTGGCATTTTCCCTTAATGCGATAGCCAATGGTTCAATAGCCACAGCAAAGAGAAGAGGTGACAAAGGGCATCCCTGTCTCGTACCACGCTGAAGCTCAAAGAAAGGGGATAAGTTGCTATTTGTCCGAACGGCAGCCAGTGGGGATGAGTATAGCACTTTTATCCATGATATAAATTTAGGGCCGAAACCAAATTTACCAAGAGTATAAGAAAGAAAATCCCAATTCACTCGATCAAATGCTTTTTCTGCGTCGAGGGAAATAATTGTTTCCAAATTGTCAGATAGAGATGGGTTATAGATAACATTCAACAGCTGCCTAATATTAAAAAAGAGTATCTGTTCTTTATAAAGCCTGTTTGATCAGGTAAAATAACACAATGCATTACTTTCTCCAGACAGCGGGCCAAAACTTTTGCTAAGATTTTCGTATCTGTATTCAACAATGAAATTGGACGATATGATCTATTCTACAGTCAAGAGGGTTCTTTCCTTTCTTTAAAATTAAGGAGATAACTGCTTGTCGCATAGTTGAAGGTAATGATAGAGAGGAAAAGCTTTCTCGGAAAACTGACGCCAACAGAGGAGAGAGCTGATTGGAAAAGGTTTAAAATTTTTTTGAAGGATATCCGTCTGGTCCAGGTGATTTACCAGATTGCATACTTCGTATTGCTATGGCTATTTCTGTATCGGATATAGACTCATCTAATTGTGATGCTGTATCTACACTTATTGTACATACATTTTGAAAAAAGTCCTCTAATGTCGAGGTATCAACAGATGAAGGAGCGGTATAAAGTGATTTATAAAAGTGTAGGAAACAGCTATTGATTGTTAAATTATCAGTACACTTTACACCATGATCATTTTTAATTTCGGGTATAGCTTGTTTAGCCGATCGCTGCCGCAAAAGATTGGCCAACAGTCTACCAGTTTTTTCCCCGTGCTCATAAAATGAGGAGCGTGATTTTAAAACCAGATATTCCGCTTGTTTTGCCGAAATTAAAATATATTCTGCTTGTAATAATAGGCGTTCTTTTAGTATAGTTGGTGTAGATGACACACTGCATATTGAATCCAATTCCTTTATCTTATCTGCTAATTTTGTAAATTTTTCCCTGGTCTCTTTATTTTGTTTTGCACAATTTGAAATAATCTGCCCCCTTAGATATGCCTTTAAGGATTCCCAAACTGTTGAGGATGACATACCTGGAGTTTGGTTGACATTTAAAAAGAACTCTATCTCTGAACTCATAAAGCTCACAAACTTCTCATCTGAAAGAAGCGAGGAGTTAAATCTCCAAGAACGATAGTTAGGTCCTGCAGTGGGTATATGGATTGACAGAGTCAGTGGAGAGTGATCTGATATGACTATGGCTTTATAATCCGAATCTGTTACAAGAGGACAAAGTCTTTTATCTACAAGAAAATAATCTATGCATGAAAAAGTATTATGTACTGGAGAATAAAATTAGTATTTTCTTGTAGTAGGATTACGGAAACGCCAAACATCTGTCAATCCATAGGCCTCCAGGAAACTCTGTAAAACTTTTGCTGATTTGGATTTGGGCGTTTTTTTTAGGTGAACTGCGACCTAAAACAGTGGAAAGAACGGAATTTATATCACCTCCTATGATAAGGTGGTGGGTCGTCATATTTGGAATCCAAGACAGAAAGTTAGCAAAAAAACCTTCATCATCCCAATTGGGTGCATAAACATTAGCCAGAATAAGTGGAAGCCCGTATACTATGCCCAAGTACGATAATATAACGGCCAGCAGTATCTGCATCTACAGTAGTTGCTACAAATGGTAAGTTTTTATTAATCAGAATAGCAGCCCCCCTCGCCTTTGAGCGGAAGTTGGAGTGATATACTTGTCCGATCCACCCCTCCCTTAATTTAGATTGGTTACATGTGTGTAAATGGGTCTCTTGAAGAAAAGCAATATCAGCTTTGAGATGTTGCAAATGAATAAGGACTTTTTTCCTCTTTACAGGATGGTTAAGAGATTTAACGTTCCAACTAACAAAATTGATCAAACATCCATTAGCCTGTCTAGAAGAAACACCTATTTTTGTCATGAGAAGTTAAAAGCAATAGTGAAGCTGCAGATTTACAAAGAATAAAATAGAGCCACGAAAAAAAGAGAGCAATTAAAAAGGAGAAGAGAGAGAGAGAAAAAGAGATTTCAAAAAAGTACTGCTGACTGGCCTGAACCCTAACCCAATCACCCATTAAAACCGGGTGATTAACCCAACCCACACAAACATATCCACACACTGTGCTTATCTGGATCCTACTGAGCCAAAATCAGGCTCTCACTGAACCATCTTATAAGCTTGGAACAATAAAATATATAAACAGGTCTAAACATTAACTAGTCAACATCATCCTTATTATGGTTATGAAGTGTTAATTACAAATAGCTTTGTACTGAAACTAAAACGGGAACTTCAACACAACTACACTAACTTGTAATAAACCACTATGGCTTTCCCCGGTCAGTACTGTGTTTACCGTCCATGTGCCCACAATACGAAATGTGAACATCCTTCAGTAGTTAAGGTCTGGCTTCTGCGGGGGTAATAACACTATGCTTAACATAGTGCATGGCTTTGTCCGGATCTGTAAACATCTTGTCCTCGCCCTTATAGGTAATACGGAGTCGCGCAGGATACAAAATGCCGAAGTGGACACCGTCCTGTCCTCGTACGTGTTTTCTAACTTCAGTAAATGCCGCACGAGCCTTGGCCACGCTCGGAGTGTAATCTGGAAATATAGCTATTTGCTCCCCGTTAAAGCGCAGTGGACCTCGGGACCGGGCTCGGCGCAGCACCTCCACACAGTCCTGATGGTAGTGTAGCTTGGCGACAATGGTGCGCGGGTTCCCTCCTTGCGTCTTGGGTCCGGAACTTCTGTACAAATGGTCAATAAGGAGGTCCTTGTCCATCTGCAGAACTTCAGAGACCGACGCGGTGGAGCTTGACCCTGGTTCCTCCGGAACACCCAGGATTCGAATGTTACATCGCCGCATGTTCCCTTCCATGTCGTCATACCTCGCTTTCAGTTAGGTCATTTCTGCCTGCAGACTCGTTATTGTAGTTTGCATTGAAACCACTTCATCCGACCATGTAGACAGTCCGCCCTCCATGTCCTTCACAGCAGCCTTAATCTGGTCCATTTCTGCGCGAGTTGTCGCGACGCAACTGGTGATTTCAGCCTTGAGCGTCTGTAACTCACCCTTAATGAAGTTCAGTTCTTCGGTCAGTGCACTTCTCAATTCCTCTTTAATTACTGTTAAAATGTCACTCTTGAGGGATAAGAGAATTTGGGATTTGAGGTCTTCGACGTCTATTTTTTCAGATTTTGAGGGAGATGAAGTAGCGGCGCGGCTTGAGCTAGGCTCGCTAACGGGGCTGAGGGCCGAGGATGTGCTGGGCCTAGTGCTGGATGAGCCACTGTATTTGTATTTTCTCAAGCTCGCAGCCATATCTGACACCAAAACAACTACTAAACTTGTCACCAAGTTATGGTTGCGTATTACCGACCAGTTAGTGAAATAAACTAGAAATTTAAAAAAAGGATTTTAACATAAAGTGTTATTATTCAGCGAGAGCCCGACAAAACACGTCCTACTCCATGATCGGCTCTATAGCGCCCCCTCTCTGAACATTTTCAAACCACCTCAATCTGGCCTCTCTGACTTTATCTCCAGAACACCTACAATGGGTTGTCCTTCTGATGGATTCAGTCTTTCTCCTCTCCTTTTTCGACTAACAGTAGCCCAAATTCTACCAGGACCCTGTAGGTCAACGGCATCGGTGGCAATCGTTGTTAACACAGACCGCGACTGATCCGGTACAGAAGTCAATAAGTCCCATAATTGATTTGGCAAATGTTTTTCATCAGATGCCCTTCATGCCACAACCCTCTGCATTTATCCAGACTTGGGATTGACACAAGAAATTTAATTTACTAATTTAATTGCTATGAATGACCGGTGTGGCTCACCTGCGGTACCTGTATGGCCCACCCTGGGGCCATGGCCCAAATTTTGGGAAATACTGTTGCATATTTTTCCTCTCATTTGTTTCAGTTATATACACGAAAATACAGAATTAATCAAATATTTAAAGTGCAGTTAGTTCAGTACCTGAGGGCAGGATCCAGGCCAGCTACCTGTTTGCTAGCCTTAAGCAAGTCCAGGATTCCCCCTGCTCCTGCCTTTAATCCTTGCACAGTGAGCATCTCTTCATCTGTGGTGTAATCCTCCTGAGCAACACAAAAAAATATATATATTTCTTTTTGCAGCGCCATATTATTATTCTACAGTAAATGTATCCTTATGTAAAAGGGCTGAGTGCAGATTTACCTCAATGTCAAAATCCACCTCCCCAGGTTCTCTGATGCGATGCGGATCTGAGCATGGTTTTGCTCGTGGTAGTTTCCTGGGAAGACCTACTACAAGAGTGGCATCAGATTAAATGTTAATATTAAGAATTCACTAGATTTCTTAATCTAGTGAATTCATCACAAAGAAAACTATGACAATATCCTACCAGCCAGTTTCTTTTTGCTGGGTACGACTGGTCTGCGGCGAGGAGGAGGACTTTCATCTATCTGAAGCTCATCTTCAGAATCAAAGTCTGATGACATAGGTGAGCTGCTTGTTAGAGGCTGGAACTGTGCAGTGCGTCCTGCTCCATTAGTGTTACCAGAACGGCCCCCCTTCTTCCTGAAAGGACAAGGACAGCAGAAGAGGGGGTTATAGAATGGAAAACATCATCCCTACAGCAGAGCAACAGGGAATTAATGACCATGTCGATAAAGACCCAATCATACCCTTGTATTTTGCCATTGGTGAGAACAAGTTTAAGCTTGCTCTTATTTATTTTCCCTTCAAAGTCTTCTACGCAGGCACCCGACAGATCCATCTTTTAGAAAAGAAACAAACACTGAAACCCTGACAACCAATCAGAAAAAGAAAAAAAAACATCTTTCAAATCTTAAAAAAAATAATAATAATAATTCCACGAGTTCCATGCTACCTTGCTCTTGTTTTTGGCCTTAGATCCTGGTTGAAATTTTTTCAGGGTATGTTTGGTATGAATCTCAAGCAGATCCAGCTCTCCTGCCTCCATCTTCATCTCCTTCCCTTTCTGGCCTTTTTTCTTAACCCCTGGAGGACCTACACTCCCAACTCCAGGCCCTTCCTTGGGCTTAGGACCTCTGTTTTTACCTGGAGGTCTACCAGGGTTGAGAGTAGCTGTTAATGGAGGTTTGGGGTGAGCGGATGGAATGGCCTGTGAGCCACCAAAAGGTGCCCCACTTCTGTTTATATTCTGCTGGAAAATATCCTGTCGTCAAGAGAAAAACATACGATTACATTGTTAACTTAAAAAAAAAAAAAAAAAGAAAGAAAGAAAGAAAGAAAAAAAAAACAGGCATTTTAAATACCAAAATACCAGAGCATTCTTAAGCATTTCCTGAACACGTACCTCTACAAGTCGTATTTCTTTAGCAAGGTCCTTAACCAGCTGTTGCGTCTTAATGGTTTCTGGGATCTCATCCTCATGCTCAGCCAAGGACTGTTGCGGAAACCGTAACAGGACAAACAAGTAATTCTGGCTGTCCAAAAATTGCTGACCATTTGAAAATGCTAACATTGACGCCATAACAAACTGCTAAAGTTTAATTAGACTCTGTGCCAATTTGTGTTGGGAAACACATTGCTGCCACAGGCACTGAACAAATACTAATATTTAGTGTAATTGTAGTGTAATTTGTGACATGCAAAAGTTCTCCACTATGTGCGCCAAGTAATAAAACTTGAAACTTTCAATTATAGGCGATTATGACAGATCACCTCTTTGCGAGTCCAGCTTCGGAAGGCGTTATTAAGAGCCTTGGCGCCGTTGACCAGATAAGCAGCAGGATGCCGTCGATTTTCCCTCAGACCTACATGACAACAATGAACAACATAAGCACAGATATTTAGTGGAAATGTGTTACCAGCTTCAGTGATTCTTGCTTATTTTACAATATTAGCGATCATCCCTAGAACATTTTGTTTTACAATTACATTTAGCTTGATTCTGTTTGATTATTTTAGTTAGAACTGAACCAGCTGGCAAAAGGCTGTGCTCTTTATGTTTTTTCTTAACAGATTTTTAAATATTTTCTAAAAAAAAATTCTGGAATGTCTTACCTCTGAAAGTGTCAAGGAGGTGCTTGCCAACATACCAGCACACAGTCTCGAAGTTAGGAAACTTGAACAAGTCTGCTGTGCTGAGTCTTTTCTCAATTTCATATGCGCTGAAAAGACATGAAATAACACCCGAAAATAATTTCATATTTCATTATAATTATGTTATTATTAAGAAAAATACACCCAACTTAATATTTACCGAAGTTGCATGTCGATGTTGAGGCTGTGAAGAAAATTTCCACCAAATGCCAGGCAGTCAACAGGAGTAAGAACTGCGTGGATCCATCCTGATGGAAGATAAAATACCACAGGACACATTATATGAAAAATCTAACAAAAATTTAAACAACTGACAATCCCTTATGAATTGAATTTGAAAATGTAAGTAAACATGTTACAGGGTTACAAACTCTGTTAAACTTTTTGTTGCCTACTTTGTCGTTTATATTATATTGAGAACTGAACGTCTGCGTTAATTAGAAAATGTGTACAGCTTTACTTTATCAGCTTGCATTTACTATAGTGAAACTGAACCTTAAGCTGAAGTAAGGCTTCAGTCAAAAAAAACTTTATTTCAGACGCATAGAAATCACACTTCATACCAGTTGGGATAAACAGTGTGTTTCCTTGCTTGAGCGAGCACTTGTAGCACATGTCCACTTGGTCCCCAAAGAAGAGCTCGTTCTGATTGGAGGAGGAGCTCCAGCGCTCAAACAGTGACAGGTTAGCAGGAGTTGGACGGATTAGGTAGAAAATCTTCTCACCCTGAGTAAAAAAAAAGCACATCATTTCTGTAAATCACAAACAGTTTTCATATACGTGTGAAATTGTTTTGAAAAGGTTTAAAAATCCAGCTTTTTTATTGTAATAAAATGTGCCTTACCCGTAGAACATGGTACCACACAGATGTTCCTCCAAAGTCAATGTGGAAGTCTGTGTAGCTGTCTTTAACTCCCATCAGGCAGTACTTCTGCACATTCGGCCTCTCAAATACAGATTCTTCGGGCCAGAGGTTTTCCACCCATGATAGTTTCCTCACAATCTTTGGGGTCTCTACGAGGTTAGACAGCCTAGCAGAAACAAAAATATGAATTTGCTGGTAACATTGCTCTTTTAAACACCCTTTTAATGTTTGTGATCCATTTTACAGTAATTTCCTTATTTTTATTTTATCAATGTAATTACAGTAAAACCCAAGGGAGAGAAAGTCCCTTAAGTTTGTTGTAAATGTGTTTTATTAGAAATGTACAATAAAATTTTCCATTAAAAAATGTCACTGAAATGTTTGTCCAAGATGTCAACCGTAGAAACAAGTCAAACATTTGTGATTGGGCCATTCTTCTTAACATACAGGAAACACAATGGGAATAAACACACTATCTAATGCGTATATAGTTTAAAATGCATTTGAGATTCAGCCATATATGCATGGCTTCATGTGTTTAAAATAGGTTTGCTTCGATGAGGGTTTTTGGGACCACAAAAATACCAATTTCTGATCACAGGTGTGTGTGTGTGTTATTGGAATCTGCCATTTAAAGTGTTCTATTTATTGTATAGTATTACTTATTTAGTTATATTCTAAACAACAGTGCACAAACTCAATTAAAATCTATAAAAGTATCACTAATTTAAAACTTCTATTTATTTGAATAGAACATATTCCATTCTCTTATTTCCTGTAGATTATAAAGAAACTGAAACCAATAGAATAGCCTATGCTCAACTAATGAGCAGACATTTTCCATTGGGGCTCTCACAAACGCCTAAATGTTCATCTAAATGCGACTGTACTCGTATACTTACTCGTTATAACAAAATTTAAACTCCACACAGACCATTTTTTAAATAATTGCAGACATCAGTCACTTTGTATTTGGCATACTCATTAGTAAGCAGAGACAGCAGACATTTCTTTATAAATACCTGAATTTCTGCATTTTTAAGTGAAAGGATATTCCTCTTAACATCCAGAATGTGCTAATGGGTTGGTTAAATGAGAATCGACTTATAACATTTAGCTGCTTCTTTTTCTGATAACGTTTTATACTCAAATTATTCATGCTGTTTTGTGCTTAACAGGTGAATAAGGTTTGTTGTATTAAAGCTTTTTAGTGGACGTTCCCATACATGGTTTTGCTTCAGAAAAAAACTTTGCATACTGCAAATGCGATGTCTTTTAAAGAGACATGGTAATATTACCAGACCGGCAACGGCATTTTGATGAGGATGTCGACTCCTGCATTTTACATCATCACTGTAATATTGTTCTTTGTGATTGACCAGTATCTGTAAAAATTAAGTGATTATCGGCCGATACCAATTAGCGGGCGATCAATTGGAGCGCCCTTAGTTTTTTTTTTTAATTGACTGGTAACTTCCATTAAAACTAATGCATTGTATCTTGTGGTCACAAGCACATTAACATCAACTGAGAGACCCTTTGATTTATTTAATTTTACTTTTTTGTATTTTCACTGTGTCTATGAAATTCCTAAAAACTAACCAGTAAAGAACTATTTTATACTTTGATAAGTAAGTTATGTGATGGGCAAGGCACATGCACACACACTCACAGGAATTACTAGGATCTGTTGCCCAGTCTTGGGTGTTGCACTGCTCAGCTGAAGAAATAAATCAACAAGTTGATCAGACGCAAAATTAATCTACATACCTCGTGTCTGAAAACTCCAGGCTTATCACATTAAGCACTCTGTCTCGGTTGGGACTATTATAGTACTCTACAAAATCCCCAAGTTTCATCTTCATGTCTGCCTGACGTATCACGTCAATCACATCGATTTCCTTATCGCTTCCTATAACAAAACAAAGCACAACAACATTTAATAAAATGTCTATGTAGCATATCTAACATCAGTAAACAACATTGGACTTCTTCTGGGCTAAGTACCAACGAGGTGCTCGACATCGGACACAGAGAAAGAAGCAGGGGGCAGACTCATGCCTAACCCATCCCTCCTCAAGACCAAGACTGGGACACTGAAGGAGCGCTCCTCCAGAAAGTCGACTGTGAGCTGGGCTCCTGTTGGCTTCAGCAGGACCTCATCAGCACTAAAACACACAGGACAAGAGTGTTTACAACTGCTTAATTCATGCGACTTTTATCTGGATAGTCTTCTGATACAAGTTCAACCACAGTAAAGGGTTATAGTTGAGTGAACTACTTTGTAAACAACATATTTAAAGTTGAAATTAAATGAGCATATGCAAATCAACTCTTTACCACAAATTTTGCCGTATTCCTCACTGAGCTATACCAAATTGCATTCATTAAATGTGTACTCAAAGCAAAAGTATTATGATCCAGTTCTGCTCTTAACAGGCATATTTCATCTTAACCGAACACTCTGTACAAAAGCCATTTCCTGAACTATCCTTTGGAGCGTTATTGTGCTAGTATACAGAGACATAAGAGTGAAAGGCTGAGCTGTAAACAACTTCTGTGAAGAAATTCTGAAAATTACTCTAGAATTAGTCATTCAAAATTCTGAACCTAGATAATTCCATCTTACATTTCTTTGACCAATCAGCAATAAAACATAAGACATTTAGTTTTTCATACATTCTGCTGACATGTTCATTAGTGATGGAAATATTTATAAAAAAAAAATAATAATAATCAATGTAGTTAAGTACTGTGATCCTCATGTGTGGCATACATCGGCACGCTGTCTCCAAAATTAATTTTTTATAAAATTATACAAGTTTGAAGTAATAAAATGTTGCCATTCGTATATAATCCTACAGGTGGTGTGCTTTAAACTATTCAGACACCGGCAGACAGCGCAGCATCCTTTAAGTTTGTTTAGACGTGTAACAAAAAAAAGTATATATAAAATTGAGATATTTATAAAAATTACCTAGGTATCGGAATAATATCGTACTGGCTAGTACCTGTTGATTCCCATCCCTAATGTTCATGTTTATAGCACAACCTGTCTGCACACACTGCCCAGATGTGTCCACAAATGCATGGATAAAACATTAGATCGAAATCAGGTATCCTTAAACCAGTCTAATCATACAGATACTGATTTATTTTAAAAATGTGTACTTTTGCACATCCCTAGTTTGCTTTCTCAGGATTGAGGCTAGGGACGGCAGATTACCTGGGAAAAGTGCGGCTGCGTAATTCACGAACAAACTGAGCGGTCCCGGTCTTCACAGGTCGCCCTGATTCTCTCCTGCCTCCTGAACCGTCAGTCTGCTTAGAACTCCCACGCCGCTTACGCACTACAAGAAAAACAGAAACAGGAATGATAAACTAGTGTATGCCTCCTTGTTAAAACCAGGCCTTCCACATGTGGAAACAAAAATTGAGTTACACAGAGAAAATGTGGGGTAAAAAATAAATAAATACTTACTGACAGAAGGTCCATGGGTCACTTGACAGTTAGGGCAATGGTACAGGTCAATGTCTGCTGCTTTATCTTCTTCCACACCAACACAGCTATGGAAACAGCAATACTATTATAAGCCACTCTTAATCGAGATTAACATGCCTGATCAAATGCTAAGTGTTAAACAAAACTACACAAGGTCACCTACCTTCCATGAAACCAGTCCTGGCAAACATCACACTCGATCATGAAGCGTGTAACATCGTAAGGAAGTCGGCACAAGCAATAAACCGGAACGGAGGCCATGATGAAGATGTGAAGTTTATTTCAGCATCCGAGGCCTTAGATTTTATATTTTCAAAAGGTGGCACTACAGCGTGCCCAGTTCCTTTCAATTTCCTACCACGCTCAGTCTGTCTATATTCTTTGATGAGTCACATACAGTGTGCAATGTTCTGCACAAACGATGGCCGGTCATAAAACCTGGGCTTCTGTCACCACAAACTCAGCTCCTGGTATGTGCCACTATTGAGCACCTGTTGAGACAGTAATGAAACATTATTAAGATGTTATGTATGCACAATTCTCCATATTCAGAAGAGGTGGTCAATTAGTTGATTAGTTAAATCAGGTGTTCTGGAGCAGAAAAATACCGTGAAATGGTAAATGATCATCCAGGATCAGTGCTGTGAGGACCACGGAATCCCACAGAAACGGAACGAACTTACTACTTTTAAATATTTTTTTCAATGAAAAAGTTGTACAAAGCTGCAACTTCTGTTCATGTGCTAGCGAGCAGTAAGCTATGCGTTCATTGATAACTGAATGATAACAAGACCATGTGTGATGTTAACTATCGACGAAACAGTTAAAATAGACAATAACAAGCACATTAAATAACAGGAGTTTTTTATGCTAAACATTTTATTGGGAAAAAATGTGCTTGTTTCTCTAACCTACTAATAAACCTTAGTAGTTAACCCGCTTAGCTTAGCTGGAGCCCTAACAAAACTGTAAACAATGAATACAGTGAACCTAGCTAGCTAGCACTGTAGCATTTTGGCCACTCGCTAATAGTATACACTAACTATATGATTTAAAATAAAAACACGTGCATTTTAACTATACGCCTTTATTTGGTCTAAATGTGTACTTTAACCATTAAAAAATTTCCTAGTTAGCTAACCAAGTTACTCACAACGAATGAACTGACATAGCTAGCAGGCTAGTTCTGCGCACTGACGCCAGCTAAGCTAATTAATTAGCCGCTCTGACTAACTTTGCTTTGTATTAAAGTTAAATGTGCAACTAAAACCACTGAATACAAGAGTATGTGCTGGTGTTTTATGCCTTGGATGAAACTAAGTAAGCAAACATGTCGCTAAAGTAAAAATACAAAGCGCCCAGAAAGCTCAGGCGCGGTCGGGTCTTACCGAGCGTAGAGTACGAAGGGTGACCGAGGCCCTGGAACATCATGCCGGTTGCAGTCCGTGGGAAAACCCGAGGCGTCGCGAGGCCTAATTTATAGCTATTACTATGCTTTAATATTCGTAATATTTGCACTTTTTGCTAATTAAAGATTTGAGGTTTGTGAATATTTAAAGCAAAACTGTACCTAAATGTAAGGCACGAAGTGTAAAAATAGCATTTATATCCAATTTACTGCATAAACATTGGCGCCACAGAGGTATCCATGTCAACACTGTCCGTGCAGCGACCCCTGTCTGTAGTAGAAGGAACAGAATCGGTTTAGCTTCATTTCGGATTTCATACCGGCCCCTGTCTGTTCTTCTTCTCTGACTGCACGTGACAGATTTCTTTCACCAAAATGATGTACATTTTGCTTTCAGCTTTACTATGACGTCGACGAGAAGTTTCATAGTACACTATAAAATCAGATTTATTACTCTAACAAGTGTTCTTTATAAATTAATCTATTTTGTCTTTAATATAACATCATATCCCTACCATATTATTATTATTATTATTATTATTATTATTATTATTATTATTATTATTATGTTAATATTGAGACAGTTATTATAAGAATTTTTTCTTCAGTTAAGAAAATCTGTGTCAATGTCCTACTAATGTAGTTTAATCCGTATTTTTCAAAATAGTGTTATATATTTATATATTTTTTAAAACTTTATAAAGTGTAAACGTGTAAAAACGTGTCAATTGTGCTTTTGTCCATTTGTTTAAAATTATATATAAACAGACAAACAGACATTCTGCAATATGTAGTAAATATAACTTATAAAGAAATACTGTCCTTATGAGAAATGTAGCTACTATACTACAGATTTCTATTTCGATCATCAAAGCAAACAAACAAAAACAACAATCAAATCAAAATCAATTATAGGCATTTTCCCCTAAAATACCCCCTGGAAATCTATCTATCTGTCTATCCAAAATGTGACTGAGCTTCCTTGTCCTAATCTGTCCACTAGAGGGGGGTATTAGCACCGTAGTACTGTCACTTGTAGATAAAGTGAAATAAGATAAAGCAATCCACTGAGCATATAGTACTTACTGTAAGTGAAGAGCTATCCATCACATTAAAACTGCTTAGAGTATTAACTTGAGCATGTTGTATACCATGCATACATATTATATGAAATACACACTGCATGGTCCTTAAGTGCAATTCTGCAATTCATCGTCAAGGTTGAGCTACCGTGTAGTATTTTATCACTAACTGCTTTTCAACTCTTGATGCTCACCACCTGTGGCTGTACCAGAATCACACTTAAATCCATTATTTCTCCTGCACACACAAAATATCTTCTAAACACTGCTAGCAGAATTCTTATACAATACTGTGCCGTTCAGTAAACAGTTCTTCTGTTGTTGATTTTTTTTTTTGTTACATACAGAGAATACATTGCAACTGTTTTCTTTTATGCTTTTATTTTATCAATGTATTTAATTTTCCACTTAAATTGTATTATCTTATATTAACCTGCTTAAATTGGTTGTTGTTGGAACCCTACGGACTCTTAAGCAAATCCGTCATCCCAGTTAGGGTCTATGGTTGTGTATTTTACGTAAACTTTGATGTGAAAAAAATGAATCTTAATCTAAGATGTCTTTGAATCCAACATTAACTATTTTTATAATTTAAAGAGCTGGGGGGGGGGGGGGGGGGGGGGGAGTGTGAGCATTTAAAGGGTAATAATATTAATGGTCACCATTTAAAAAAGGCTTTTCAACAGAATAAACATGTGTGTCTTTGTGCTTTCCACCACATTTCCCCCCAGGTCTGGTAATTCTGCTTGCTTCTTTAACCCTTAAATGATCGTTAAAGTGGAATATTGCAGTACTATTAGAGCAATCAGCTCCATGCTGGCCCCCCTTTGCCCTCTAAACAATCTGCATTTCCATGCAATAACACCCCACTCCAGGTCAGTAGCGCAGGCTCAGCGCTGGTGGCCAGGGTCTGGCTATGGGGGTGGGCTGGCTAGGCTTCAGCACCCGGCGCTCCCATCATGCATTGATGAATTGATTGCTGCACTGCTGCCAGTGTGTCTGTGCCCTGGGCGAGAGCGCCCCGGTTACGAGAGGGAATCCCAGCAATGGCACCCGCCGTGGTGCCGCTATTGTAGGCCGCCTGCAGGGGGCATTGGGGGCTGGCAGCCTGGAGAGAACTGCCCTGACCCACATACTGCTGTCACACCCCTGGAGACACTCTGTGAGGGCAAGCAAGGAGGTGTGTATGTGTGTGTGTGTGTGTGTGTGTGTGTGTGTTTGTGTGTGTGTGTGTCTGTGTATGGGATAAGCCAGAGAAAACAGAGGAGGCGAGACACTGGGCACCTTGGTGAGAGGATTTTCACAATTCCCACTGCTAGAATTTTCTGAGTTAGTGATTAATGTTGGCAGAGAGAGTAGTTAAAAAAGGTTTAAAAAGAAATGAGAAGTGTGAGAAGGGCAGGTATATAGCCACTCTTTCTGTCTCCATGGCAGCATACTTGAAGAAAAGATTTATAGCCTTCCACGGTGTCACACAATCTTATCAAGATAAACAGGCACATTTTTATAATTAAATACTAAACCATGAGAGGGATGAAATGCATGGTAACAAAGACAAACGATAAACACAGCAGCATTAAGCCTTATAGCTGATCTGTATGATGATATGAAACCGATAAATGAAACCAGTGAACATTTCTGATAGTTTATATGATTTTGCAACAACAATAAATCAAAACGGCATTTATAATCTAGATTGTATTTGTTGTTGGTCTCAGCTGTGTGTGTGTGTGTGTGTGTGTGTGTATATATATATATATATATATATATAATATTGCAATCTATATTGTATGCAAGAGGTGCTCATTTTTGTTACAGAGAGTTTATTGGACATTTTGTTCAATAACCTATTGGATATATTCACACATGTAATATTAATGGCAGTGAATGATCAATATTATCATTATAATAACTGGTAAGTATCTCTAACCTGATTTGGTACAAATAAATAACAGTTCAGCTGCTGATTACAGTATGTTTAATCTTGCACTAATATAAAATTCACTAAGACATAAAAAAAAAAAGCAAAGACCAAAAAACACTTTTTGTGGTGCCAGATGCCAATAGGAACGCTGTAGTGGAAACCATTTGCTTAAACCGCGATGTATAACGATTGTTCAAGTTAAGAAGCGCGCATTTTTGAGGGCAGTTCACTGAGGAAGTAAACAGTTGAGCAGAGAGACAGGCCGAGGTATCGTGGGATGCTGCGTTCTAGCACGGCTTTGTTGAGTGAACCGTTTGATTTCCCCACCAAAATCTTAGCACCACTACAGAGATGATGGACGATGCTTTAAAAAAAAACATGCTTTGATCAGTAGTACATGACTTAATACCAATTTCTTTTCAAATATCCAGACTCATTGTTCTCATTCTGCAATATACAGTATGATGAGTGATATGAACACAGTGGCCTCTAACCATCTAAAGGATCCAAAGAACTGCTAGACCACTCGTGGAGCTTCAGAGAGCTACAGAGAGCACACACTATCTGACCAGAGAGAGGCAACATGCAAAAACGGTAAATCGTTCTGACAAGAGGTGTAATTGAGGATCTAAGAAATGTTCAGCCACTGTATCATTCTGTCAAGTCAGTGTCTACATGCAAAAAAAAAAAAAAAGTGTGTGTGTGTGTGGGGGGGGGGGGGGGGGGGGGGGGGGGGGTAATGATTATGTCATCATATCTTACAGAGGCCTGCTCAGAACAGGGCAATATACTGTATGCAAGCGGTCAAAGCGTGATACTGTTTCACAACAGATTCAAATGCTAATAATCACAGAGTGTTACAGTAAAACTTCAACAGCATTACTATAGCAAAAAATAAATAAAAAAACATATAAAATAGAAACAAATCTACTACTCTTGGATCATTCTGCATGTGAAAATTCACTTCTGTTTATTTCCCATACCTGAGACCTCTGAGCCTTTTTAACACAGTTTAATCAGGGCAGCACATTATAATAGTTTAAATGACCTGCATTTAACACTACGGACTCTCTATATCATGGATTACTGAACCGGTTCACACCCTTCAACCCCCTTTCTTTACACTAACGAAAGAGAAACATGTGATATGGAGATTTTCTATCATTATATATCATTATAGATTGATCAGAACAGAAGTGAAGGGTTCAAAGTGACATTTTTACAAAGTGAGAACAGTACAGGCTACGCAGCTGGACTCCGAGCCGGCCTGCTCTCTCCACTCTCATCTTGTAAACACAATAAAAGAAACCCACTGGTGCTCCCTGATGAGCTGCAGCTCAGCTGTCCACAGATTCGCTTCACTTTTTGTTCTTGAGCTGGTTGGCCAGCCAGTCAAGACCCTCGTACAGGCCGTCGCCGCTGGTGGCGCAGGTGGCCTGAATATACCAGTTACGGTGGCGGAGTGAGTGAAGGCCCAGCTTGTCAGTGATCTCCGCAGCGTTCATGGCGTTCGGCAGATCCTACATACCAGGACGAAGAGGAGACAAGAGGGAATGTCTTAAAAGCCAGGGAGAAAGTGATATTTAAAACAAAGAAGAGATTTTATGAGATTTTCATAACCATAACAAGTGTATGGACTAATCTCAATTCCTATCATTTAATCAATCTCCGTAGAGCAGTTATGGAGCCGCTGATCAGTCACAGAATTAAAACCAAAAACATTATGCCTAATTGTGGGTACGTTCTCCCGGTGCCACCTCAGGGCCTGACTCCACAAGACCTCTGGAGTGTGCTGTGCTGTCTGGCACTGGGACGTTAGTGGCAGATCCTTTGGGTGCTCTAGGTTGTGGCATGGGGCCTCCATGGATCAGACGCGTTTGTCCGGCATCCATGGAATGCGCGATCAGACTGAGTCCAAGGTTGTTGATCCAGCCTCCAAATTACTCCGAACGCAATCTGATCGCACATTCCATTGAGGATCGAGCAGATTGAGTTCGGAGGAGTTTGGAGGCTGGATCAACAACTTTGGACTTTTTACCTGCTGTGACAGGCTGTGATGCACTGGGTGTACTGATACCTTTCTATCATGGCCAACACTGACTTTTTTCAGCAATCTGTGCTCCATTGGCTTTTTTTGGGGATCAGATCTGATGGGCTAGCCTTTGATCCAAACAGGCATAGATGAGCCTTAGTTACACGTGATCCTCATCCAGATATATTTCCTGGTAAACTTTTATTTATTTATTTATTTATTTATTTTTAAGTGTGCCTCCTAATTGTATCTGTATGAACACATCCCTAATATTTGTGAACACATCCCTAATATGCAGGATGAGCAAATATCAGAAAAACGTGTCTAGGGAAACTTCAACAGACCCCCCAAAATCCTGTCTGGGATTGAAACATTTCCAACAATGCCCACACGATGAAAAAGTTCCTTGCCTGCTTGTTAGCAAACACCAGCAGCACTGCATCTCTCAGTTCATCTTCCGCTAGCATCCTCATCAGCTCTTCTCTGGCCTCATTCACCCTCTCTCGGTCATTACTGTCCACCACGAATATCAGGCCTGACCAAATACACAGGGAGAATCTGTTAAAATGCCACTGATATTATACACCCTAAGTTTCTATACATTGTCACTATTATTTAAAATGATAATGTATAATTATACTGTAGAGGCAATGTGTTTCTTCAGTAACAAGACATTACACAAAAATGGTACCAGTGTAAAACAACTGCATTTTCAGCTGTGCAGTAATTAAAACTACTAATGCATAGGTAATGTATAAAATTATTATACACACAGATATTCCGTATGTTGTACATGCTTTTAAATTAAAACTGAAAAGGACGCATGCTGTTGTTCTAATACACACAATTAGTGGTTATATAATATGATTGGAAATATACATGATATAGAGATGATGAGAGGTACTGATGCAGGTACTGTACACTGAACTCACCCTGTGTATTCTGAAAGTAGTGTCGCCACAAAGGCCTGATTTTGTCCTGACCGCCAACATCCCACACTGTAAAACTGATGTTCTTGTACTCCACTGTCTCCACATTAAACCCTAAAAACATCAAAGCAGATCTCTGCAGTCAGATAACAAGGTTAAAAAAAAAAAAAAAACACATGCCTGAACAATTTTGAATAAATCAGATATGTGTAACTACTATCGATCTTCATTATGTTGACTGAAAAGTGGACATACCAATAGTGGGAATCGTTGTGACTATCTCTCCAAGCTTGAGTTTGTACAGGATCGTGGTTTTCCCAGCTGCATCCAGGCCGACCATCAAAATCCGCATCTCTTTTTTTCCTATAAGACTCTTTAAAAGGTTGCCAAAAATGTTCCCCATGGTAGCTGGTTAGCCTTTCCTTTAAAAAAAGAAAAAAAAGAAAAGAGGATATCGGATGAAGAGTTACTAAATAGCAATCATAAGCTTATGTCAAATATTCATTTATAGAGCCACAGTCCTGCTAAAATAAGATGTCAACTGCTGTCCTTATTACAGAGAGACCTACCACGCAGCACTTATTTTTTATAAAGATCTGTTTTCAGACACATGAAAGGTCTTTCTACATACAACGTGTGTTCAAGTCAAACTGGGACTTTTTGCTTGTGCAGAATAACAGAACACAGTTATGAGAGTAAAAACTACTCTACCAATATTTCCCTGCTACACCGATGCACTTATGTCAGCATTTCACTAGTGACTGGACACCATCAAGTTCTCAGTGCGCAGTGGGCTCCTAGCCACCTCAGCTGGAATCATCACTCATGGAAGTATAGCCTTCCTTAAAAAGACTGCATTCAAATGTTGTACCGCGGCTAAGAACCTCATCACCGTGCTGTGTTTGAAGTCTTAACAAATATTGTAGAAAATAATTTGGAATCACAAAGATTTTATGCTTTCAGCACATCACACAAATTCTGGTCTCGCTGATACAAATGCTTTTTGGTAGCATGATTAAAATACAAAAGTTCATCCATATTCTACACCGTTAAGCCTATCCCAGGTACCTTAGGGCACAAGGCTGGGTATACCCTAGATATGGTGCTAACCGACCGTAGGACACAAGCAAACACAAACCAGAGTGCATGAAGGAAACCCACCAAGTACAGGGGGAACAAGATTTGGACCATAAAACCTTACATGGTATAGCAAACAGTATACAAAAACTGGCTTAAACAGCACATGTAACTGTTAATATATTTTTTTTTTAAATTGTGAGAAGATACTTGTTAAGGAAATTGTTAAAAGAGGCTCCAGCGTCAGCACTGTGCAACATGCATAGTGAAAAGCCGTGAATTAAAATGTTTAAACCGTTCACCCTTCAGATCAGAAAATTATGAGTTTTGTGGTCACTCTGGCCTCATTTTTGTCTTAATGGCACAATTACAAGACTGCACCTTGAAGTGCTAAAATAAATAAATAAATAAATAAATAAATAAATAAGAAAATTAAAGCTGTGTTGATGTTGCAATTTCTGCCATGTGTCAAGCAGAGAACATGTTTTTTTTTTTCCCAGACAATATATCAGTCCTGGGATTGGAACCCATAAATGTCCATGGACTAGCTCAGAACTTTAACTGCCAATTATCTTACACCACTGTGGATCTTCACACCATGAAGCTCCAGGCAAAACATTTTTCCCCCACATGGATTTTGAAAATGAGCAAATCACGAAACTATGTAAACTGCTCGACGGTCCTAATATTTTGAACTGAACGTTGTTTCTCATTATGCAGGAATTTTTTAACTCAAAACCAAAAGAAATTTTACTGCACACAACACGAAAATGGCAACACGGAATAAAGACCGTTCAGAAAGTTAAACTTGTTGGTCCTTTTATTTCTTGCTCTGGGATGACCACACTTTATAATGCGGTGTACTGGGCATCGATTTTCCTCATGTCAGCTCTACAGCTTGGTTTGCAGTTAGAGAGCTTTAATGGTAAAAGTTAGCCCTGAGTGCAAACCGGACATAGATGACCCGCTACGCTGCCGTTAATAACCTGCTGAAGGAAGAAAAAATGGAAGACGGCATGCTTACATGCGAAGTAATGCGACTAAAAGTACAAAAAGGATGTGCTTAAAATTGGAATTGGAAATATGCTTCAGGACCCCCTTAAAAAAAACACAGCCGTGCACGATAATGTTTCAGCAAAAGACTTGTTCCAGTAAGTATGACAAGACACATACATCTGATGAGACTATATGGCTGGGTAAATATGCTAAAAACAATAAAGTAAGGCCACAAATCATTTCAAGTCTCGGTCCTTTCGGGCGGCATTACCCATCACCATAGCAACAGAAGAGCAAGGAAAGAGCAGTGAGCTCATCTGGAATGATTTACTGTAACGTTGTTACTCGCAGTCTTAATCTTTACAGTAAGAAACGACCCAAAATGTGAGCCTCATATGACTCATAAGAGTGTCACCATGATGAGACTGTGCTCTGAGGCTATTTCTTTAAACTAAGGAACACCGGAGTACATTCGCTTGCATTGAATTATACGCTGACAAAACCGAATTGCTGTGGTTTTACTTCGAATTCCCTTCTAACAGGACGGACAGTAACTAGAGAGGCTAGTGTGTTACTTGAATGGAAAATATGGAGGATGTTTATATGAACAGGAGGGGGGTCTTTAAATTATAATGTATGTGGAAAAAAAAGGAAAATAAGAACCAAGTCTGATCTCGCTCTCTCTCTCTCTCTCTCTTTCTATATATATATATATATATATTTTTTTTTTTCTTTCCTTATTTTATTACCTTTGTTCTGTGATTTTCCTTGGTAGCCTTCGTATGTATCTTTATGTACTGAGGGTTTACTAAAGCATGGTGTCACCTGTAGCGTTAAAACAACTACAGGACATAATACAACTATGAATACAACTATTAATTATATTAATTAAATACTTACAGTAATATTTTTGTACTATTTGCTGAAGGCATGGAGGTTTGAGACCGTAGTCCAAGCTGAACATTCATAGACATTTTTATAAGTCATGAACATAACAAGTATGAACATGATTCTAAATATATCCATCCACCCCACCCAACGTCATCACAAATGATGGTTGGGTCAAATGACCCATGACTTCACGTCACACCAAGGGGAAAGTTACGTCACTGAGGATCCCAACCTTCTTGCAACCCACACTAAGGGCAATTTGGAAATGCCAGTCCGCCATGTCTTTGGACTGTGGTAGAAAACCAAGAGCACCCAGACGAAATCCACCTCAGGGCATGTAGAGAGCATGTAAAACTCCACTCACACAGACGGGGAGATGAGGTTCCATTCCCCTGGAGATGCAAGGCGACAGTGCTAACCACTTACCTGCTAATAAAAAACATGTGTAAACCAAAATGTAAAACAATCTCAGAGGCCGGGTACTCTAATTTGATGTATTGATTTAAAGCTTTACACTAAAAGTGCTAAAAACAGATAGATAGATAGATAGATTCAATTACAGAGTAGTTAACAAGAAATTGAGTTATAACCATTGAAACGGACAGCAGTGCAAACGTGAATGATGCAAGACTGAGGTAATGAGAGTTAATGCAGAAAAGGGGGAGATGATGAGTAGATAAAAAAATATGACTGTGAACAGTCAGTCTGTTATGAAGGAGAGCAACATGTATAACCGAGGATGAGTATAGTGGTTGCTGAGAGACGATCTGATCAAGAATTCCAATCACGGCTCCAGGCACCGTAAAGAAGTGTTAAAACAGAAAATGACCCTGGAAACAAAAGATTTCCTGGTTCTGTCAGAAGAGCAGCTCTGTGATAGAAGACTGCCGCCGAACATGCTTTTCTGCTTGGCAAAAGTTCCATACAGCAGATGACTGATTATGGGCATGATGGACAGCACCAGCTCCAGGGAGTCCAGCTTAAAGCCTGATGCTGAAAAAAGGACCTTGAACAAAATGCTGTCCATCATGTCCAACACCATTTATGCACCTTAAATCATTTTACATGTACAATACACTGATCAGCAGTAACATTATGACCACCTCTAGGTTCCATCCCCCCCACGTAGCCACCAAAACAGTAAAGACTTATGTATTCTGACATCTTTCTAACGGAACCAGCACTAAACTTTTCCTCGATTTGACCTACAGTAGCTCTTCCATGGGATCGGATTAGACGGGTCAGCTTTTACTCCCCATGTGCATCGGTGAGACTTGGCCACCCATGACCCTGTCGCCAGTGCACTGGTTTTCCTTCCATAGATCACTTTGGGTATATCCTGACCAATGCAGCCCACAAACATCCCACAAGAGCTGCAGTTTTGGAATTGCTCTGACCGAGTTGTCTAGCCATTACCATTTGGCCGTTCTCACAGTAGCTACATTTTCAATATCTAGTTTAAAAGGCGTCTGGAAGTGGGTGGGATATATTAGGCAGCAAGTGAACCATGTTTTTTTTCCTGAAGATGATGTGTTGGAAGCAGAAAAAAAAAGGGCAAGTGTAAGGATTTGAGTGACTTTGACAAAGGCCAAATTGTGATGGCTAGAGGACTGGGTCAGAGCAAGTCCAAAACCACAGCTCTTGTGGGATGCTGCTGGTCTGCAGCGGTCAGGACATACCAAAAGTAATGCAAGGAAGAAAAACCAGTGAACTGGTGACGGGGTCATGGGTGGCCAAGGCTCACTGATACATACGGGGAGGGAGGGCTGGCTCGTATAATCCGATCCGATAGAAGCGCTAGTGTAGATCAAATTGATGAAACGGTTAATGCTGGTTGTGACAGTGCAGCAACTGTTATGTTAGCAAAAGGGGGATGGAGTCAATATTAGGCAGGTGGTCATAATGTTGATAATGGCTGATCCGTGTATTAGTATCATCAAGGAAAAATACAGTTTATAGGGACACTTTGTTTTTGAGATTGTAACCATTACATTTAAGAGCTATCTGGAGCAATTCCTTTAGGAACACCAAGCAGAATACAAATTGAGCTATAAAGCTCGGTAAGACATCGTTATTTGTAGAAATCGGTGTAGAGTCGGTAGTAGTTTATTTAACATACCGACATGTTCACACCCGGGTTTTAAATTAGAAATCGGAAAAACCTTTCACACCTTTCACACACCGTGCCGTGACAGCTCCAGTGGCCTAAACAGCCTACCGGCAAGATGCAAATACATCCTCTGTTTCCTTTTTTCTTCTTCCTTCGCATAAAATACAGAACCATACGAACGAGCAGCGAACGAAATTCAAATTGGTTTAAATTCAACCCATCCTTTGATCTACTCACCTCTGGCAGCGACGCCGGACAAGTCCAAGCTCCTGCCGCAGGTCTCGCGATAACACACGCGCACGCACACAGTGCAGCGTTAGAGCCTCGTGGTTCTTATGATCTCGCGAGATTCCCCAAAGCATCAGGGTACCATTCGAGTGACGCTTCAGCCTCCGCGATGTTAATTCCATGCACGGGATGCTGTTATAACAGGACATTTGATGGTTTGTGGAGATGGAAATGTGTTTTTAATATATATAAAAAAAAAAAAAAGAAGAAGAAAAGTAAAAGCAATATTATATGATATCATCTGGGTGCCTTTGATTTCGGTGAAGCTTGTATTTTTAGCATCTTGGAACAGGCTATAGTGGATTTTAAAGAATCAAAGCTATGCAGTAGGTCATTACTGAGGCAAATAGATTCAGACATATCCACTGTGTTTAATTATTCAGCCAAGTCTGAACTGAATAAATAAATAATGACACCACTTGGCAGGCTGATGTGTTTACAGTCGTTAGAAGGAGAGGAAAAAGAGCCTCTTTGTGTGAATTGTGAGTTGTTAAAAAATGTCCTGTGAAACCTTAAAGAACCTGATTATGAAAACTGTAAAATACTCAATCAATTCGACTATATGTTTAGTTTCAATGTATTTTACATTTTAATGTATTTCCATTTTAGATTTTTTTTTAAAGCGCCTTCCATTTTAATACAGAAAAGTATTCTGTGTATGATATTCCATGCAAGAAATATAGATCATTTGAAAAATAATTTTAGAATGAAATACATTTACTCCAGTTTGAATTAATTCAGTGATTTATTTCCATGTATGAGTTTCAAGGCTACTGAAAAACCTGCAGCCTATGCCTGATCTCACAGTGGCACATTACTGAATGAGAATCATCAGCGCCTGCATAAACATGGCTCTGATGTAATCAAAAGTGTCTTTTCCAGTGTCGTTTCACATCCCGCACTGTATGTCAGAGGCTCTGTGATAGATGTGTTTATCAGTTCGGTGGTTTCAGAGAGGAGAGAGAGCCCAGAGCAGATGTTTGCAGCTGCACACCAGATTATGGGGTGGAGTGGTGAGTGGGGGAGCACGTGGAGATTCTGGGCACTGGGAGTTTGTGGGGGTTATGGCAGGGGACTTACAGTGCGTACGGCTTGTGGTGGGGGTGGGAGTTATAATTTAAAGGAACCTTTCCTCTGAAGTGTTTGCCAAAGTGAACCCCGGCAAACACAATCACAAGTCGGGTTGGTTAGGCTTGCAGAACTAATGAGGACTTGCACGTTGAGGCGATCACTTTGATGTTCTGGGTAGCTGGCTCCTTGTTTTTTTTCTCTGCTTTTCTCTCTTTATCCTTGTCCCACATCAAAAAGGCATAAGGGTAGGCTGGACACAGAGCCCAAAAGCAGATGTTTGCAGCTCTCGCTTTTGATGTACCGTATATAGGCAACGTGAACGCACTTATCAGCATATCTACCTATCTGTGTGCCTATCTGCCCTTACATACGTCTTCTTTGGTGGCAAATTGAACCACATTCTTACCCAGAATTCAGATATGTGCCCTGTGCTTTCCCCTTTTCTCCTTGTGATTTCGGAGTATCTGGTTGTCATTATTTTAGATGCTGTCAGTATGCTGCTTTGTGTGTGTAAGTGGCTGCACAGTGCTGCCAGGGAGGGAGGGGGGGTCCAAAGCTATTGAGCCTCTCTGTCTCACACATGGGAGAAACAGCGACAGGAAATTCCCTTTTGCTGCAGCTCCAGGGTGAAATGATAAAGGAATGAAGAAATGCAAACCAGAGATCCAGCACTTTATCATTCCACACCACCCTGTCTCTGTGTGTGTGATGCTAAATACCACACAAGGTCAGCTTGACAGAGTCATGGGCACATGAAAACAGTTTACGTTGATCAGCCAACCCAGCAGTGGCATAAACCACAAGTGATAAAGGTTATAAAATAAGATATAGTTTATTCACATTTTTACAAAATATGAAGCGTGCACCGTCCAAAGTCTCAGCACTGACATTAGCCTGGTCTGTGTTGAGTTAAAGCACAGTGCTCCTTCCAGGCTTTTTCAGTGACAGATGCGAAACGAGCACCAACTGTCCCCAGAGTCACATGTTGCAGTGTCAACTAGCTGTTAAGTTCATACAGCTGATCTGGTGTCATTCTCCTCCTCAATCTTGTTCACTCTTAAACTCGTCAGCCTCAAAGGAAACCAGGGTGCCCGCTTTGAGCCACGCTCTGCAAGATACTGATTAATTCCCGTATTTATTATTCATCTCAGTTGTCTAGACACATTCTTGGTTCTGAAGCCACTGTACAAGAACAAAACTTCCAGCATGAAATCTCCTGCCAAAAACAATAGCTTTCAGAAGTAAATTCGAAAACAAGACAGTTTTCCGAAGTGGACAAAGAGACAATTCATATCATATAATTTTTTTTTTTTTTTTACTAAACATCATTTATATAAAAGTAAAAAATGAAAAATACATCTCAGTGTCATTGTAAAATGATTATCATTTCTGCAATTTTCCAAAAAGCAGACTAATCCAACCTATTTATTCATTGCAGTAACTTGACTTTTGGTCTCAAACACAGTAAAGCAGATCTGAAGAAAGATTAAATATTAGTTTTTAATCAGATTAAGGGGAAACCTTGCTATTAACATTATTACTATCCAACCTCCATTGGTGCAGGTTATATTCATATCAACGCTGTCCTGGTTTACATTACGTCAACCAAGTGGGCAAAAAAAAAAAAAAATGCAAGTTTTCTGTTCTCTCTGAAACTGCCTGGCTTATGGTACCAGTTTTGACATCTAAAAGAACATAAGCACAACTTGCACAGATTTGTCATGGCGGAGATCATTTCATTAAGCACACATTTCCAAATATACATATAACTGTATATGGTGGCATTGCCTTTCCATTTCAGCAGTAATGCATTCCTGCTGTTGTGCCTCGTTATTGTGAAGAACACAGATGGCGTTCGGGGCATTTTCATGGCTGAAGAGCCCAAACAGGGGAAACAAAGACAAATGACATGAGTCACTCCTCTCCTCAGTCTTTTGACTTGGCATTTGGAGAATAACAACAGCCACACAAAACAAATGGAACCCAGATGAGAGGGCTGAATGGAAAAGTGGCTAAATTGATACTGTTGAACACACACTTGGTGTGAGAGATACAGGCTTATGCCTTTTGCCCCCACTTGTCCAATGTTTCCAGCCAAAGCTTTGGCCAATATGGGAGAGGGCTGTTCATTTGCACACGTTGACCCACTCTGTGACCCTGCACTCATCACACAGCACGTAGCAGCACCAGTGGAAGCGACAGTGGCAGCGCTCGCTGCGAGTCTGCCTCAGAATGTTGTGTCCGCGGCCGCAGCACAGCGAGTCGCATGAGTCCATCCCTGGACTACTCTTGTTGCAGATGCGGCCCTGAGTGCCAGGCGAGTCCACGGACGCGTCACGCTCACAGAAGTCGGGGGATTTCTCAAAGTAAACCAGCTCCCTGGAGAGGCTGCGCCGTCGCGGCCTGCCATTCTCCGACCCGGCTGCCCCTGCTGCCACGCGTGGGTTAAACACACCACTGTTCTTGTTCTGGGAGTTGATGAAGACAGCAGATTGGAACTTTTCTCGCAGCAGGGAGCCCACCAGCCGGAACTCAGGAGACACATACCAGCAGGTCTTGAACTGGCAGCTTCCTGAGGTGCCATGACATTTGCACTTCCTTTTCATGTTGTCTGTCACGATCTGTTTAAATAAAAAGTGATATCTGCATCAGAGTTGTTGTTACAATCTAGTGATTCTTGTTACAATATCAAGACACAATAATAATTCAAACAGTAGAATGTCTGTCATAAAAATCTAACTGTGGTTGTTTGAAAATGGGTTAGTTGAAAATTGGAAAAAGAAATGAAAAAAGCAAGCCTTAATTTATCGATTGATCAGTTAAAATCTAATGAACCTCATGGCTTATGGTTATTGCTGTAGTTTAGTTATTCACCTTAAAGCACATTAGTTAGTAACTCCTATACAAATTGGGAAGTTTAATAGAAAAGAGACTGGGTTAAGTTTTTATACTTTCATACAAGTTGAATTGTAAGTTGGGTCTTTTTTTTTTTTTTTTTTGCAAATTGTGAGGCCAAGATTCAGTTATAATTAAACTGCGCACATGTTAAACATAGATGTAACGTTGTTTTCTTTCTGTTGCCATACCTGTCTGCCAACTCGATTGTTGTGCATCTTCATGCGGGCATGGATATCACGAGACGAGCCCCTGGAGTCCAGCCAGTCCCTGGAAAAGCGAACACCAAAGCGAAGGTCGTGGCTGCACCCGCCCCACTCCCAGGTCTCCTGCAGTGATGTCAGCTCCTCTGGTTTGAGAAGTGTGCCAGGATGGGAGGAGCGCAGGTAAGAGGGCAGCTTGCTGTGGTTTGTTTTAAACTCAGGTGTGTTCCTGAACCCATTCCTCTGCAGGGTCTGCAGCTGCAGCTGAGTTAGCTTGAGGCGGATTTTGTCGTCATCTATCCGGCGCTTAGCATCGCAACCACAGCCACGTAGCTTGCCCATGCTGCAGGCTGAAGCCACCGAGTGAGCCACTCCAGCTGCCAGCAGAGCCAGGGAGAAGGCACTCTCTCTGAAACCTATTATTGAAACAGAGGAAGGATATTTATTGTAGGTGCTAGCTGAACAACACGATGACCCTGCTTGTGCAAGTTCTGCTGCAAATGCTCTACATGGATTTTCTGATTTCTGAAACACTTCTGCCCTGGAAGGTGACAAGACTTCTAACTTCAGCAAGTGATCTTCAGGTTTGAACTCACCCCTGTTGAGGATGGTGCTCTGGTGTGGCACCTTGCCATGGTTCTCCAGTGTAGAGCAGTTCCAGCGTTGGTGTTTGAGCTGATGTTGGCATTCATGAATGGCCACCTGTATGCCCTGTAGGGCCGAAGCCGTCACATCGGGATTACGGACACACAACCTCATCTGTCGCTTACTCAAGCCTGCCAGTCGTAAACACACTGCATTGGGGGTCAAAACCGGGTCTCCTGCCACCTTCAGGCCAAGGATGTCGTTGCACAGCACACTGAGAAAGAGGGCAAGTAATTAATCACACTCACCAATAGAGCAACATGGGAGCGCTTCCAGGGGTAAACCACTATAATTTCTGACTGTGATGTATGGCATTGATGAAAAGCTCCATATTTTCTGTTTCAAAAATGATTACTGCTTTGTCTGGTTAATGGATGGAATGGCTCAAATAACTGCTTAAAACCCACATGCTTCTTATAGACTTAATACAAAGCATTCAGATTAGATGACCCACAAAAGGTACTTTTATTCATTCTAAGCTGCAAAAAGACTACAGTATTCAACAGATGTCCAGTGAATGGAAAACTGTGATGCTGCTATTCAGCTGCCATTCTTTGCTGAAGCGCTTTTAATGTATTTAAAGCAATCACACTGATTGTGAATTTTGTGCTACAGCATGCACAGTATGTGTTTATTTCACAGAAATAAAGAAATACTGTAAGTTCGCTAAAATGTATATGGAAAGTATATTTGCTATTCCCATATAATTTTTTAATAATGTATAATCAATATAATCCATCCATTTTTCTTTTAAATCAAAAACTGATCGGTAAACATAAAAATATTAACAAAATGCTTTCAGGGTGTACACAGCACATGGAAATTCTGTCTGGACATGGACGTTCCACATTACTCCATTAATTCTGCACAAAACTGGAACCATTCAAAAGCAATTATTAATGACCTTTAACTTGTGTTTCCTCTCACTTCAGACCCCCAGATCACGTCAAGGCTATGGCATTACAAAGGATATTTTGGTGCAGTTTTCCTTGGCATGTGCATTACTGGTTTTGATTAGTTTAAGTGTGTGTGTGTGTGTGTGTGTGTGTGTGTCTGTCTGTCTGTCTGTCTGTTTGTCTGATATGCAATGAATATACTGGTGAAATTACTACGGTGAAATTACTATGACTATTACTATGAATTTACATGCTTTCTATATATATATATATATATATATATACATAAGATATGTGTGTTATTTTTATACATCTTGATTTGTCATGCAGGTAAAGTAGGAACTAAAAAATGCAATGTTTCTATCAATCTACAAACAAGATTAAAGGAGGGATTAATCATCATAAGATTTTTTTTTAAAGCTTGTGATTTATATACTTCTTATATATCTTGGGTTTTTTTGTTCTTAGCTTTGCACTAGTAACTCCTGGTTACTATCACATATACCCTGTGTCTGATATGTAAGATATACAATATGCAATCACATCTACAACTGTCTTTGTGTCACTGTCCCAATTGCTGTTCGATATCTATCTATCTATCTATCTATCTATCTATCTAATATAATAAAATATATCATACACTTAAATCTAACATTGACCATATTGTATTGTTTATCTATTTGTTTTAAATAAAATTTGCAATTATTATAAAAATGTCCCCACAAGGTCAAAATTGTCGGATCTGGTCCCCACTGAGATATCAAAGCAAACACACACACGCACACACACACACACACACACACACACTTACGTGAAGGCAGGTGAGAGGAGCGCGAGCGCCAGCATCAGCGTTCGGCCCAGAGCAGCTTTATGTGACGCGGCCATCGCAGGAAGCGCTTTTCCGGACGGGACATTAAAACGCCTGGGCGATAATTAGCAATTAACAGGGAATTATATGAGAGGAGCAGAGCTCGATACTACAGTGCGGAGTTGAGTGGTGAGCTCGAGGAGCGCGTTGCACTGAGGAGGAGGAGGAGAAGCTGCAGGAGGAGGGGGCCATGCACGGGTGGGCGGCTGTTTCACCAGATTTCCACGGAACTATTGAAAGGATCCGGTTACACTATTAAGCGTGGAATTTAAATGCATTAATGGTTTTAGAAACGAGTCTGAATGTCATTATGTTTTCTTTTGTTGTTGTTGTTAAATATGATCTAGGCAGACTGCGGATCATGCGTAAAGCATGAAGAGTTGTGACGCATGTTTTATTTCTCCTGCAGAATGCACAAAGCCACACGGCGATATGTCGTATCCGATTAAATAAACAATTAAAGAAGAAAATGCAACAAAACCAAAAAAAAAAAGAAAAGAACTCCACACACAAAATAGATTTTTCTGCTCTAACACCATGAGGCCGGACATTTACAATGCCATTCAGGTACATGTGCTCAAGTTTTTCCACGTGGTTAGATCACCTGTGGAAAACATGCACAGTGCAAATGAATATGGTGGACCCTGACACTGAGCATGTAAAAACATGTGGCATCATGGGAACCATGTGTTATCGTATGTGGAACCCCTTACTCCATCAGCCCCCCCCCCCCAAAAAAAAAAAATGTCCAACATGTGAAAATAAATTAATCGTATGAAATATCAAATGGGAGGAAAATATAAAACACATGCCCTGCAAATAAAAAAGTGAAAATAAAACATATAGCCTACACTAAACATTTAAATGTGGGAATAATGAATCGTGTAATATATCCAGTGTGAAAAAGAAACCCATATTCTTTACATGTGAAAATAATAATAATAAATATAATAAACATGTAGGCTACGGAAATAATGCATTCATTTGGCTGTTCCATATGGAATTATTATTATTGTTATTATTATTATTATTATTATTATTATTATTATTATTCATAATATCTTTGTGCAGAGTGAGAGTGGATACGTGCGCATTAACCCGAACAGCAGCAGCAGGCAGGCGTGCACTTCTGTGAACAATAAGCGGCTGATGCACCAGTCCAACCACCCTCAGACACTTCTCTCAGCGCACGACTCACACCCTTATAGCACTTATAGCACAATATAAATGATTGTTATTCGTACCTTTAGTTGTGCCAATTTCTGGATGGAGTTTGCATGCAAAGCAAACTGAAAAAGTCAATGGATATTTCAGATTACTGTACAATCAAGTGCACACATAAAACAATGAATCTATTTAATTATATTAATAATTACTCCCAATATGTTCAGTGCATATAATAGTTTCCTATAAAAAAAAAAGAACGAATAAGACGAGACTTCATCTCATAGGTCATATTTTGTGGAGTATGATTTTGCTTAAACACTATTTAAAAAAAACAGAATGTCGAAATAAACGTAGAGCTTATACACTCTAAAGGTATTTATATAATTTATATAATTTAGATCAAGAAATAAAACACATTTTCAGTCTGTTATATTGTGATAGGCTTTATAACCTCTAATAAGAACCCTACACGTTTTTACGCGTCTAAAGGTCACGACATATCTTAGAATCGGATTATTTTCTTGATGTAAAACCTAAGCCCCAAACTAGTCGGATTAATTTAATAAAATTGAGTTAAAGCCTATCTATAACCACTAAGTAACAGGAGACACTGACAATTCCCTCCTCTAATCTCCTCTGTTTCATTCCTTAATCTTAAGCAATAAAAAGTGCATTAGCATTTTTGTTGCTATGGCGTGTAAATTCTAAGTGGCTTTAAAAAGTGATTTGAAGTTGATTTGTGTATAAAAGGCACATATCCCTTTAACCGGATTGTCGCTAATCTGCTCCGAGTCGCATGAGTGCACCAGGAAACCAGTCTAAGCGCCTTCAAGAGCTAAGAGTGAAGAGCAGAATGAAACACCCGCAAACAAAAAAAAAGAGCATTTCCTTCAGCTGGCCATTTGGTGCAAACCCATCAAGTAAAAGAGAGAGAGAGAGAGAGAGAGAGAGAGAGAGAGAGAGAGAGAGAGAGAGAGAGAGAGAGAGAGCCTATGGGACTGGACGATGTGAATGAAATGCCAAATTCCCATCACACTAAACTATATACTGGCCACTTAGCTGAAGTTTGCTTGCAATAAAAGCAATTGATCTGACCATGGATAAATATTGTTTTTATTTGGAACAAAATTATTTCCATGTGCATGCTGTGATTTAAATGTAGAGTGTCTGAGGATGACCACACTGATCACAGCACACAATAAAACTTATAATAATAATAATAATAATAATAATAATAATAATAATAATAATAATAATCATATTATAATAATATTCATATAATAATAATTATTATTTTTTATTATTCAGAGCATTTGCAAATCAATATCAGAATCGAGATAAAAAGAACCACTGCGCGCCAGTGGATGGATGAGGATGAACTCGGAAGAATGTAGGAAGACACCGCCCTTTTTTGTCAACACCCTAAAAAAAAAAAAAAGTTAAACAAAAGCAAGACGGCACAAAGTTTCCCCAGGGGTTGTTCTGAGTGCAAAAGATTTTTGATATATCCAGCTCTGTCTGACTGCTGCCACGGCTTCAGTGGCCATGCGCTGCGTAAAGGAACGTCTGCCGTCCAGATGTTGGAAGCCATATCTCCACTCAGTTCCCTTCTCTAGTTCGTGTCACCCCTAAAACGTTTTTTTAATCGAAAGAGTTATTAATCCTCCTAAAACAACTGCCCTTTCATCCGTACCCCTTGAAACAACCCATAAAAACGTTCTCCGAAACTTTCGATAAATGTTTAGAAAAATACTGTTAGGCTGATAAACTGGATCTGTAATAGGTATTTCTCCCAGATCCTGGATAATTTACCTCTCGCTCACCTAAAATCTGTTACCAGAAACAAAATATGAATTTCCACAAGGGACTGGCTTTTGGAATTATAACTGGAGTAGCCCTAGTATCCATAACTCATGTGGAAAAATAAAAGAAGGGCTGATGAGCATTAGTTGGAGTTCATGAAGGCTTCATGAAAACTTTATTTTCTGGGTGTGAGAGAGGGAGGAGACGCGGTTAAAGGGAGTAATCCAAACACTGTGGGCAAAAACGGGCCAGATTAGATGGTTCATATTGCGCTCTCTCTGTACTGTCCTGAGAGAGAGAGAGAGAGAGAGAGAGAGAGAGAGAGAGAGAGAGAGAGAGAGAGAGAGAGATGCTGCACACCCTCCTCACTCTGCACACATAACTTTTTACTCTGCTCATGGAATAAATCCTGCTAATTTACAAATGGACGCAAAGACAAAGAGGGAAATACAACGCATCAGCTGACCCTTAATTGGATCTAACAGATTTCTGGAATCTGGATCTCTCTCTCTTCCTCGAATGATATGCTATTTGCTATACGTGCATGTTTTTTATCCGTCCTCTCCTCAATCGTTTTTTTTTTGTTTTTTTGTTTTGCTTCATTCATTGGTGCCTATGAAGAGATCCATCTTTTCAGTCCTTTTTTCAAAGGAGGGTGGGAGGAGGAAAACTGAGGGAGATGAGTGCAGCAAATCCCCCTTTTTTTTGTTCATCTCATAGCGCTCAATAAGTAAAGAATGTGTCGTCTATCACTCACCGAGGGGATCAAGTGTGCGGGACTGAGAGCAGCACACTGAGAGGAGCTGAGCGGAGCAGCATCACTCATCATCATCATCATCATCATCACCACCACCACCACCACCACCATCATCATCATCACCATCATCATTAGCAGCAGCAGCAGCTTCTAGCGTGTCCTGCATCATTAACGGACAAAAACGGTGCTGAGGAAGAGGATTTTTTTTTTTTTTAAAACACAACACGTGACTTTGTCTCTTAGGAATGCGGAGCGGTGAGCGCATGCAATTAAAATATTACAAAGCTTACATATATTTACATTAGAATAAACGTTGTATACACTTTCCAGGAACAAATGGAACATGTGGTTTAACACTCTTCTCTCTTAAAGGTGCCATGCAGTTCCTTGCGCTGATCACCGCACTGAAAGCCGCGTGCGTACTGCTGCTCTCCTCGCGCATCTCCAGCTCCGCGGCAGCCAACAGCAGCGGCCGGTGGTGGTGAGTTCTCTCTCCATAATCTCTCTCTCTCTCTCTTTCCTTCTCTCTCCACAACTCTTATTTATAATGACGATGATGCTGATCACGGGGAGTATGGTTTCTAAATTATTTCCCCCCCCCCCCTTCAATTAATTTTTAAATACAGTACTCCAAGGTTGAATTCACTTTTGTCTAAACTGGATTGCATAAACACCAAACACAATAATTCAGTACTGAAGTACTTTACACTCACTGGTGCATAGTTAGTACAGTCTAGGCTAATTAAATCCCACAGTTCAGACGTGTGCTCAGAAATACAATAATAATAATTAAACAACAACAACAACAAAAAAACACACTAACAATACAAATACAAAACATCTGTAATGCCATAAAAAAAAAATTACCCTTTAGTGCCTTTCGTAGCAATTTGAAATTGTATTCGTTTTCTGTTCGTGCTGTGGACTGGTTAATCTGCTAAAACTCTCTCTCTCTCTCTCTCTCTCTCTCTCTCTCTCTCTCTCTCTCTCTCTCTCTCAGTTTCTCTCCTTGTCATTTTGACAGTGCGGGTTGAACGCGAGACAACAATTTCTCTCCAATATGGATTAAATTAAATGCGGATTTATATGATGAGTGAAAAATCTGATCACTTCCCTTCCAAATCCGAATCGTGCGCGTATTCTCTGACTTTTGTAAGGTAGAAATTCCTGTGTTTGGTACAACCGCTGCCTATATTGTTAAAATGTAGGTTTTATAATGGAACTGTTGAGAAGGTGTTGGTGAATTTTCTAGAACAGCAGCTTCGACATTTAGTGCCCGCTGCCACTGTGTTATATGAATGCGCTGCTGTTTCTGTAGTAACAACTAATTCACAGAGATTTGTATGTCAGACAATCTATATAATTAGACACTAACAATAACCTACAAAACCTGTTTTTTATTTATTTTTATTTTTTTTTAAGTTGATGTGGTGAGGCCTTACGTGTGCAGACATTTATATAATAACTTAAAAGCAGTTTCCAGTGTCAGGCCTCTATAATTTATTTCATTTAATTTGATTTCTTTTTGCCATGGGAAAATGTTAAGGACTTTGGTTTCTCCGGAAGTTGCATTACTTTTTTGATTCAAATTATTCACGAGAGAGCATGATGATGTGGACATGTTCACAATATTAAATATAGGGTAAATTAATGGTAAATTTTTATTATTATTATAAATATGTATAAATATTGTTGTATTATTTATTAATACATTAAAAATAGTAATCTATGGCAAATCAACTGCAGTATAAGAGGAAGAACAGACATCATGTATCATACGGTACATATAAGCGCACACTTTGTTTTATTCATTACTTTTTTTGTGCATTATTGTGCTTGCTTCTTACACATTATGGCCTGTTATGTAGGAAGAGCATCTCATGACCATTCTTGGACAGATTAATAACAGTCGTCCCAAATACATTTAATCTTTTGACTCTGTGGAAGCACTAGCAAAGATGCACTGCAGCTAAAAATGACTGGTTAAAAAAAAGAAATAAATACATCTAAGTATAATAGAAAATGAGTTTAATACAAATTATACAATTAAAAGTTAAATGAAAAATGAACAAGTTTTAGCAACAATCATTATGGCTGTTTTACTCACATTGAACGCACAGACAGCTCTTTTTTAACCACCAATGAATTTGCTTTAAATATTGTGTGAGGGAAATGAGATGGTCAAAAGTAAAAGCAGCTTTGGTGGTCAAAAGCCTTTAATCAGCTAATTTTTGATTAATATTTAGTGTCACTTGACATTATTTATAGACTGGCTATAGCACTGGCCCATCTCCAATCGAGTCTAACGTAATAGTTTGTGTTCTATATAATTATAGCCTACTGTTATAGCAGCGTTTATTTATTAGGTCAAGGTTAAGAAAATATTTCCTGTTTTATGTGGAGGATCTTAGAAACCTTATTGCTGGCCTTCTTGGTTGCTCTGTAATTTAAACATAACCACAAATAATTCACTACTTTTTCTACACATTTAATTGTGCACATTGAATAGAGGATGCTACTGCAGAGAGTGAAAATGTGAAAGAATGAATACTGACAAATGATTTTAGGTTTCCCTGTTGTTCTGCAGTTTTCTGACTGAAGTAAACAATAATTGTGAGAATGAGGAGCATTCCCTTGTAAAGCTTACTGTTTTATCTCCTCTTCCAGGGGGATCGTGAATGTAGCATCATCCACCAACCTTCTCACCAATAGCAAGAATGTGCAATTAGCCCTAGACCCTAGTCTTGCTTTGCTTAGCCGTCGGCAGAGGAGGCTGATTCGTCAAAACCCTGGCATCCTCCATGCCATCGCCGCCGGGCTTCACACAGCCATCAAGGAGTGCAAGTGGCAATTCCGCAACCGCCGTTGGAACTGTCCAACATCCCACACCCCTACAGTGTTTGGCAAAATCATAAACAGAGGTAAGATCACTTTGTATCTCATTCTGCACTCTTAAATACTAGATGTTTTCCTCCATAATCATATGATTTTGTTTCACATGGCTGCTGTATTGTGGTATTAACTGCTAAGAACTGCTTTGACTAAATGACGTATAGATCTGTCAGTTTACACAGGAACTTCCTAAATAATGCTATGACTCTTGTTTTGCCAGGCTGCCGAGAGACTGCATTTGTGTTTGCCATCACTAGTGCTGGAATTACCCATGCGGTGGCTCGGTCCTGCTCTGAAGGCTCTATCGAGTCGTGCACCTGTGACTACCGGAGACGAGGGCCTGGGGGTCCAGATTGGCACTGGGGAGGCTGTAGCGATAATATTGACTTTGGCAGGATGTTTACGCGGGAGTTTGTGGACTCCAGCGAGAGGGGCAGAGACCTGCGATACCTCATTAATGTACACAATAATGAGGCAGGGAGAATTGTAAGACACCCTTAATCATTTATTAAATATTTGTTATAGTTTTATAAATCAGTTAGGAGTCTAACCATTTTTTCTATCTATTGTTCTATCCTTTCTTCCTTTAGACGGTTTCCTCAGAGATGCGTCAGGAGTGTAAGTGTCACGGGATGTCGGGTTCCTGCACCATTCGCACCTGCTGGATGCGTCTACCCAACTTCAGGACAGTCGGAGACTTACTAAAAGATCGTTTTGATGGCGCTTCCAGGGTGGTGTATGCCAATAAAGGCAGCAACCGGGCGTCTCATCGAGCCGACCCCCGGCACCTCCAGCCAGAGAACCCTGCTCACAAACTCCCTTCAACGAAAGACCTTGTCTATTTTGAAAAATCACCCAACTTCTGTTCCTACAACAGCAAAACGGGTACGCTTGGCACATCCGGGCGGACCTGCAACAGTTCCTCACCCGCATTGGACGGCTGTGAGTTGCTATGCTGTGGGAGAGGGTATAAGACCAAGACTGAGAAGATCACTGAGAGATGTCACTGCACTTTCCACTGGTGCTGCCATGTGAGCTGCCTCAACTGCACCAGTACGCAGACTCTACACCAGTGCTTATAACAGATGCAGCAGTTGGCTTTGTTTCAGAGCTCATCATAAGGGCATGGAAGAGGGTGCAAAAAAAAAAAAAAAGAGAACTGACAGACATGTTGCTTAATTGGGGGATTTAAACAGACAAACAAACAAAAAATATGACATGATTATGGCAATACATATGATAATCAGCCATTTCCTTCATATTATTTTTCTACGTCAAACAGAGCTGTTGTCATTGACATTTGTACTGTGAGAGACATTCCTAAAAGCTGTGCATTTCTAAAGTGCTTGCTCACAAACCCTATGTTTAAACATTTACTCAAAACATTGTAATGGTATATATAGAGCAAGTGCATCAATTTAAATGAATGAAATGTAATGGAGACTACTATGCACTGCTATCCAGTGTGGCACACAGAGAAGCCGGGCAATTACTGAGAAGGATACAGTTCAAAAATACGTACGGATTTTGAGGCCAGAACCACCAGTCTCTGGGTTCTGCCATCTCCTCCCTCTCTTGCTTTCTGATTCTGCAGGGAGCGAGAAACTGGGAAGCAGGAACTGGACACAAACTCTGACAGATGTTTCTGTGGCCAAGGAACCACAAGCATGTTCTCTCATAAACGGTGAAAAACTCCTAGTGCAGGCTAGTACTTTAAAATATCAGTGTGTTGTTTTCTTTAGCTACAGCTCAACGTTTCATACAAGAAAAATAATTTCATGTGAAGTACATCTCGAGCATGTGCTGTTACTCGATTTCTGTATAGTGCAGGAATGTTGGACATCATCCAAATTCTTAAGATTTCCCACTCAAACTCAGCGTACTTCCCGGCCTGGATAACAATGTCCTGTCATTTTGTATTCATACTCACTACGATGTGGTATAACACACCGTGGTACTGATAAAGAATGACTGCAAACAAACAGAAAGACCAGAAGTTTCTCATAAAATGAATGAATGTAGGGACCAAACACTGAACGACACTTCTGTATCAATCCCCTTCTCGTGGGTGTAAGGGAGTAGCACTAAACATTTAGCAAGTGTTTAACAATTGAAAGTTTTCCCGGACGACGTAACGAAATAGACGAAAAAAAAAAAGGGCACCTGTACCACTATGTAAAATAAAACGATGATATAAGATAATCTTTTAAATGACCTGCTACCTAGTTTACAATGGAGTGTGGAGTGTGAAACCACAGCAACTGTTTTGTATATCAGCTGGCAAGACCAAAATGTTGTAAATATTAAACATAGATGAATATATATTTATGCTGATTATAATAAAAAAAACAACAACATGTTATATCCCAAAAGCAGAGTTTAAAAAATAAATAAATAAATAAATAAATAAACTATCTGTATTTTGATTCATCAAGTTCTAAACTGTCTGCAAAACCACAAAACTGATATATATCGAAACCCCGGCACTGCCCTCTGAGAACAAAATGTTTTATATGCACTGAACATTATGGGTCTATTTTCGTGCGTGTTTGTGTGTGTTTGAATAAAAATATTTATTGTTGTATGATAAAAATGATAGAGAAGGGCAGTAAGAAATAAAGTATTCTAGTGTTAGAACTTGAAAATTTAGAAAGATGTTCATGTTGTGAAATAGTGTAATAGTTAAATAAAGTTTATATTTTCAGGTAAAACGTGTCCTTTGTTTTGAATATTACATTCACTTATTCAGTTCAACATAAAGAAAATTTACTTACTTATCTGTCACTCATGTCAATCATGTTATAAAAACACAGCAACACTCTTTCTTTAAGACTAATCCACATTGGAAGTGCACAAGTCGATGAGATCCCTAAAACCTGGAGTCGCTGCTGAAAGCGCGAGCAGGCCGCTCCACCCCGAATACACACCAAACCATAGAGATAAAGTGACCAGTGCCAAAACACAGCGTCAATTCTATATGTTTTTATAACACCAACGGTTGTGCTTCATTTACTTAATGTCGGTAAAAATAAAGAAATAATGACAGGACATTTTTCCCCCTTCCGACTGGCGGGAGAGCGTGACCACAGGAGTTTGGATGCAGGGAGAGAATCCTCTTTCAGATCACAGAGGGTCGGCCAGCCAGAGAACCACACAGCCATGCTTGTCCAACAGCTCGCGCATCCGAACACAGAAACAAACAGAAGCAGAGTGTCAGAGGAGAAAACCTGTCTAAAAGATGTAGGAAAAAAAAGTGGCACAAACCATACGAGATGCAGGTATGCCTTTGAAGGACTGAATTAGGCATGGGAAGCCAGACATCAGTGGCAGATTGATACAGAGATAGTTTAAAGAGCAAGAAGTATCTGAACTCAGACTGCACAAAGCGTAAACCAGCGGTCAGATGACTGAGGGCTGGAGTGATGGAGAGATGAAAAGCCTAGAAGATATAAGACTAATGACAGACATATCCTCTGGCTCTATAATTATATTTATATATTTTTTAAAAGTGTGCCAAGGCTAAAATTTATTATTCAGTTAACCAAAGATGTGCCGTTAAGTACATCCTAATAGCCTCGCTTGAAAGGGGAAAAAATGAACTGTGAGCTAGCAAGAATCAGGGGCACGCTAGCCAAATTTCTTCTTTTTTTTTTTCATCCTAAGGGCCTCAGCCTAAGAGGTTGATGGGTACACAGATATATGCTTTGGAAGGCTGAACGTGCACAAATACAGAGCATTAACCATGAGTGTGAGGAAAAGAGATGATCGGGAAAAGGGATAAAGAAACTAAATAAGCGGCATTCCCAGGCACTGGAGGGATGAGGGAGGCAGTGAAGGGGTACTGTCATTGTGGGAGTGCTGAGGAGTCAGTGATAATTAGCTCAATTAGTGACAAAGGCAGTGTAATAAATACCGACTTAGTGTCTGGGTCCCTGCTGTCCTCTCCCTGCACGGTTTGTGATGCAGCCAGGGACTGATGGACAATTCATTAAACCGACAAAATACCCCACCGTCCAGGCGTGACGCTGCGAGTTAGCCCCCTACCGGCTTCGACCATTGTTCTAATTGTCTGGGTTGGAGTCGCTTTCTGGCCCTCTTCTTCTTACCCCCTCCTTCGTTTTCTCCTTTCACAAAAACCCAAGGAGTTAATGCCCCTACCTAACTCCGTAAGTAGGTGATCGGCAGGTTGGGAGGAAAAAAAAAAGGAAAGTTTCTTGGGAAGAGGGAGGGTTGGGTTCTTGGTGGGATTAGGGTCCGAGGGTTGCCTGGGAGTGTGGCGACCAGCCCCGATCGGAATGTCAGAGAGATGAGTCCAGAAGCTCGGATACGGGACAAAGCGAGAGTTAATTAGGAAAGATTGAAGGGGCTGGCGACAATGGGCCGCCACCCGAGTCGAGATGAAATTGCTTCCGCGGATTATTGGGGAGCAAGTGTGTGGGTTGCAGGGGAAAAGGAGGGGAGACAAGGGGGTTCACGTAGGCTGGGATTGATGGCTGCCCCTCTGCTTGGGGAGCAGGGGAGCGAGCGAGGCTGACCGGCTGTTCCCACAGTCTGCTCTCCTGCAGCCACCTTTGACACGTAGGCCTGCCAGGCGGCAAGCAGGGAGGGAGGCTGGGAAAGAGAGATGTGTTGAATTGAAGCACAAAAACCCTTCAAGCCTTCAAAAAAAGCATAAATTTATCATTACTATCTATCGGTGTATGCTTGAGACAAGTGATGGGACAAATGAAGAAAAATGAAAATGAAGAAAAGTCAAAAGAAGTTTAGATTAAGATTAGACTAGAGGTGCGAAGAAAGAAGTTTTGTGCATGCATATTTGTTGGAGTGAAGGCAAAGATTTATTATCTATTCGGTCAGTTCAGTGCAAACTCAATTTCTTTTCTGACATCAAAAAACAATAAAACCCCAATTTAATACAGGTCCCAAAGGAGCCTTTGACTTGAGAAGCAACTTAACCAAAAACAGCCAGCAGTGGTTTGGTGCTAATTGAATAATTGCATAAATTAAATCAATTCATATGGGCCAAAAGACAAAACCACATTACTCTGGACTGAATAGATGTTGACTGAACATATTTCAGAAGACCACGTTTTTTCAGAGTTTCCACTGGTGATTCTATGAACGGTCCCATGGGAGAAAATCCATCGGTTATCGTAGGTATGTGTGCAGACATGAGTTAAACATATTGATCGTTCTAAAATGCAATCACAATGACCATTCCAAGACTCCTAATTAAAATTCCTTAAAAACCCTGAAAGATTGTTTTCCCTGGTGAAGCACTAGGTCGTTGCAGGAGTTGAGGGGCTGCTGGGGAGAAATGGGCCAAACAGGGTGTGTGGAATGTGACCACATTTTGTGTCACCACACTGAATAACACACGCTGTGCAGCGGTCGGAGAGGGCTGATCAGAAGTGTGGCGAAGTCGGTTTTAGCAGAGCTGGTGTTTCCTCCCAAGGCCTGCGGGGAAAAGGAAAAGCCTGGAGGCAGTGAGACGCAAAATCCTGACGCTTTGTGGTTTCACCCCTCTGAAGAGAGGGGTTTCGGTGGCACAGTGCACTCTGGATTATGTTAGGTATAATTTGTGAGGCAGTGATAATTGGGAGGTGTGGAAGTGCTGTGGTGCGTGGGTTGGGGCGTGCCCAGGCACAGCAGCTGGGCAATAGGCCGGGTCCAGGAGAGCTGAACTCTACAGACTGCCTGACCCTCTCAGCAGATGGTGGCTCCAAAGAAACTGCCACCACACAACACAATGGCTTTGCCCTTGTAACATCTCCATCATTCTCTCAGACTTTCCGCCAGGCTGCCGAAGAACACCCAGGATCCTTGGTAGGCATGACAATGTATTTAAAACGCCATTCAATAATAATAACCAAAGTCTCAAGTGATGAATGCACGTCATCTTTTTTGTTGTTCTTGTCGTTAACAACCCAAATTAATAAATCAACAGAGAAATCAATTTAGCATTTCAATCTCCATAATGGTAGCCCTTTATCCTTGAAATAACATGGAGTTATGTTGATAATTGGCAGAATGAGCAGATGAGAAAAATCCCATGCATAATTGTGGCAAACGAGTGTTGTTTTAATGTGCACGGTGACCATTCCAGAATCCGAAGCTGGAAAAAAAGCCATAAAACATTTTCCATATCCATAAGACATCAGAGATCAATTTCACAAATGATAATTTATCGTTATGCTGCATGTTTCTGTTTAATGATAATAAAAGTGATTTAAATATCAGTGTGAGAGAGACAGGAAAGGAGAATTCTCATTCGGTATACAAGACCAAAAAACTCAAACTGTTGCTTTCCCGTGGATGTTCTTGCTGTGTTTAGGGAACGAGTTGGGGATGTGGACAGACCGCTGGACCACACCGAGTGACCGTGCTGACGTCTGTGGTTAAGCCTCAACACCCTGAGGACCACTGGATAAAACACTATCCAAACTACAGTCCAATTTCCCTGAATAAACACAGTGTAAAAAGCATGGTCTTCTTGTGTGAGTGTGTGTGAAGGTGTCTGTGGACAGCGTTGGGTTTTTAGGCCATTTATAGTTATGGTTTCTGTTACGTTGATGTAACATCCATGAGGCAATTTACATCATCATCATCATCGTCATCTATACCGCTTTGTCCTGTATGCACGGTCGCGGGGGCCTGGATCCTGTCCCAGGAGAAATAGGGCACAAGGCGGGGCATAACCTGAACCGGATGCCAATCCATTGTAGGGCACAGACACATACACAGGCAATTTGTGAACACCAATTAACCTAATCTGCATGTCTTTAGACTGTGGGAGAAAACCAGAGTACCTGCAGGAAACCCACCAATCATGGGGAGAACAAGCAAATCTGAAGAACTGTGTCACCTTGAGGCAATTTGGTGCTTTTTTTATTTTTGTATTTTGGTCCATCCAGATGCCATCTGGCTCAAAAATGAGCAACGGATACTCCCTACCCTTGAAATATATCTGTCGTTTCTGTGGCAGTTACTTAAGGGGTTGTGTTGCCAACTCGATGACCGATTGTCATTCACACACTTCAAGCAATATGGGAATGCCGATTAGGCAAACCTGCATGACTTTTGGACTGTTGGAGGAAACCAGAGTGCCCGGAGAAAACCCACCAAGCACAGGGAGAACACGCACATGGAATGTCCCCTGGCACCTCCAGGGTCGGGGGTTCGATTCCTGCAAACTACTACGCCACTAAGCTACCCTCTTAAACTTGGGTCTCTTTTTAATAAGACAAAAAAAATAAACATACATGATTTTACAGATAAACTCTATTTAAAAATTTTTTTTTTTTTAATCTCGTGACTGTTTCTGACAGTGCAGACTTCGTCATAAACATAACATAATAAGCTAAAAAAAAAAAAAACCTCCCTCTTGTCAAAAATCATTTTCTCCCTTGAGTTGAAAAAGCCTTGCATGCTTGATGTAATTGGGGCACCAATTACCTGATTCCACATCTTTTATGGGTTAAAAAACAGCAAATTAGCGTTCTTCAGATCCATGTGTTCAGTTGAAGATAGGGCAACCTTTTGTTCTGTGGTGTACGGAGAGAAAGGACACCATGTTCATAAGGGTTTCAAACATATGCAGACGTACTACTGTAGACTAGGTTTACAGTAAACTGTGTAATTTGTTCCGGATTAGAGCGCTGGCGGTTTCTTTTGTAATCGATTTTCCTTGTGCATATACAGTGGCCCATTTTCTAAACTAAATATGTGACAGAGCATAAAAACAATAAATAAACACCAGGAAATTACAAATAAATGTTATTTTTATCGTTTTGGGCTGTGATTGATAAAGCATTCTTGTTGGGAGAAGATTATATCATGTAATCTGTCAATCTGTTGGTAAATGTTGCGCATTTCGAGCATGAAATAAACTGACGTGAGCGCTGGGTTTCTGCAGACTGATGTGTGAACAGTTTTGAAAAAAGCAACTTGGTACTGAATCTCTCTCTCTTTTTTACACACACACACACACACACACACACACATACACACAGCAGCAACAGTTATCTTTGATCTTTTTATAGCTTTATACAACTTTAAATATTTATTCAGTCACTGATTGTACTAAGTTGTTTCAGCAGCTAAACAAACCCCGAAAGTAGGTTATGTCATTATTAATCACAGCAGAAAAAGTTGTGTGAAGGGAACTTGAACTCAATCTGCTCATCACATGGTGAGAGTGGGCAGACCGATTCCCCTAAACCAGCACCGAGAGGGGGCGATGTCTTACAACGCTGACATCTTTAAATCAGAGCAGATGATTAAAAAATGAGGTTGTTTACTTATTAAAGCCTGTTCTGCACTATATTCATTTCAGCCTTTTGTCTTGAGCCAATTTCTCATACAGTGTAAAATCTGCACTTAGTATAAAACTGTGCCGAGGTCTTCAGCTACTCCTCATTCCTTCATAGTTTGCTTCCAAAGAGCCAGACCTCCTTGTGTTGTTAATGTAGTCTTGAGGAATAATTCTCCAAGCTCCCTGAAGAACTTTTTTTTTTTGCCTCTCATTTTCAGTCTACTCCTCGTACCTGACCAGTTTCAGAGGAATGTTCTTTTTGTTAAGCCACACAGTGACCTATGAATCATTAAAGCATTAAAAAAAAACATCTAACTTAAGGGATAAACCAGCGAGAAACAGGTGCAGACGAGGACAGATGATCAGGCTGGTGATTAGTATCCTGGTGATGCTGAATGCTGAGTGGCGGAAAAGAGGTTGCTGATGTATATTCGAGCCTTCTGCAGTCTGTTACATCAAAAAATGTGTTCTCAATTCTTTCATTTAATCTTTCATTCCTTTTAATATGAAGAAATGTGGTGTGGCTCAAATGTTTTAAAATACAGTACTGTACTTTACTCTTTTATTTATTTATTTATTTATTTGTTTATTACATGTATTAATCCAAATGAGTTGTTTTTAATGTGACAGGCTGACTCTGACTATTGAGGTACGAAATTCTGCCTCATCCCGCCCCTACTCCCCCCAACCCCGCACCGTGCACTTCCATCACTTGATGAAACCATTTTGTTGGCGTTTAATAAAAATGAGCCTGTTTGACTGCAATCAAATGCTTAAACCAAAGCAAATCTCATTTTAAAGCAACATGCATTCAAGTGTCAGAAAGATTCCAAATATGTTCCAGGTTAGTGCAAAAGAAATGGCACTTTTTGCCTGCATATTGTTGCTTGTGAATCTAAACAGCGCCAACTTTTTTAGGTGTTTTGGAAAAAAAGATTAACTAGAAGAGAAATAAATATTTATTGACTGATTTTCACTGGCATTAAAGAACAACTCAAGACACTGTGATAAGAGAATCCATTTAAAAGTTAAAGTATAAGTTACATGATGTCCTAAGGTTCACAGGTCACGTCTAAAAACGTGTGGAAAACGCCAGTCACGCCAATTTCTCCTCCTTCCCAAAGTGATCCTGAGCTTGTACTCTGGTGGCGTTTGCCGTGGTGCCTTCCGTCATCTTTCAAGCATGAAGAAAACACAGGGAATTTCACCAGCTGATCCGGGAGGATGGAAAGATCGAATGTGATTGGTTGGTTGGTTCTTGTCACATGACCTGCATTCTGAAACGTTGCGTTATGGTGTGGATTTGTATGGAAAACGCAGAGCATAGTGGTGGTGTCGCTCTCTATTGTGAATTAAAATGACAAACCTGAGCATGCAAAAGACACCACCACATCTAAGAAATGGCCCAGTCTGACTTCAATTAGCTGCCTAAACCTCGGCACAGAAAAAGGTGTGGTTGCTAGACGGAGACACTGACCAGTTCTTCGCATATTTCGATCATGACATTCTCACCTAACAGTCCTGCTTTTCCATTAACATTGTCATGACAACGATGTCAAACAGCGAAATTTATTACGTTTAGCCAGGATCGCCATAACAATCTCTACGGAAGGGACAATTTACTGAACAACACAACACATTCTTATGCTAAGGTAGGAAAAAGACTCTTTATTACATGGTATTATTGTAATTATTGCTAATTTGAGGTGTGCGCCGGGTTCAGATTGATTTGGTGTGCGGCCCTGATCCCGACGGGAGCCTGGAATTTGAGAAGCCCTGCCATGGAGCATGGGAGAGTTTTTTACTCTCTTGTATTCATGTATGACTATAGCATTATCAGGATCCAAACCCAATAATAGGGCCTTTTTGCTGTGCCACTCAGGAGAGCCCGTGTATGCCATCTAGGCCCTTTAGTAATTTATCTAAATCATCTAGATCATTAGGCACAATGTTAGTCCCAGCGCAGCTTGCTGACTTTACAAAAACCTGGCTGTTGCATGAGCAAACATGACAAATTATACCGGACCGGACTGTACATGGACAACTGATATTCTGTACACAGTCATGAGCTGAAGATGAGGATACGTCGCCTTTGACTAAATGCAATTCAAGCAAAGTTGAAGACAAGGGAAAACAGGGCCGTGTGTTTTGGTTTTAATTACTGCCTGTTTTTACAGCACAGTGGGCGAGTTCTCAACTGTGACACACAAGCAGAAGAATGTTTATTTGCTGCAGTTTTGGAGCAGAGTGGCTTACAGGAACACTGACACATTCCTATGTCACCATCGCTCTCTTTCTCTTTCTCTGCGTGCGTGTGAGTGTGTCTCTCAGGCCACATCTTTCACTGCAGTGCTACTGCCTGACACATTATGAGCTGAAATGACACTGACATTGTAATCATGCGGCTTGAAGCAATTACACGTTTCATCCCCGGTGAAGTGAGTAACCTCGATGAGAACGAGCTGACGACTGCAGGGGGGCGGAAGGATTGGTACCACAAATGCACATTAACTCTGCATGAGTAGTACATGAGTGGATGAGAATTTGATTGCAAGTATCTTTTCTCCATGTGGTGTCCCAGCCATGAACCATCCAGCATCTGGAAGCCGAACCAGCGCAGTCAAGGAAAAGAATCCCTTAGGGAACTCCGTGCTAAAAAAAAAAATCCTTCTCCCCTGTGGATGGCTAAATACGACAGACATACGTCAGTCTGTCCCGGTCACCTTCTTACTCATCACACAGTGTACCCATTGCCAGATTCAAGATTGCGCTCACTTCACATAGCATATCATTTCCAGGCTTCTTATAGACTTGATTTGCCTGGCTCTAATCCTGGGCAATTCTATGTTCAATATCTGCCAACTGTGCCTTACTCTGAAATGAAACTGCAACTACATTCATTTTAGTTCATTTTTATTGCCAATTTCATCTTTATTTACAGTACTGGTCAATCAAGTCTTGAGCCATCCCTCATTTTTTCATATACATATAATTAGATTAAATGATGTAGATTAAATTTAAGAAATGGGAACAAATGTTTTACTACAACAGGCTGCAAGGTGCCTAAAGATACAATAAAAATGTTGGTTATGTAACAACAACCTCAGCAGCAACCTCATTTCCCCTCTCGTTTGTTCCTACCACTCAGCTTTCAGCATCACCAGTACACTAATCACCGGCCTGATCATCTGTTATCTGCATCATCTGCACCTGTTTCTCACTGTTTCATGCCTTAAGGTAGAATGATTTATTCAAGAAAAAAAATAATAATTTAATGATTTTCATGCATAAACAACCGAAATAAGCTAAATGTATTTTTTAAATGCCTGAATAAATCAATTAAACAAACTGTGTGCTGTTCAAACTGTTAAACAAAGCGTGTGGAAAACGCCAGCCTTGTCGTTTTCTCCTCCTTTCCATAGCGCCCTGGAGCTTGTGCTACCATGGCGTCTACCATGATGCTTCCCATCACCCTTCAAGCACAAAGAAAATATGGAGAATTTCACCATCTGATCCAAGAGGAGAGAAGCCTTGGCACTTAAAAGGTGTGGACACTAGACCTTTTCTTCGCAAGTTTGGATCATGACATCCCTACCGCATAGGGGACGTAATGTTCACTGACAGAAGACATCAAAGACTTGCTTTTCCGTTAATGTTGCCTGGCAAAAAAAAAAGGGACAAATTATTGGCTTGTATCAGGCAAAGAAAACAACAAAGGGGATTTGAAATGCTTGGAAATGGGTTAAGATAGAATATTTGTTACTTCCCACCGAATGATTAAAACCTGGCAGGATAGTGCTGAACTGTCAACTTCACCAAATCATTGAAGATCATTAAAACATTTGGTGAAGTTGTATAGTAAATTCAACTTAAAATCAAATAAGTTTAACAGACAGACATATAGATAGATAGATAGATTCCCACAATCTATCACAGTGTGATGAGAACTCACAGGACTGTGACTAAATAGCTGTGTGGCCATAAGAAAACCACTTGTTAGTCAGACTAATAAGACAAAAATCTGCAGTTTGCTAGGAAGCATAAATATTGGACTTTGGAGCAGTGGAAAAAGGTCATGTAGTCTGATGAGTTCAGATTGAGCTCTATTCCAGAGCGATGGGTGCGTCAGAGTAAGAAGGGAACACATGAAGCGATGCATCCATCATGAATAGCGGCCACTGTACCAGTCTCTGGAGGCAGTGTTATGATCTGGGGTTGCTCAGGTCTAGACTCAGCAATGTTATATGGCAATAAAATGAAGTCAGCTGATGACCTGAACGTACTGAATGAAGAGGGGATCACATCAGCGCATTTCTTCCTCCCTGATGGCACAGGCATATTCCAGGACTCACATTGTGAAAGAGTGAGAAATCATTTTCACACATGAACTGGCCACCACATTGCGCACCATGATCGAAGCCAAAGGTGGTCAAATAAATCTTAGTGTGTGTGTGTTTTTTTTTCCCAGGCAATATATATTTTTATCTTTTAATTTTGTCAATATTGTGCAACCATGCTGTGTAGGTCATGTCAAATCTGTCTTGCAGTTATGCACTGAATAAAATATTAGGCATTGCCCTATTAAAGTAAATCAGCAAGAAGGCAGTGCGATGCAGCACTACGTGATACAGAGTTCTTGTTAGAGATTATCACCTCAGTGCTGATTATTTAATTTCTTTATTTTTGATTATGGATTGCAGAACTTCTATAGAACTAGAGACCTACTGGGGACGTCTTCAGGACTGAGGACAAAAGCTCTAAAACACCCCAGACGTCTTCAGGGCTAAGATAACCCAAAGCCCTCTGAAGGAGTCTTGAGTGCAAAAGACCTACTTCAGACAACCTGAGGGAGACTCTGCGAGGCAAAATGGGTCCAGTATGTGCGTGTGGTGATGGCATTCTCACTCCGTGCTTTGTGAGTTTTCCTCTGGGTCCAACACTTTCCATCCACTCTCAAAATACATGAATTGTAGGCTGACTGTGTGTGTGTGTGTGTGTGTGTGTATCTGGAGATGGGTGGGCACTCTTTTTACGCTTGGTGACCCTACACAGTATATTTGCTCCATATATGGAAAATAATTGAATAAATCATTGTTACATAAAGTTAGATAATGTAAGTCTATATAGGTAACTAGAGGTTAACCCATGGCTCCATCTGCGGGCAGATCCTGACACATGCGTGCTACCCAGGGGCGTTTCTAGGATTTTCAGTTAATAAACCAATATTTATTACAAAAAAAAAACAGGATTTTTCTATCTCTGTAATCACACTGCTATGCAGTTAAAACAAGTGCATTGAATGCTGTCTGTCACTGTTTTTAATTATTTATGTGCATAACTCTATGGTAGTTACTGCCATATGCACTGTGCAATGTTTTACATAAACAGTTAGGTTTCCCAATTAAAACAGCAACAACATGATCATTTTATAAAGTAGATTATAGGTTCATAGAGTATGCATTAAGGGCTTCATTTTCACTTGAGGAAACAGCTGGTGTGATGAGGGGTGAACACAGCGAAACTGTAGTAACTGATTAATCCCTTGTGACATTTTGTAAACTGTATTTATGAGAAAGGACTGCACTGATGTACAGTAGATATAACAATTTATCGAAAGAAAAAACACACCTTGGCTTAATCCTCGCTCTGTGATGGCGAACTGAAGTCCCACTAAAAATGGCCTAGCGACGGCCATGGTGCTACCATTATTAGTGTGCGGTCAACTCGCTGCCGCTCCTCACACTGCTCCAATGTTTCAGCGGCCGTTAATTCTGCCTGTCGTATGCGCCATCGCTGTAGATGGTCTGTAGTTTGGTCCGGGGTTTCAGTAGCTATGAGCTCAGCCTGATGTACCCATTTTCTCCATAGACGACGCTGGCTACTGTTACAAACAGTGGTTAGGAGTCTCACAGTATGTGACGGAGTACTTCAGTATGGAATTGATCCCCCTTTTGCAGCTATAACAGCTTCCATAAGCTCTATAAGAGCATTTATGAGGTCAGGCACTGATGTTGGACGAGAAGGCCTGGCTCACAATCTCTGTTCCAGTTCATCTTAAAGGTGTTCGATGGGCATGAGGCCAGGGATCTGTGCAGGCCAAGTCAAGTTCCTCCACGCCAAACTCATCAGATCATGTCTTTATAGTCCTTGCTTTGTGCACTGGGGTATAGTCATGGTGGAATAGAAAAGAGACTTTCCCAAACTGTTGTCTATACTGGGTCTTGCAAAAGTATTCATACCACTTGAGCTTTTCCACATTCTGTCACGTTACAACCACAAATGTAAATGTATTTGATTGGGATTTTATATGATAGACCCAACACAAAGTGACACATTATTGTGAAGTGGAAGGAAAATTATTCAACTGGATTTGCAAACTGCAAATGGGGCTATTTATGGCTTTTTTCAATAATGGCTTTCTTCTTTCCACTCTTCCATAAAGGCCAGGTTTGTGGAGTGCATGACTAATAGGTGTTCTGTGGACAGACTCTCTCACCTGAGCTGTGGATTTCTTCATTAATGCTCTCCTTGCCTGGCAATTTAGGTGGATGGCCATATGTTGGTAGGTTCACAGTTGTGCAATACTCTTTTCATTTTTGGATGATTGCACAGTGCTCCATGAGATGTTCAAAGCTTGGGATATTTTTTTATAACCCAACCCTGCTTTAAACCACAACTTTATCCCTGACCTGTCTGGTGTGTTCCTTGGGCTCCATGATGCTGTTTGTCCACTGATGTTCTCTAACAAACCCCAGAGGGCTTTACAGAACAGCTGTATTTATACTGAAATTAAATTGCACACAGGTGGACTCGATTTACTAATTAGGCGACTTCTAAAGGCAATTGGTTCCACTGGATTTTAGTTAAGGCTGTCAGAGTAAAGGGGGCCAACTACATAAGTGTACGCCACACTTTTCAGATTATTATATGTAAAAATGTTTCAAAACCTTTTAGCATTTTCATTCCACTTATGTGCCACTTTGTGTTGGTCTATCACTTAAAATCCCAATAAAATACATTTAACGTGACAAAATGTGGAAAAGTTCCAGAGATATTAATATTTTTGCAAGGCCCTGTTTACAATTTATCTCTATATACACTGGAGAACAATTCAGTGCTGCGCTTTTTGTGTTGTGTCTTTTTATATATTCATTATACATTTATGTATACACACATATAATGGTTATGGACATTACCTGTTCAAGTTTATATTCTTGATTATATCCCTTTGTCACTTCATAGCTGTTTATGTTCTGTAGTTACTGCATATTCTCACTGTGTAGCTCTTTCTCCTCACTAAAAAGACATCGACTGACCTCTAGTGTCGCCATTTGGTAATTGCGTTTGTTAAGAAAAGAATTAAGAATAATAAAAGAATTATATATAATAATATATATATTATATATATATACACACACACACATATTTTATCCAGCTGCTGTTCATATAAATGAATGTATAATAAACGCCTTTGTTAATTCCTGCATCCATTGTTAGCTTCCGGTATCGGACTCGCAAGCTTATTGGATGAATGAGGGAAAGGTTGACTGATTCATATTCTGATTTTGATAATACTGTTTCTTATTCAAATTTGAAAACGTTCCAAATAGTTTTTTTCTGATATTTAGTCAGGCTATCCCGGCGGATACTAAACGGTCCTTGGGATACAGGATGTACACGATGTTCAATAGAAAACGTCACACCAGCTTTATAAGTTACGTATTTCCGCTTCCGGGTCTTTCGCGTGCCAGTTTATTCAAGATGGTGAGTGTAATTTTTTCCTTCAGGCGCATTCTGGACTTTTCCGAACTAATTTAATGAATTTTTGGCCTTGATTGCGAGGCCGGATGATTCATGTATTAAGTTTTAAAATCATGTATTTAATATTAGCTGTAGGTTATGTCTGAAACTGGTTCATATGATCTGGCTATTATGATTAATAACGCTAAGCTAAGGCTTTTTCTGTAATGAGAACAAAATATGCGGAACGAGTTGTAGTATAAATATAATCTGCTTTGGCTTATGGCTAGGTGGTAATGCCATGGCGGTTGCTATCTAACGCCAGAGTAATAATTACTGAGGTCTTGAAAGGCCCAATAATAATTTTAGTGAGTGTTATCGATTTTGTGATGCAGCTCAGTGCAAAGTAACAGCACAACATGGGAACAACTTTCCTCTTATGTAAAGTTTCCTACTCCTCCTTTGTGCATCCTCATTGTGTCCTCTTGCATGATTAACGGTCAATCTGTTTCCTCAGACGCAGAAGAGGAGGAACAACGGCCGTGCCAAGAAGGGCCGTGGCCACGTTCAGCCCATCCGCTGCACCAACTGTGCCCGCTGTGTGCCCAAAGACAAGGCTATTAAGAAATTTGTCATCAGGAACATTGTCGAGGCAGCAGCCGTGAGGGACATCTCTGAGGCCAGCGTGTACGATGGTGTGTAAAGTTGTGGTATATTCCAGTCCAGAGCTCCTGCATGTTTCTTTAAATGTAGAATGTTTCAAACGCACACCTAAAAGCTGTTTCTCATCTGCAGACCTGAAGCTAGTGACTTGGCTAGTCACTTTTTTTGCTCACACATGCTTTAGCCATGTCTCTTGTGCAGCTGGTCAATAAGACACTGTAACGGATGTTGGTAGACTGCTATACGATGTATAATGAGTTTTTTTGAGAAACAGCAGCAGCTGATTGGGCGATTAAAAGGGTGTCAAACGTAAACACGCATTACATACTAAGACTGAATTCTAAAGCAGGATGACATGGCCCAATGATGTCATTATTTAAAATTTTGCATTTCATCTGGACAGCAACGTCTTAGTGTCTAGAGGCAGATTAAAGAATCACATAATCCAACAAGTTGCTTGAAGTCCATTGTGGATTTTCATGTCATCTGCTGGTGTTGGTCCACTGTGATTTATCAAGTCAAAGCAGCAGTCTACCAGGAGATTTTGGAGCACTTCATTCTCCTGTCTGCTGACAAGCTCTACAGAGATGCTGATTTTCTTTTCCAGCAGGAGTTAGCACAGTGCCAAAACTACCAATAACTGGTTTGCTGACAATGATATAGCCAAGTCACCTGACGTGAATCTCGTAGAGAAAAATATGGGCTGTTGTCAAGAGGAAGGAATACAGACGAACTGAAGGCTGATATCAGAACATCCTGGTCTTCAGTAGAGCCACAGGCTGATCACCTCCATTCTATTTGTACTAAAGGATCCCTGACTTGGTATTGAAATGTATAAAAGAATATATTTTTCAGAAGTTGGACATTTTCTATATTGTAAATACTTTTTAGATACTGAAATATTGATATTCAGTCAGCTGTTAATTTGTAAATTTGAAATTAAAATGAAAAAGGCTTAAAATATTTAATTTTAAGTGTAATGGAACTAGAGCGAGTTTCACTTTAAAATTACAAAAGAAAAACCTCTAAAAATAAATTAGTTTGTATTTTTTTCCTTAGATTTATTTTTAAGAAATAGCTTCTGTAGTTATAGACTACTCAAAAATAACGTACTGTTTGAAGTACATTGCTCATAAATGTTGCCTCCTCGCTAAACATCACAGGAAGCAAGGCATTACATTCTTTCAGGTGCACTAAAAATCTAACAAAAAAAAAAAGTGGACTTTTATTTTTCTTAAGTTTTTGCATTAGAGGTAATATATAGGGTGGGCCATTTATATGGATACACCTTAATAAAATGGGAATGGTTGGTGATATTAACGTCCTGTTTGTGGCACATTAGTATATGTGAGGTGGCAAACTTTTCAAGATGGGTGGTGACCATGGTGGCCATTTGGAAGTCGGCCATCTTGGATCCAACTTTTGTTTTTTCAATAGGAAGAGGTCCATGTGACACATCAAACTCATTGGGAATTTCACAAGAAAAACAATGGTGTGCTTGGTTTTAATGTAACTTTATTCTTTCATGAGTTATTTACAAGTTTCTGACCACTTATAAAATGTGTTCAATGTGCTGCCCATTGTGATGGATTGTCAATGCAACCCTCTTCTCCCACTCTTCACACACTGATAGCAACACCACAGGAGAAATGCCAGCACAGGCTTCCAGTATCTGTAGTTTCAGGTGCTGCACATCTCGTATCTTCACACCATTGCCTTCAGATGACCCCAAAGATAAAAATCTAAGGGGGTCAGATCGGGAGATCTTGGGGGCCATTCAACTGGCCCACGACGACCAATCCACTTTTCAGGAAACTGTTCATCTAGGAATGCTCAGACCTGACACCCATAATGTGGTGGTGCACCATATTGCTGGAAAAACTCAGGGAACGTGCCAGCTTCAGTGCATAAAGAGGGAAACACATCATCATGTAGCAATTTCAAATATCCAGTGGCCTTGAGGTTTCCATTGATGAAGAATGGCCCCACTATCTTTGTACCCCATATACCACACCATACCATCACTTTTTTTGTTCCAACAGTCTTGGAGGGATCTATCCAATGTGGGTTAGTGTCAGACCAATAGCGGTGGTTTTGTTTGTTAACTTCACCATTCACATAAAAGTTTGCCTCATCACTGAACAAAATCTTCTGCGTGAACTGAGTCCTGTTCCAATTTTTGTTTTGCCCATTCTGCAAATTGTGTGCGCCGATCTGGGTCATCCTCGTTGACATGCTGCAGTAGCTGGAGTTTGTAAGGGTGCCATTTGTGAGTAGCTAATATCCGCCGAAGGGATGTTCGACTAATGCCACTCTCCAGTGACATGCGGCGAGTGCTACGCTGTGGGCTCTTGCTGAATGAAGTTAGGACAGCCACTGATGTTTGTTAATTAGTGACAGTTTTCATGCGTCCACATTTTGGCAAATCCAACACTGAACCAGTTTCACGAAACTTAGCAAGCAGTTTGCTATCTGTAGCATGGGAGATGGGTGGTCTCGTAGGGTGTCTTGCATTGAAATCTGCTGCAATGACCCAGTTACTGCGTTCACCAGATAACACAATTTCAATCCGCTCATCACGTGTTAACCTCTTCGACATGTCAATGGCTGTGAACAAAGAGAAACTTGTAAATAACTCATGAAAGAATAAAGTTACGTTAAAACCAAGCACACCATTGTTTTTCTTGTGAAATTCCCAATAAGTGTGATGTCACATGACCCTCTTCCTATTGAAAAAACAAAAGTTGGATCCAAGATGGCCGACTTCTAAATGGCCACCATGGTCACCACCCATCTTGAAAAGTTTGCCCCCTCACATATACTAATGTGCCACAAACAGGACGTTAATATCACCAACCATTCCCATTTTATTAAGGCGTATCCATATAAATGGCCCACCCTGTGTGTGTGTGTGTGTGTATATATATATAAAAATAAAAAACACGATGTTCCTTTATAAAAGCAAACCTAGCAACCATGGTGCATACGGCTTGATAACTGACTTTAAAAAAAAAAAAAAAAAAGATCACTATCGATTTTTGTCACACCATCTATAAAACTCTTAGGTCATGAATATGTAAATGGTCTGAAATATTATTGAGCAAGCCATTATCCTCTCTCACTCTGTCTTTAGCTTACGTGTTGCCAAAGCTGTACGTTAAGCTTCATTACTGCGTGAGCTGTGCCATCCACAGCAAAGTGGTGAGGAACCGATCACGCGAGGCCAGGAAAGACCGCACGCCACCACCTCGCTTCAGACCTGCTGTAAGTCTCAACACTGAATAAGTCTGAGAATTTGTATGTTGCTTAACATTAAAGGAACCAGTTAACATTAAAGTTGCTACCTATGTGGTAATGCGTGCACTGACCGTTAACACTTTGCTGTTTTTTTTTAGGGTGCTGCTCCAAGACAACCTGCTAATAAGCCTGTGTAAAAATAAAATAAATAAATAAAAAAAATTAGCATTTTGCTGATGTTTTTGTTGAAATAAATATTACAAACTTTGTCTATGTGGATTTTTATTTTTTTCAAAGAAAAGTTGTTTTTTGATTTGAGCATTATTCTGTAGAGAGCAGTTTGTCGAAAATCGATTCACTTGTTTGCATTTGAGATGGTAAAATGTTGCTGTTCCTCTATAATCCGACAGAGGGTGCTCAAAACTATTCACACATTGGCAGGCAGTATAGGGTCCTGTGTGATGGGAGTGAATGATTATACATGCAATACAAATCGACCTTGGGTATTTTGATATTGTATAGGGTGATCACTGGTGATTCTCATCCCATCCCAAGCCTTAAAAAAAAAAAAAAAAAAAGCACTAGTGGTGGTGAGGTGAAGCCTCATTTAGGTGTCAAGACTTCCCACCCAATAGTTTCACCAAAAGGTTAATTTTATGAAGCTTTATTCAAGGGCTCATTGTACACATTTTGTGTAGCAACTTGATTGTAAGATCGCAAGCCATTTTTCTTCATATATAAGATTTAAATGTGAAGTTATTTGTGAAACAGTTCCTGAATCTTGACTAATGAATTTAAGAACAAAAATCTCAAATACATTAAGTCATGTGATTATAGCAAACGCTGGGTTTCGTTTATGGTTGGTCATGTGACTCTCAGGGACATTGAGACACACCCTCGAGGCGAGGCTTCATTTGGACATGCCCTCTTGACTACCAATTAATTGTCCATGTCTGCCTGCAGTAATTGTTTGAATATTATTTAATCGGCCCATGTCTGATTTAAAAGTTTAATTTCCAGATGTTGGCTATTTTGCAAATCATACTTTTCCTAAATCGAGTAGACTAGTGGTTCTCGTTGAATACCACCTTTCCTGCACATTTTTGTGTTTTCTAAACTCCCAACACACATGCCCAGTCACCTAATAATTTTTCTTATGGTTAATATACTGTATTTAATATTTAACGCCCTTTTCCGAATAGATGTGGGTGTGATGGAGAAGGGAAACCACTAAAATGTGCAGGACAGGTAATCCTCTAAGACCAGGTTTGAGAACCACTGCAACAGACAACAAAATTACAATGCCATGAGAGGTAGAGTGGAAAACAATAGCTGAGATGTTTGAGTGGACAGGAGATACGACAAACATTACTTTATTGGACATGAAAAATTACTTCAACTCAATGCTGGGTCACTCCTTAAAAACAAAACCAAACAACAGCTCTTGAAACCAACACACCTTTTTTTTTTTTTTAAAGAACATGAGGCAGTTTTTTATTTTAACAAATTTGAGGTAAAGAGTTTTTTCTTTGTCATATACATTTTTTTCACAAAGCTTTTAAAAACATTGAGCCCAGGAGAAAGCCTGTAAGTATGAAAGGGAGTGTAATCCCTGCCTCATGAAAATGCTCACACTCTCACACTTGCTTGTGATGGTTGCTTCACAGTTCATTTAAAAATATTTATTTATCACACATAAGGGTTAGGGAAAAAGATACTTTTCGAGGAGAAAAACGAACAGAGAGGCTGTGGTAGGAGGGAGGGGGAGGGGTTTGGGAATTTGCAGCCGATATACAAGCTGAACAGTTCCAGATTTCCAGCAAAAACAAATAAGCACACATGCTACCTTCTCACTCACACATACCATGTACTTATTTACATAAATTCATTTCAACCGTTAAGTGCATTGTGAAGTATCATATATTTGATATTTTGTTTCTTAAATATCTTCAAGTACATTTTTATGTTTGGTAGGAGGAGGATGAATTCTCTTCAGCTATGAAGGGTGCAAAGCTATCAACTTAAGTTTGTAGAGGAAATACTGGTTTTGGTCTCGTTTAGAGTCTACTTCTGAACTCATTCTCACTGGAGGCTTTCGCTGGCATGGATCCAAACACACGTTAAGATTACGAGGTCTCCGGATGCATTTCAGCTAGCAGGAAGTCTAACACTAGATAAGGGGATCACACATAAGAAGGTTTGTGAAATAGCTGACCATCTTCACAAACGCCGAGTGACAAACATGCTACGACATCCAAGTATCCTTAAGCACTGTCCACGACTGAAAAGGCGGTACCGAAACGGACCTCAAACGACACTCTTTGATATTCTCGAAATTTGTTCATTGGTGCTTTGTCTCACTTTGTGCAAGAAAGGACTAGAACAGGGTCATGATATCTTGGTAGGACGGTACAAAATTCTGCAGTAATAGTTTGACTCCTGACGCCTTCGGGAGTGAAATGTACCGTGATAACGTTAATTCGTAAGCGACATGATCACACAGGACAAGCGTACAGGATACAAGGCCAATATTAAGGGCAGAAGCCACACGAACAACCAAGCACTGATTTTACAACACAAGGAGATTTTTCTGCTCTGAAACCCTTTGTGACAATTCCTTTCATTAGGAAAATAGTATTTATAGAACTTTAAAAACAACACACTGTTTGTCTTTATAACCTACATAGTATCAAATTTGTACTTATTTTCCCTAAATAGCATTTTTATCAGAAATCAGTGCAATCGAGCAATTTCAGAAAGCAAAAGAATATGTTCCAAAGCTCAGTTACCATTGAGTAGGGTAGGATCTTCTAAAGCCTTTAAGAAGATCTCCACCAAACCCGAGAACCCAAATCCCGCCCCACCCCACCCCACCCCATCCCCAAATGCCTGCCCAACCCGACAGCCCCAGCGGAAACACTCACATTTAAGCAGAGAGTTAGAAAAGTGCAAACCTCCTCCGAGGTATCAACCCCTCTTCATCGTTCATCAGAGTCACAGAATGCAATATGGGTCTTCGTTTGATCTGCACCAGCACGTTAAGGCTCCATTTGCTGCGCTGTGGTTTGTTACACCCGTTTGCAATCGCCTAGTATGCAGCATTTAGCCCATTTTTTGTTTAAAAAAAAATTAAACAAACGTACCTCATTAACTAAAGCTAGGCAAACGTTTCATCAACAGGTTTGTTGCACAGGCTGGATATAAGGGGGACTTTCGTACTGCAAGAACGATGCAATACACTCCTCTAGTCCTGAGGAGCGATTGCAATGAACTTTATCATCGCCACTGAGGTGAGGTCTATCTAGGTAAAAACAACAATCGAGTTCTGAGGCACAAAGGAAACCAGCAAATCCGAGAATTGAGCAGGACCAAGGTTATCTGCTGTGGTACACTCCAATACTAAGGCATGTTTTTTTTTTTTTCGTTTCTTCAAGTTAGTTTCTACTTAAATAAGACATTTAGCATGAGCATTTTTAGATAGATTCTGTCTTAGACCTGGTCTAATTCTTAAAACCCCCTAATGAACGCTGTGCCATCTCAGGATTAAAGTCGGGTTTTACGGTGCCTCCTGAAACCGCAACATTAAACAGTATACTCCATTCAACTAGATAACTCAGGGTTAATATAAAGCAACTACTTAAGGCAATGTGTGTGTGTGCTCCGTTTATATGGCTAACACACAGATCTCCTGTCTCTCTCTCTTTGTCTCTGAGTCTTATAGAGGGCTGCAGCTCATGCTGCTACTTCATAGTTTTTTTCCTTCAGTCCCCTGTGTCCTCCCTGAGTCCTCTGAATTCCACAGACTCTTAAAATGACCATAAAAGGAGTACAAACACAACGTCTGTACACTTTAGACTATACTACAGCTGTGGATCTCGTTTCATTCGCTCTCGTCACTCATACAAACCCATACACTCCTCACAACCTCGAAAATGCAGTACGGAAATGCTGCTGGCAAGATTTTGCTAACCCTTGCCTCCTGCTGCAGCATGCTCGAGCACCAAGATTCTCTATCTAACCCAGAAAAGGTAAACCCCACTGGAGAAAGGCACTTCTAAAGCAAAACAGCTGCGTCTTGCCAAATTAATTGATTAGGGAGTTCAACCGGAGAGTGGGATTCAGTCCCGATGGTTCTAATCAAACTCCTCTAAATTTTATTTCTTTAAGCACAGGCAATACTCCCTGTGTGCCCATGCCTCTTAGCCTTCGGAAATTGAAAGCCTGCTGTTCACTAATACTAAAAGCAAGTGCTCTGTATGCCCCCCCCCCCCACTGATCTGGTGCAGACCAAACTGGACTCCGTATCATCTGAAAGCAGCATGCGTCCTTCCTTACCTTCTTCTTTCCAACTTTGAAATACCCGTCCTGTCTGCGTGCCAACCCTCCCACCCCCTACTACCCAGTGGTTCAGCCCACTTGGTGCTCTCCTCGGACGATGTGCGAGGAGAACTCGTAGCGGTCCTGGCTGCGGTGGCCGCAGATGTTGCATTCAAAAGGCTGGCGGAAGCCATGGCAGCCCATGTGGATGGTGAACATGACGTGGTCCAGGAAGAAGATGCGACAGTGCTCGCAGCGGAATGAGCGCACCGGCCGCCCCTCACTGTCCACCACCTGCACGGCCAAACTGGACGAGGGCGAAGAACGAGGGCTCCCTTTGGCCGGTGCGCACCCTCTGTCTCGCTCCCCTTCCACTTCTATTTCTTTGGCGTGACTAGGACTGTGGCGCTCGCGTCCTCGGTGGTTGACAGCACCAAGGCCGATGCCTTGCTCCTCTGTGGTGCTCTCGTTATCTGTGGAGTCCTGGCAGCCATTGCTTGGCGAGTCAGCATGACTGCGCCCTGAGGGCACGTCTTCGTGGCCCTCACCTGCCTCTCGGCCAGGCAGTACCATGTTGATGCCCCCTGCACAGTTTAGCCGCTGACCCAGCGGGGTGATATGGCCATACACGGAGCTGATGACAGGGGTAAACTCAGACACACAAGTTGGGTGAGGAGGAGGCAGGCGCAGGGAGCGAGGAGGCTCAACCTCTTCGCTTCCTCCTCGGGCGGTGCGGAGGTAGCGGCTTCCCATAACAGCTAAGGTAGCAGGGTCACTTCCAGCATTGGGACCCATCGCATCCCGCTCTTTCTCAGGACTGGAGTTGATCTCGTAAGGTGCATCAGACATGTTCAGTCGCATGTGCTTTTCTCCTGTGCAGACACCGACATGGCTACAATTAGGCATCTGAAGACTCAAATCAAACTGTTGTCCTTGTCTTAGTATAAGCAAAACAAATTTGATTATAACTACTGCCGTCAATAGATAAAAATTTGAATTCAGCAAAAGTTTGTGATTGATGCTGATTAATCACAATTATCAAAATACACAGATTTAGTTGTATTATAAATGAGCAATGTTGGAATAAAGAAATGCATGACAAACTGTTTAGAGGATACAGATTATTCAGTTTTATAATATCTCAAACATTAACATTTAACAAATGTTAAATTACAATCTCTCGAAAGGGCGGGGCTCGAACAAGGCTCCTCAGATAAAAACTAAAAATCAATAGTCTAGAACCATAACTGGCTGAGTCACCCCTCCCACATCATACATCTAATGTATTCTTGTAAAAATAGTTCCCCTTAAAGGTAGCTTGAGCATACAAAAACCTTTTTACAATGAAACTTGCTGTTCAGCACACCTGGTGGTGTTTCCTCAGTCATCTAAATAGCTGCGTTTAACGTGCCAATATCTCATACAGAAGGGTAACCGCGCTGTGATTATGGGAAGCCATTCGGGTCAAACTTGGTCATGTGTTTAATTTTTTGTTAAAAATTTAGTAAGGCATAAAGATTTCTAGAATTATCACATACGTTAAAGTTATTAACGTATATAATTAATACGCCCTAATACAGCCCTAATTATACCCTTCAGTCTGCCTCAGTATTTGAAGTGTGGCCTCTGTAACTTGTCACTAATATATATAATATAATGTATATTTATATAATATATATTTTATGAAATATATTTTTTCTCACACCAGTTGACTACATATTTATCACGTATCAAAATATGCTTATCATCTCGGATAAAGAAATACCATTCCTAGACACACAGACACACAAATAACTTTGCTTCACAGTGCTTCAAAATTCCATTTGATATTGAAAACACACTAGAACACTCCTGACACTGATAGACTGGCCCAAATTATTTTTTTTACCAAAAACATTCACATTCGTTAGATTCCATTCCTTGATTTTGCCACAACACCCACACAACACTCATCAGGAACATTTGTGATCAGAATGCAGGAGGATCTTACACCTAAAGTTGTTGTGTTGCACTGTGTTTATTTGTAGTTTGGCTTTTACATGATATTAATATTGCAGGAGCCATTACGGCATTTAAGGATTAACAGAGTCTGCCTAATATAAACCCACAAGTGATGGACTGAAAGCAGCCTACCCAGAAACTTTTGAGGTGTGGAGCGCTTCCTTTTAGTGATGCTGTTAGCCACCCGTTCAATGAAGGTCATCTTTTCTGAAAAGGGCTGGATCAGAGGGTCACCCATCATGTCCATGTTACGACATTCCTCACCTGTGCAATGGGCAATATAATAAGAAAATTCGAAAAACACTCACAGACACACATCCGTCAGGGTCAGGGGTTGTTAATGATCGATTTACCCTGTGCAGACTGCGTGCTGTGGGCAGGCTGGTGGTCCAGACTCTGTAGGTAGCTGTGGCAGCGCTCACGGTGCTCCTCCAGTGTGCTCTGCTGCTTGTAGCTGCGCCCGCAGTAATTGCACTTATAGGGCTTCCCCACAGTTTCCCCACAGGAAACTAAAATAATATTACAGAACAGTATTAGGAACAAGACTGAAGCACTGTGGGTGCTAACAAAGAACAGCCTTAAATAACTGCCGTGAAGATTTAACCTTACTATTTCTCCATTTTGGTTTGCCTCAACTATGTTTAATAATTATTTAATTATACACCTGCACGGTTCATGGTCTTTCACAATGTTTTGTAAAGGTATTTTAAAAATTAAATAGAATATTACTAAAATAGTCATGCCCATTGTTACAGATGGAAGTAAAGATGCAACAGAGATGGAAGAACGGGTCATATCTGACTTTTTAAACACTTTTTTGAACAACTGTCGATTATAATTTAGATTTTTTTTTTTTACATAATGGAGTTTTAAAAAATATACAATTTATTTTAAATGTTTTATTTATTAGAAAATAATGACAATCTACAAATAGAGCAAAAAAAATTCTTTTACATATGGTGACTCTAAAGTATATTAAGAAAATATAATTTACTATACTTTTAGATGGCACTATTACTATTTGTGCAAAACTTTCCACCTTTCCTGTAGACCATGAAATGCCATACTAACTGAGAAATCAACTCCATTATTATTCCCAGATCTGAATTATTAATGAATAATCATTAATCTAAATGTGATACACTATACAGTTCATCACTGAAGACAAAATATATATACATCACTCGATTTAGCTGCCTAGCATGTTTAAAAAAAAAAAAAAAAAAAAATTGAGTATCCAGTTTGTCTGTTGACTCTCCAATGCACAAAAAAAAAAAAAAAAACAGCATAATTCTGACCGGTGCACTGCTGCTTGTGGATTATATTTTAAACAAACCGACATCTGACTTTTCAAACCTGTATTAATTCCAAATCTCTAAAGTGGTATGTAAACATCTTGCTCCAAGCCTGTTTTTCTTTCCCTTTTTTAACCATACACAAGGACATGCACTGTAGAAGCCGGTTATTTGTGTGAAATGTTCATCTTTATATTGGTTTCAGCTTTTAAACAGCTTTCATGTATAGTTTGATTTTTTAAAATAAACTTTCATAAATATGAGCATGTACAATCGTGTTAAAACGTTAATTTGAATTAACCAAATTAATTGAGAAAATCTCTCAGCATCATCTCCAGCCATAGGATTCTATGGTCTGATGAAGCCAAGACTAAATTATTTGTCCAGATGCCAAATATTACATCTAGAGGAAACCAGGCACTGCTCATCACCTGGCCAGTTTTGTCCCAGTAGAGTGTATGTTTACTCTGTTTGGCTTGGACAAGCCTCGATGATTGCAGACTGCTTTCATTTACCAGTGATGAAAGACACTGTGTTCTTTAAGACCTTTACAGCTGCAGAAAGCTCTGTGCTGACAAAATCCTGTCCTGGAATCTATAGGAAATTTCTTTAAACTCGTGTCTTAATTTGGCTTAAAAGTACACCGTCAGGTGTGGGGCTTTATACAAGGCAGAGGTGTGCTCTGTAACTTAACTTTAATTAAGCTGTACAGACTGTAATAAAAACAATGAAAAGGAGCTTAATTTCAAGAGCCATAACTATATTCATATAGTCATATTCCACATTTTAAAATAAATATGCAAACCTGTGAGTAGATCTGCACTATGTATCTTGCAAAAGGTATACATTGTAGCAGCCTTGTTGATCAATTTATAATAGCAAAAATCTAATTTACTATAATACAATGCACCTCTGTATACACACAGTATAGTGTATTTTATATTTGCTACAATATGGTCTGAGACTGAATAGAACACTTTGTCTAATACAATTTATAAAGGGAAGAGATGATTTATTCAATTTGCACCTGCTCATAGGTGAGCAGGTGCAAATTGAATAAAACTAAAGAAAAAAAAAAGTATTGCCACTTTTACTAGAACGAAACTACTTTGCTGAAACTAATTTCCTGAATTGCATAAATTTACCCGAAAAGTATCTCATCAACTGTTTGACATCCGTAAGAATAAAGACATAAACCACACGGATAGTTTGTGACATTTGCGTAATTTCGAAGAACTTCGTGACACTTCTGTCATTTCTCCGAACCATGGGGTTCAGAATAGCGGTAAAAAGGTAGCCTGTTTTACTTTACACCAGGTAAATATGCATCAACATTTTGAGAGCATGAGCAGGATATCCTGTTTTGATAATTTTCTAAATGTCAAGACGATATGATTAAAAAGTGCTGTAAGGTCACTTGAAATTCAGTTTTGAGAGGGGAAAAAAAATGATAACATAAAAAGAGAATTCTATCCTCTGGCAGAGCTGCTCAATCTTTAAAGGAATTAATCAGGCTCCAAATCAATAGTGCATTCCCACATAGACATCTCATTACGTCCAAAACTAGAAAGGGTGTTCAGTGCTGCATTAAAAAATGTTTTATTTCTTCACAACACATCTTGGTGACTTACCAGAGTGTGTGCGGAGATGTCCTGTGAGTGCGTCACGACGGCGGCAGGCGTAGTTACAGAAGGGACATTTGAAGGGCTTTTCACCAGAGTGGAGCTTGATGTGGCGCAGCAGGTTGCCCTTCTGCGTGAAGGACGCGCCACACTGGTTACACTGGAATGGCCGCTCGCCTATGAAACATTTTTGGAGAGAAAACATCAAGGTTAATCGGTCAATATGAACTAGAAACACAACACTAACAAACTCACATGGCTGGCTGTTTTAACTTTTTACACACTATAAATTGAACATACATTTTAAACAAATGCATGAAACTCACCAGTATGGCTGCGTTTGTGTACCATCAGTACATTAGGGCCGATGCAGACCATCCCACATATATCACACTTCAATTTCCCATTAGGGAGCCGAATGGGTCCAGGTGAACCGCTCCCTCCTTCACCCAGCACTCCCCCGCCTATGTCTCCTCCAGTCTCTCCACCAACCTCCTCGGGGATATCTCCCTTATCCTGCTTCCATCCCTCATCCCTCTCTCCTCCTCCTCCTCTCTCTGCAAGTGGGGCACTACCAGCTTCTTCATCGCTGTAAAGCTCCACTTTGATCGAATTTGCTGCACAGAAATAATAAACGGAATAAACTCGTTACAAGCATGCTCGTAGCAAGAAAAAACACAAGTACGGTAGTCTGTACCCAGAGCGCTACGGACCACTGACGGAGCGGCTGGGAGAGGAGTGCTGACTGTTAGGAGTGCTCACTGTAGGTCCCCTTAGCCCTGCGAAAAACTCCCGTTCTGTCGAAGAATCTCCACTGCCTGCAAAACAAGTGTACAACGACATAAATCAAGCGACTTCGGAGAGAACTATACTAGAGGAACAATACCAGCAGGAAAAATTAATACCTGACATGTAAGAACGGCCATTGCAATCGTCAGCATTCATTCTCACACCAGCTGCCTGTAAATGAAAAGAAGGCACAAGAGATATGAGGGCTTCAATTGCATCAGCAGTATAACAATTGCCTCAAATATATTGTTATAAAATCATACAACTCTCAGATGACTTAGATCTAGAAGTTAAGACACAGAAATCTGATCATTCTGAGTTTTATATCTGATAATCTATTTCTCAGCAACTTTGTGGTGAGCCTTGCGGCTTCACTATATGATTACTTTTTTTTTTTTAATTTCTTATCAAAAATCTTCAATCATACCGCAAGTACGTATCTCCTAGTTTCCGAATTCATACAAAGCTTTAAGAAAGACGTGAAGTCCCCTTTTACATATGACCTATCAAAGAGCAGAGCAAGAAATAAGAAGGAGCAGAGTATTACACAACGCCCTCCTCTTCAGGTGAGACCCTATCAAAAAGCAGACAGAAAAGTAATGACAACTTGAAATATATTTGCCAAGTCAGCATTTGGAAAAAGAAAAAATGCATTCTATGACACGGTCCTATCTCTAAAACTTAACAGGAATATTATAACAAGAAAAAGAAAATGAAAAAAAAAAAAAAAACACAAAACACACACACAAATTTAATTTATGGATATAGGTTTGTGGATTAAAACTTGAGATCACTCTCAAGAAGCTTAGTGGATAGTACTGTAGCCTTGTACTTCCAGGGTCCGAGTTCGATTCCCACCTCAGGTCTGTGCGCATGAAGTTTACATGTTCTCCCTGTACTAGGTGGGTTTCCTCCCACAGTCCAAAAACATACGGATCCCTAATTGTCCATAGTGAGTGAATAAATGTGTGGGTGCCCTGCGATGGATTGGCACCCCGTCCAGGATGAACCCTGACTTGTGCCCTAGGTCGCCCAGAATAGGCTCTAGGCCCCATGTGACCCGTACACAGGATAAAGCGGTATAGACGATGAGTGAGTGAGTGTTAGAGCTACTATGCATTTGACATCTTAGGTGACAGTAGGGGACAGCTGATAGTGTTGGCTTTCCTGCACCAGAATTCCTGGTTTCTCAGCTTAGGATCTAGAATGCTCCGTTTTGGATACTCTGGGCTCACAAAGAATGATTCACAAAGAATGACTGTAGGTGGCCTGGTTATGATAAACTGCTTGTGGTGTGATTTTGGTGCTGACATTCCATAGCATGTGCCTCATACCCAGTGTTCCCAGTATATACAGCATAAACATATGACCAGGATAAAGTGGGTACGAGGTGTTTGAGGCATCAAATTCCCTCCATGGTGGAGTGTCAAAGACATGCACGTTTGTATAAACAGCAGATACAGTGAGACATAATTTCAGCCTCATCAGAAAAAAACTAGAGTCTAGAGTTAGCAGAAATACAGAACTGTTCATAGTTCTGCTGACAAAAACACCAGTGACATGTGTCACGTCTGCAGCACCGTCGGTGACACCCTGGCTACCATCCAAACAAGTCCCTATGGGACGTATAGTGCACTAGGTAAAGCGTGGAAGTCGTTGTTTGACAGTCTATGTAGTGCACTTGTACAGGGAGGAGGGAGGCATTTGGGATTCAGCCCCCGTCTGGTAGAGTCGAAGCAGCTAGCACGGGTAGCTAAGGAGCTAACAAAACGCGACAGAGCAGAAATAAGGCTTTCAAACTGAGAAAACCAACAACGACAATTGAAGTTATAGGGCGTGTACATGTTGAAACTTAATAAATACTGGGGAAATGCTCGACATTTGGACGTGACAAGCTAATGCTAAAGCATAATGTTTCTCGAGAGCCCGTCGGCGTTGCTATGGCAGCCACCACTCGCCAGATGCCGTTTAGCTTAGCTAACGTTAGCCGGCTACGTAAACTCGCTCAAACACGGCATGCACAGCTAGTTCTGTCTCCTATTGTCATCTTTCGTCAACCAGCAAACCAGCACGCACCTGTTGAGTTATTTCCCTTACCTGGCGATCGACTCTGGTTGCTGTATTTATATAACAGGAGCACTGTTTGTTTTCTCGGGCGAAGGCAGCATCTCCGGGATCTTTTACCTGAAATCCCAAACAACTTCCGGGCCTGTGCTGGGATTCAGACCTGACGAATCGAGCTGTGGAATTCCTGATCGGCAAATCAGCACACACAGAGCATCGATAAATTGTTTGGCGTGCAAGGCAAGAAGGAAATAGCGGGAAAATAGTTTGTAGAAAGAGTTTAAAAGGTTGTAGCTAAAAATAAGCCGATCAGCTTTAATGTAATCAGTGATATTATTATTATTATTAATTCAGGTTGCAGCCCACGTATATGTCTGTCTGTCTTGAAAAAGTAAATAAAATTATTATTATTTTTTTTTTTGTAATTTAATTTTGTTACATTTTTAACAATTTTTGTATGCGAAGTTGTACTTTTTTTTGTCATCAGCCAAAAACACTCACTCTTCAGTAAGAATAACAGATGAGAAATCGAAAAAGTAGATCGGATAAAGATTCGATTTCAAGATAAAGATTAAATTTGTCTTTTCAATTAGTTTTATCCAGCGTGTTAAAATTCACTTCCACCACTTCAGCGCTTTTATTTCAGTGGTGATTTAAAATATTAACTAATCCCAGTAGTTAATATATATTGGTGTTTGTTTACATTGAGCAAGTAGCTTATTAACCATTCATAACATCGCTTTTACTCAACATTTTGATCTCACTTGTGGTGCAGGTTAAACTTCAGGCAAACCCCAAAGTTCTACCAAAGTTTCATTAAATTCTGTCCAGCCAGTTTTACATTTTGTCCTGAGGTGTTTTGCTTTCTTTTTCGTATTAATTAACTTTTGATTTATTAATAAACAATTCGTGATATTTTAGAGCTACTGTTTATTGCCAGTGCTTGACTGCTCCACTACAGTTCTTATAATTGCACTTCTTTGGTAAGATAATGGCAAGATACAGTGGCATAGGGGTTAGCACCGTTACCTTGCACCTTCAGTGTCTGGGTTTGATTCCTACCTCTGTTTTGTGTGCATGGAGTTTGCATATCTCCCTTTGCTTGGTGAATTTCCTCCTGGTGCCCCGGTTTCCCCAGACTGTCCAAAGATTAGGCTAATTGATGTTTCTAAATTGCCTGTAGTGTTTGTGTGTACCCTGCGATGGATTGGTACTCCATCCAGGGTGTACCCCAGCTAAGTCTCCTAACACAATCTCCAGGACCCCCACAACCCTGTAAACAGAACGGTATAGACAGTGAGTGATAAGATTATGGTAAGTGGCAAGATTATGATCTGATAAAAGCTGACCAGCAGAATTAAACATTTTGGTTGGAAATGACTATTCAATATGTAGATGGAGAAATTGCTTCAAATGGAAGTCAAGTAATACTATTATTAATAATGTACATGCAACATACATGTTAACAGATTGAAAAAAAAAAACATGAATTAATTCTTATCTCCATTGGCCTACCAGGTTGTGACGTAATTGGTGATAAAAGCTCTTATTGTCAAGTCAGATTGGAAGCTCATACCTTACAGCTGATGTTTGACGAGTTCGAGCTGAGGATGATCAGATGAACTGAAGAGATTACCGCTACATGTAAAGTGGAAAAAAGATGAAGCCACTCTTTTCAGTTAGATCTGCTTCGACCAGACAAATTCTAGCATTGTTGAATGTCTGTGAGACAAGTAAGCTCCTGTTATTACTTGTCAGGACCACTATAAATGGTCATTCTCTCATCAACCTCTCTTTGCTTCTCTCTCGGTTAATAATCCAAAAATGGTCTTATCATGTTACAGGGAAGTTTAAAGTCATTGGTCCTGACGACTTTCCTGAACTGGAAAACTTACTAACAGTTCCAATGTAGTGTCACCAGAGACCGCTTCCATAAAATATGTTAAATAAACCTCTTGTCATATAAAGCTTAACCATAACAATTTTTCTACATTTTTTGCCAAGTACATTTTTCAAAACTTGTTGTAAGTGTTATGATGATGATGATGATGATGATGATGATGATGATTATTCCCTTAGATTATGTATAACGTCCAGATGCACCAAACACTGTGAATAAGATTTTAGTATATAATATATACTATATTCTAGATTCATATACTATAACATTTTTAAACAAGTGCATTGATATGAACCATAGATCTAAACTCCCAATTTTGTCAATGCTATGCTGTAAAGGAGAATTACTTAACAATGTCTGACCACTTAACTGTGCTGAACTGAACAGTGTTGTGAAGTCACGTGATGAAAGTACTTTGAAATCATTTAATGTACCACCACATTCAAATGATATATTGCCTATATTTTAATGAACAAAGCAATATTATAATTTTTTTTAAATATGATTAGATTTATACAGGTATATTTAATACAGCTCACTATTGCATAAAATGCCTAATAACATGTTATACTTAATACTTACATTTAATACTAAGAATAAGGTAGTGATCACTAGTCTATATGGGATTTTTTTCAATTAGATATTCAACTTTGGGTTTGTAGCTCATTTCAAAATAAAAAATCTACTGCACAAATGATAGAAAATGGTTTGCTTTACACAAGGAAAGCACTGCATTAACGTTTGTGTTAGAAGGTTAACACACACATTATTGTGATTACGTAGGGATTTTAAAAATCACATTGCGATTATTTTGACAGATATGGATCACAATTTAAACTGTTTAAACAATTTAAACAATTTAAACTATTATTTAACTAATAAATGCGCCATTTTATATTCAAACGTATTTATCTATGCTAACAGCACACAATGGAGCAAATATTTACAAACATTGAGACAATGTTTGTAAATATTTATTTATCGCCTGCAAAGTATGTATGAAATAAACAAATACTTAAGTTATTGACAAACTCTGCATAAATTGCTGCCTATGCATATATTGCATATGTGTAATAAATTGCAGTCTTTTGTGAATAAATAATTGCACATGTCCATACTGCGATTTAGATGTTTATGTGATTAATTGTGCAGCACCAGTATTATGTGTTACAGCATTATTTAGCAATAGCTTCATACACAGGTTTGATATTATTTTATGCATGTTCTACATGCTTATTTAATTATTGTGGGTGTACTGCAAGTTATTATTCAGATAATGGCTTAAATGTGTAAAGTATTAAATATGTTTCAGTATATAAATTAATATTTTATTATAAACAAACAAATGTACAGTAACCTTGCAGTGTAAGTGCTAAAATTAATCTAATAAAGCAGTTGAATGAAAAGGTTAACCTTAAAACCTGAAGCAAAGAAAACTTAATGTGACAATAGATCTGTTTGTTTCTTTTTATATAATATATAATTTTATAAAGAAATGCAAACATTGGTCATTTATTAATTGTAAAAAAAAATCTTCTATTAAGCAAGATCATCTGTTTAACTGTTTGCTTGCTAACTATCCAAGTTTTTTTTTCGAGTGAATAGTAAAAATCAAAATTTTTTGCAGCATTTATTTTACTTGATTAGTTCATTTTGGAGAAAATGTGTCTACTAAATGGTTTAAAAGGTAGATAGGTGGCACAGTGGCGTAGTTGTTGCCGTTCCAGGGTCGTGGGTTCGAGTCCGGGCCTCGGCTCTGTGTGCAGGGAGATTGCATGTTCTCCCTTTACCAGACGTGCTTTCTCCAGGTACTCGGGTTTCCTCCCGCAAAGACATGCAGTGTAAGCTAACTGGTATTTCTAAATTAATTGCCCGTAGTGTGAGTGAATGTGTGAGTGCATGTGCTTGTCCCCTGTGATGGATTGGCACCTCATCCAGGGTGTACCCTGCCTTGGGATAGGTTTCAGGCTTCCCTCAACTTGTTTTAATCAGTGGAGCAAAGAGCTGAAATTTGTTAATTCATTCAGTGAAGCACAGTCCTGAAGAAACAACTTGATGTCCAAAGCTCTTAAACCTTGTTAGGGTCATGGTGGATCTAGAAACTATTCCATAAATACTCTGGGGGGATGCCAGTTTATTGCAGGGCCTTACACATAATTTAAAGTCATGACACCAAAATGTGATGAGCATCAGTGTGTTAGTTTAATGCCCTTCAAACGGTGATATCTTAATGAGAGTACAATTTATAACCACTGGATGGCAGACTACTACAGACATGCAGTCTGAAGTCATTTCCTGCTTCGAGGCTTATATCTGTGGAGCAGTGTCTCATATGCCTCGTTGATTTTAATGAACATCTCTTCTGCCTCTTGTTTCTTATTGGGGTTCCGGTCTGGGTGCCATAACTTAGCAAGTTCCCTGTAGCTGTGAGAGATATCCTCCAGCGTGGCTCCCTCAGACACTGACAGCACCTAGAACAGAGGACAGGACTGAGACTGGACGCATCAGGACATTATGTTCTTGGTTCCAACAGTCATAAATAATTTAAATATTTATTTTCACAGTCAAATTTAATTAAATGGATACTGGACAGCATACTGTAAGTCTAATAGTCTTTAGTCTAATAACAGCGTCAGTAGCTCCTATGAGAACTACTGCATATTTATTCCATCATTCATAGTCCTTTAATTAAAAAAGTGCCTCTGCTTTACAAAAATGGGAATATTTACAGCAAAAAAACAATAGATATCACAAGTAAGAATATACAGATAAATATAAACAAGCCTTTTGGTTTCTTAAGACCTCATTTGAAGTATGACATCTGGCATACTGTATTTATAAGACATTTATTATGAAGAATGTGTGTATGCATGGAATGTATACATGTATGTCAACTGATATCCAAAGACTTACAAAGATATTTGAGATATTATAAAGGTAAAGGATATAATTATGTTATTGGTGAATATTTATATCACTATCAGGAAGAGAAATATATATGTTTGAACTGACAAGTTTCTAAAAAAACAAAAAAAAAACAATAATTTCTATACAAAATCATATTACACCCCAGTGCTACTGAATGCTCAATTCAGATTAGAACGCATGTGGTGATTAATTTTCTATAACAGCAGCTCTGATGATATTGCTGCTAGTAAATAAAATCTAAATGAAATTAAATTTTTGCAATTTATTTTTCATTCAAATTAAATGTAAATTAAATTTAGGTTTTTTTAAATATATATTTATAGAAGAAATCTGAGGTGTCAGCACTTTTCTGTGACGTGTACGCCTTCAGGATGGATGACTTGTTGACACAAAACAGCAATTATGATAAAAAATCATATTAACTTAGAAAAATGGAAGGTCTGATGAGGGAATGACTGTATCTGCAGTCTATAATGTAAGTAACAACAGGAACCACAATAGACAGATAAGTTGTTCAGGAATTCATTCATCATGACTGATGAGCAGCTGTGGTATAAAGGGAATAAAACACTTTGGGAGATGATTCTATAGTAAAATAATCAGTGTTGGTCTGTTCCTTATTTAACTAGCATCAAGGTTGGTCATTTTAAATAATATCCCAGTCGAGGTCCTGGAGTAACTCTGCTGTTTCCTGCACATTATTTACAGTCCATATACTAGTTTGTAAAAAAATAAATAAATAAATAAATAAAAACCTCCAGGGAATAGGTCCCCTAGGCCAAGATTGAGAAATCGTGCATTGAGATATAACCCAGTTTTTTTCTTACTTCATACCTGTTGAGGGTGTGAAGTGCTTAAGCAGCAGGCTCATAAAACTGGAGCTTTATTTTGTGATTCAAGCTTTATGTGTAGGCAAGAGAAAAGCTTTAAACCAGCCGATTTCATATTAAATACAGTTCATTTGGTTTTACCTTCATTGCCTCGATTTCTCTTTTGCTGTACTCATTAAGAAGTATTTCCAGGACTTTCTTCCAACTTTCCTCATAGTAACTCCCTCCAGTCAGTGCACACAAGATCTGGTATGGCAATAGCAGAAAGAACTCCACAGCCCCTCTCAACCAAGGAATGAACCAGAACATATCGAGAAGCGCCGCCACGCAGTCTGAAATGTAGTATAAAGTAGCTGTGGTGTTGTGAAAAATGCAGTATCCTAGAGGAGCCGAGAAAGCCAGCAGGGCTAAGCTAAGGCGATAGAGGCGAGGTCCTGGGAATCACAGGTACAAAAATACACTTAACAGTGGCAACAAGAATTAAATTATGACATCACAAGTATATAGATTTGTTTATTTCTAATAATGCAACCTTTAATTATATTAGATATTTCATATTCCATATGTGATTCAGATTGTGTTTAATTGCATGACTAACCCAGCGGCTCTGGTGGAGATCTGGCATGTTGGCGAGGTTTAAACTTTCTATGTTGTGCTGCGGTGACACTAGCTGCTATGCTGATGGGAAGAGGTGAGAGCGAGCTGCCGTAGAATATGGAGGAGGTCATGATACAGACAGTGAGGGTCTTTTGCAAGTCAGAGGTCTGCTGCCCAACGCAGGACACCAGGTGGACCCCTACACCAACGCTCATTGGCAGCACAAGCAGGTAGAAGAAACTCAGAGAGTTCAGACTAACCAAAGCAACTGATCCGAAGTAAATGCCGACACAAACCTGGCCGGCAAAACGAACCAAGCCTACTGGTGGAGGAGTCCCAGATGGGTGTCTGAGTCTCTCAGCCATTTTGTTGGCTTCGCCAACGTAAGCTGGGATTCGGAAGAAGTCTCTGAGCCAGCCGAACCCAAAACCGCCAAGAGTGAGCATCCACAAGAGAGCATGGCTATCCCTCCTGAGGTAAAGGTGATGAAGACCCAATGGGCCTCCCAATGCCCAGAGGGCATAAGTTGTTATTATTCGCTTAGGCATAAAAGCATCCTTAGCGTATTAGATAGCAGATGAAAACACTCCGCTTCACTATGAAATATCTACACAGAGAGTGTGAGAGAGTAAGACATAAAATACAGAGAAGTCAATGTGAAATCACAGCATGACTGCTCTATCTATGCCTGTCACATATATTTTTCTGCCTGAGAAAGAATGCACTTTTGACTCACTAAATACAAATCACGATAATTGAAGGCTAAGAGAACATAACAAAAAGACAATTTCAAATGAACAGGCAAATTAATAAAAACTTACCATTTGTGAAATTTGATTAAAATTACACATACTTACAATCTCACAAAACATTGTTACTCAAGTCACAGATCGCCTTACCTACATGAAGATGGCTTGTAAAAACAGCACGTGGTTCTTTCAAACAGCTTCCATATGGATGGTTTTACTACTGGAAGAAATCTAAACGCACAAAATAACACGCATCGTGTTTTTCAAACTTTGTCTTCAGTTATATCCTGAGTAAAAAAGAAAAAAAAGAAAGAAAAGCCTTGGAAAGGCTGTAGGAGTTTCACCCTCAAATCTGATCCAGACTCTTGTGAAATGGAGAGCTTCCATATTTGCGTCAGTTTAGACTTTGGACTTTGGAAGATGAAATCGCAGCAGATATTTGTAATGTTCACGTAATGCACCCTCACTGATCAAGCATCAAAGGTTTGTCTGACGACATGGATATACAGTTACAGCTATCTGATAAGG